>VZQC01005145.1:220960-423793 GCA_009823505.1 Rhizomys pruinosus | reverse complement strand
TTTTTTTTTTTGGTCTTTCTCGTGACAGGGTCTCCCTGTAGCCCCAGCTGTCCTGGAACTCACTCTGTGGACCAGGCTGGCCTTGAACTCAGAAAGATCCTCCTGCCTCTGCCTCCCAAGTGCTAGGATTAAAGGCATGTACCACCATGCCTGGCTTAAATGATATCTTTTGTACCTTAGTGACTGAGGTGGGAAGAAAGGCAAAAATGACTAAACATTGAGTTGTTAATGGGAAGTAGTAAGGAAGAGGCTAGAGAGATGGCTTAGATGTTATGAGCACTGGCACTCCTATTGCAGAGGACCCAGGTTCAATTCCCAGCACCCAAGTGGCAGCTAACAACCATTCATAACTCCAGTTCCAAGGGATCTGATGCCCTCTTCTGACCTCCACAGGCACTGTACCACACAGGTGCCCTACATACATACATGCAGGCAATACACCCATACACGTAAAAATTTAAAAATAATAAAAAATTTCAGTGAGGATGTGGGCATTTTGTGTGCCTTATTTGATAAGTTTCTATATTTTTTCTTTTTTTTATTTCTGAATGTGTATGAATGTACTGTCTGCATGTAGGTCTGTGCACCCGTGTCATGCAATGCCGCGGAGGTCAGAAGAGGGTGTCGGATTCCCCTGGAACTGGAGTTCTCCTGGAATTGGAGTTTCAGACAGTTTTTGGCCGCCATGTGGGTGCTGGGGATCGAACTCGGGTCCTCTGCAAGAGCGGTCGGTGCTCCTAACCGCTAGGCCATCTCTCCAGCCTCTCTATATTTTTTCAGTAGTAGGACTTTCAAAGAACTGGGAAGTGAAAGCTAGATTACTAGAGATATAAAAAAAATCCATCTTGTCTAAAATTATTATACATTTTGCATCCTACTCTCATAATAACAAAATAAGTTATTAATGCATGTTGAGAATTAAACAAAAATCAGTAAGTCAGAGAACTAGAATGTCACCACACCCTATGTCTCTTACCACTTTTCAAATGGATTGTTACCTGAAGGACCAGACTTTACCATGGTATGAGTTTGTGTGAGTTTTTACTTTAACAACATATACTTAAGGGAGCCAGTGAGATGGCTCAGTGGTTAAAAGCACTGGATTCTTTCACAAAAGATCTAGGTTCAAATCCCAGCATCCACATGGTGGCTAACAACTGTCCTTAACTCCAGGTCCAGGGGATCCAACACCCTTTTCTGAACTATGGGCATTGTAAGACACATGTACACATACATATATGTAGGCAATGAACCCATACACATATAATACAAATAAATAAAATATTTTAAAGGAATATATACTTAAGTATTTCATGTTTATTTATAAAAGTTATAAAAGTATATTTCTTTTTTTAATTTTTATTTATTCTTGTATGTGTATGAATGTACTGTCTGCATGTAGGTTTGTGCACCTGTATCGTGCAATGCCGCGGAGGTCAGAAGAGGGTCTCAGATTCCCCTGGACCTGGAGTTCTCCTGGAATTGGAGTTACAGACCATTCTCAGCTGCCACGTGGGTGCTGGGGATCGAGCCCAGGTCCTCTGCAAGAGCAGTTGGTGCTCTTAACTGCTAGGTTATCTCTCCAGCCCCATGTTAGTGTGTTTCTATAACCATATTGGAACCTGTTGAAGTTACTTTATATATGATTATGAATAATGGATGAATTTTTAAACTTTATTTTCTGAAAAAAATTTTGATTACTTATGAGTCTAAGGGCCTGAAAATTATCAATATCCTTTGTAACAGTTTTAAAATCTTGTTTGGAAGTGATTTATATTTTTACAAGTAATGTATGGGAAAGTTTCTGTTAGTATGCTCTTTTCAGACTTAGAAAACATTTAGTAATNTCCACCTAAGTGCTGTGACAGGTGTGCATGCCTACACACAAGCATGCGTGCATACACACACACACACACACACACACACAATAGATGATAGATTAGATGGATGATAGATGATAGATGATTGATTGATAGATAGATAGGTAGATAGATAGATAGATAGATAGATAGATAGATAGATAGATCTATAGACACATAGATGATATATGATACATTGATAGATGAAAGATGATAGATAGATAAGATAGATAGATGATAGATAGATAGATAGATAGATAGATAGATAGATAGATAGATAGTTAGAAATGTTAAAAAAATTTTAACTGGGGGCTGGAGAGATGGCCTAGCGGTTAAGAGCGCCATCTGCTCTTGCAGAGGACCCAGGTTCGATACCCAGCACCCACATGGCGGCTGAGAACCGTCTGTAACTCCAATTCCAGGGGAACCCGACACCCTCTTCTGACCTCTGCGGCATTGCATGACACAGGTGCACAAACCTACACGCAGACAATACATTCATACACATTAAAAAAAAAAAAAGACTGTAAGGTAAAAGCCTCCCTTATGACATCCTTTCAGCTGAGACCTTTTCAATGACAACCATTTGAAAATCCCTGAGAAGCACCAAGTGTAAAAACCTGAGAGGAAAAAAAGGAAGTACAACCAACTGCGGCAAAATAGGGAGATAAAGGGGAGCTGACCCTGGAACACAGCCTTAAGGGTAAAGAATTGAACACCCTTGTCAATGCAACAGGAAGCCACTGAGGGATTTCATGGAGGCAAGCATGTGATGTGATTTGTGTCTAGGCTACTAACTCTAGCACCTGTGTAGAAAATGAACTGTAGAGTAGTCAGAGAAACATATTGAGAGGTTCTGCTACTTGGTAACAGAAAATACAAGAAGACTTTGATTAAAAGTTGGATGAAGAATGTTAGGAAAAAACAGGACCTAAGTGTGATTTCTAAGTTTTTGGTTTAAGCCACTATATAGGAGATAAGACTACTTTATCCTCTACAGAGAACTAGGAAGGGAGATTAACATATGAGCTCAATTTCCTTTCTGGTTAAAGTTTAATGTCCCCTAGACAACCAGGGAGCAAATGAACAGTTGAGTACAAGGGTAGAGGTCTGGAATAGAGATAAGAATTTGGGAGTCTTTGGGCAGGCTGCAGCTCAGCCACAGAGTAGAGAGCTTGCCTAGTATGTGTAAGGCCCTGGATATGAACGTATCACATGGGTGGGGAGATTCAGCATACAAGTTGGATTTCAAGCCAAAATTCTGGATCACCTATTGAAGAAGTGTGACTAGAGGAGAAACAAAGTTTGGCGAGAAACTCCATCATTTCGGTCTGGCAGAGAAAGAAAGATGTGTTGGTTAGTTTAGCTGTCAATTTGACAAAGCCTAGAATAGCCTAGGAAGAGAGTCTAAGCTGAAGAATTATCTAAATCAGATTGGCCTGTGGACGTGTCTGTGGTACATTGTCTTGATGATTAATTGATGTGGAAACACACTAGGCAGAGGAGTTCTGAACAGCATAAGAGAGAGGAGAGCTGGCTGAGAGCAAGCTGGCAGGATGTATTTATTCTCTTTGCTCTTGACTGTGGATGTGATCTGGCTAACTCCTTGAGTTCCTGCCAGGGATTCTCCAAAATGACAGACTTTAACCTGGAATTATGTCAAATAAGCCCTTTCCTCCTCTCTGTTGCTTTTTGTAAGGGCATTTTATCACAACTAAATAAATGAAATTAGAACAAGGAGCTAGCCACAGATGCTAATATGAAATAGGCATCAAATTACTCATTAGTCGTCAAAAGAACCTGTCAACGCAGGACTAGAAACGGAAGGTTGTCCCACTGTATCAGATGTACACTAGGACAAGAAAGAGGAGGATAGAGAAAGCATTGTTTCTTTCTGTTACATATCTGTGATCTTTCTGTTCTGGTCTTTGTAGCTAGAGTGTTAACCAACACCATTTGATTGGTCAAGTGCTGGCAGAACCCTGCCTTAAGTGAGCCACCAAGGGAAGGGAATGAAGAAGTAGTGACAGCAAGTGTGGACATGATTCCTGAAATTTGCCTGAAAGGCATGATTTACAGTCCATCTGGATGACCTAGATGATGAAACTCACCCAGTTGTACACAGAGTACAAGGTGATGGGTCAGACCTTCAACCTCAAATGGTCTGTCAAGCTCTTAACCAACTGTAATATCTTTTGATTTGTATCTAAAGAGTATTTTCTAAGTATTTACTTAATGCTATGTCATTAATTTTCAGAAAGAAATAATACAACATTCATTCACAGTTTCCTAATATTGACAAAGTGTCAAAGCCTACTCTTAGAGAAGCAGCCTGGGAACAGTAGGGGACTGGGAGGGGCCCAGAAATGACCCCTAACTGTAGGAAGTTTTCTTTTTATGCTGAACAGAGACCACGCGGCCCTGCTAAGGGGGATGGGGACACAGTGCCCTCTGCACAGAGTTCAGCTGGCTACTTCCTGTAGCCTGGCCTGGATGATACTTTCAACCCAGGCCCTCAGCCGGGACCCACAAGACACATGTTCCACTCTTGGCCGTGGCTTCTCACCTGCCTAGAGCCTGCACAGGAATTTCAGGCTGATGGCTGATCACCTCCCTTTAGCCAATATCCACTCACAACACCAGTTACCCAGATTGGTGATCTGCAAAGGAATCTCTTTCCAACCCACTGGCCACCTGAATGAAATGCAGGCCTGCCTTAGCCTGTATGCGCGATAATTAATAAAAGTAACAGCAGGGAATTCCGTGATGCTGTTACTATGAAATTCAAATTTATTCCTCTACACAGTCTGCTTTTATAAACTAAATGATGTCAGTTCCCAGAGCCAATCATAAGTCCCCCAATTCTGCACCACTGCACACTTTGCCCCACCCAGCATCACGTACCTAGGCCATGTTGCTTGCTCCTCCTTGGGACGGAGTCAGACCCTCAGCCATGAGGTGCCCTGAGGCATGCTACACCTAACATGTAGTACAGGCTGCATCACTGATGAGATCCTCTCTATCACAAGAAAAAAAAATAAATGCATATTATGTAATTCAGGGACCCCATTTTTCAGAAAAGAAATATCTTTCTTTTCCCAACTGTCCTAGTTTGCTTTCTATTGGTGTGATTAAAATGCTCTGACCAAAAACAACTTGAGAAGGAGAGGGGTTATTGCATCCTACATTTCCAAGTGATAGTCTATCTTTGAGGAAAGTCCGGCAAGAACTCAAAGCACAGACATGGTGGAACTGACTTTGCTTCTCTGACCTGTGCTCTGTCTGCTTTTCTTAACCAAAAAAACCCTTCAGTTTATTTTAAATTTTAACAGCTTGCTGGTATCTTTTTTCAGTATTTTCTATTTTTAATTATTTTAACCATATTTTGATTGATTCTTTGTGAATTCCGTATCTTGATAATATTCAGATCTCTTCTGCAATCTACACCACCTACCCATACCCTACTACCCTCCTGACTTCTTGTCCATTATTTTCACAGGTCTGTGGAGTCTAATTTGTGTTCCCTAAATAATCTTGAGTGTGGGGTTATCCCTTGGAGCCTCTCCAGTCGACCCTTAAAGAAAACTGACTCTCCTCTCAGCAGCTATCAGTTGCCAATAGAATCTTAGATAATAAGGCTAGGGATTCCTGCCTGCCTCCCCATCCATGTTGGGTTTTCATCAGGTTTGAGTTTGAATGTATCTGTGCATGGTATCACAAGAGCTGTGGGTCTGTATGTGCAATTGTCCTGTGTCCAGACAACAAAGTCTCCTTGTGTTCATCCACAACCTCTGCCTCTAACAATTCCCCTCCCCCTTCTGCAATGATCCCTGACCCTTGGGAGGTGAGGGTGTGATATCCATGTCCATTTAGGGCTAAGCACTCAAAGTCTCATTCTCTGGACATTGACCAGTTGTAGGTCTATTTTAATCACCATCTTTCCAAATATATTTTTGAGAAAATATCTATCGCCCCAGATAGCATGGAACTCGCTTTATAGACCATGCTGGGCTCAATCTCACAGAGATGTGCTTGCCTCTGCCTCTCAAGTACTGGGATTAAACACAAGTGAAGCCATCCCAACTGGTTCTCAGCATGCTTTCTAAACAACTCGGCATGACCTGCCCAGGGATGGTACCACCTACAAATGACTAAGCCCACCAAAACCTCTCAATAATCAAGAAAACACTTTAGAGACAAATCCATAAGCCAATCAATGAGGAAATTCCCCAACTGAGATTCTTGCTTTCCAGGTATGTCAAGTTGACAACTGAACCAATCATGCCACCAATCATATGCCTTATTGTAGAAAAGTACAGCTAAAAGTGATTTCATCACACTCCATCTGAAAACTTGTGTCTGAGTACCCAGAAAATGATTTCTCCTTGGCTTCTCTTTAAGGTCAGTCAGTGGATATCAGGAAGGAAGTGAATGTCATACAAAATAAGACTAACTCATGTTACTGTTTCAGTTTGGGGATATGGGTCTTAATGTAAAGCTTAAAGTAAGCTTTAAGAGCAAATGTGTATTACTGCAGCAAGAATGGAAAGAAAAGAGGGGAAGGGAGGGAAGGAAGGAGAAGAATCTAAAGAGTATTGCTTACACCTATGCCAGCAAAGAGTTAAATACTTTAAAATATATGATATTTATTTAGTTCTCACAAAAAGTCTTTTAAAGCTATTTGCTACATTTTTCCAGTTGGCAAAAGTGAGGTTCTGGGAAGTTAGCTGCTTAAATGGCCTAACCAAATTCCATTGCAACATTGAAGTATCATATGATCATCACCCTAGCAAATCCTTATCATTATGCTCTGATGTGTTGCTTTGTTTCTTGTTTTGCTGGAAAGAATAATCCTGTACGAATTCTTAGAACTCTAAACAGAGTCTCACTCCAACTTAGCTGTGTCTGCTTGTCACATGGGATGATGCATGGAACCATGAGCCATAACAGTGGAAGCTCTGCACAGCTGAGTCAGTCTGAGACTCATTCACAAAATCTGTCAGAAACACGGGAATTGGAAGTGAACACCACATCTGTACTTTATTAGTGGAAGTGACAAAGTACATGTCTCTTGATTCAATTGTTAAAAAGTCTTCACAGATTACTTCTGGCACTCCTGGATGATTGGCCATCACCAGTTAGCAACTCAGCAGTTCCCAGGAGGGCTCAGTATTCTATGTCCTGGGAAGGCCCAGCCATGGGTATAAATGGTTTCTGGTTGTGTGAATATGAACATATCATAAGAAGTCAGTAACATCTTAGGCCACATCGGGGCATCTCTCCCAGAGAAATACAGAGTAGTCAGAGACCCACATGACTCTACAGACCCGCTTCTCCCCACTTTCCTGTTTAGTTCTGGCCTTTCTCTGGTAGGCCCTGAGTCCTTATTTGTTTTCTCTCTACTAGAAAATCTACTGTGTAATCGCTAACCTAGCATTCAAAAGTCTGCCCAGTGTACTCACTTCATTGCTGTTAGTTCTTTGGAGCAGAAATGTTTGTTCCAAGAGACTTCTTATTCAAAATTTGAGTATGTGTCCTCCAGAACATAGCAAATGCCCATAGTTATTCAGAGATTGACAGAATTCTTTCTTGAACTGGAAACCGTGAAGAGAGAAGGTTAGCTGGAAGGATGTGGCAGGGAAACCATGGACAAATAGCCCATCGCTCCTCTGATCTGTGGCTCCGTAATCGTATTTAGTTTGCACCAACAGCATGGAGATTGGCTGACTCTTTGTACATGCCTTTCTGTTACATGGCTAATGCTTTTCTTTTTGTCCTTATAGAGGAAAGGGAAACTATATGAAGTACTGGTTCAGAATTCCTTCCAAGGTAAGCCTGATATTTGAAGTCCAGTTGTGCTAGATGTCAAGTTCTTAAGGATGAAATTTGGAAATGGGTTGTTTTTGTCCTAGATTCACTGAGTTGACACAAATCCTAATTTATGTTGACTTTATACATAAAATGTTTTTGTCAACTAATATGGCTGTTAGGAATTTCATAGACATAAAATTTCATATACTGGGAGCAATAAATCATATTCTGTTATATAAAAATAGCTTTATCCTCATTATAAAAGAATCTCTTAGCTGTAAGTTAAAACCAAAAGATAATGGTGAGGCATAGGATACAAGTAAGAGATACCTTGCTTTATGAGAAATGAATATTCATAACAAATGCATTTAAAGGCACGAGGAACATGAATGCAGCTTGAAAATATTTGTTATTTCTAGCATTTCTATTTTTATTTTATTTATTTATTTTTATTATTATTTCTAGCTAGTATTCTGTTGAAAAATTCTGCCTATTGTAAAAGACATGAGTTTATACAATATAAACATACAGAGTTTTGTGTCATACATTTCCCTTCTACATTTTCTATTGGATTTCTGTTTCTGTTGCAGTGATTAAAGGTATATATATATATATATATATATATATATATATATATATTTATATGGCTGGAGACAGTTAAGAACACTGGCTGCTTTCACAGACAACTAGGGTGGGTTCCATTCCCAGCACCCACCTGGTGGCTAATAACCGTCTGTAACTCCAGTTCCAGAGGATACGACAATCTCTTCTGACTTCCTTGGACATTGTATGACTTCCTTGGACATTGTATGACATGGATACACTTACACATATACAGACAGTGCATTCATATACATAAAAGTAAAAATAATTTTTAAAAAAGTTATCTTATATAATCCATAAAATCCACAACACGAAATGAGTTTAAGTGGTTTTGATATTAGTGAAGAATATAATTTGTAATTAAATGTATGTAACACAACTCTTACGAGAAAGGCTATTTTGGGCAGTGTTAGGAGTTGACCTGCATTCCTCCAATAACAAAACACGTGTTGTTAAAGTCCTAACTACTTGGCCCTCCAAATGTGACCAATTCTGGAAATAGGGTCAGTTCATTCAGATGAGCTCATAGCAGGCTAGGCTGGGTCCTGAATCCAATATGAATGATATCCTTATTAAAAGGGGGGATTTGGACAAAAGTACACAGGACTAATAAGACTCTTTAGAGGTTGGGATTGAGCTGCCACACATTAAACAGCAGCCAAAGGCTAGGAGACAAGACTAGAATGTAACCTCCTCTACAGCCACACCTTGAGACCTCCAATCTCCCCACATGAGGGACAAAACTTTATTTTAGTTGGGCATAATGTCTTTAGTCTCAGCACTCAAGAGGCAAAGAAGGAAGCCAGCCTGGTTTACATAGTCAGTTCCAGGCCAGATGGGGCAACAGGGAGACTCTGTTTTAAACAAACAACCCCCCCATGATTATTAGTTCACTCAGGTTTGTGGTACTTTGTTACAGAAACCCCAGGAAACCAGTGCAATGGCCAATTGCTGCTGGTGAGTGGGTTTAGGAATCTGCTCCTTCATCCCATCTGTGAGAATGTAAATTGATATGCTGCAGAGCAGACTTGGATATTCCCTTTTGTATACACTAAAATGAATCACTTTATAACAACTGAAAATGGTCCTGCCTGTAGAAAAAAAACCATAGGAATATTGACCTCATTGGGATTCAAGTTCACCAAAACAGAAAAACTAGGTTGGCATGTGATTAAATCCAGAATGGTCTATAAAAAGGAAAGTTCTGAGGAGAGGTAAAGTTTGTAGAGTCTGGATCTGAGCTCCACAGAGCATGAAGACCCCATGGGCCCAGTGCTATAGGAGATTCATAGAGATCATCTCTCTCTCTCTCTCTCTCTCTCTCTCTCTCTCTCTCTCTCTCTCTTTCCCTCTCTCCTTGTGTGTGTGTCTGTATATATGTATGTGTGTCTGTGTGTGTGCATGTATATAGCTGAAACCTTAATAACAGAAAATAACACTGTGCCAGACAGATTAAAAAAACAATGATTTGAGTTATTGGTCAAGGTAGTCCAAGAGATGCCTCAAACAACACAGGCTATAGCCCCTGATTGCTTCCCAGAACTTTAAGGTAAGATTTTATTGCTAAATGAATAGCATACTTTGGACACAGGACTTGGAGCAATGAAGCTGGAACTGATCTGGAAGCCTTCTCCCTGAAGACCAGCTCTATGCAAATTGCTAAGGAAGAACATCAAAGGATGAGCCCATCCAGCTGTAAAATCTATGAACCACGATGATGAGCAGCCCAGCAAATAATATCTCATGCAGTAGTGGGTGCAGTACTGGCACTTTTATTATGCGGGTAATCAAGAGCTCTCTAATTGGACACAACGAGAGAGAACTCAGGTGAACCAATGTAAACATAGCTAAATACATGTGGCTAGAGAGGTCGTAGATGTTAGAGAAAAACCTTCTTTTGCCACACCCCTAGACCAATGTCATTTTTTTTTGCTGTATTCTAAATATGTGTCCTAATATTTACAGGCAAGTACCTCTTATCACTCATCAAAGAAACTTCTTTCTCCAACAAATGGAAATGATTCCAAAGTTCCACAGCTAGTTAAACACAGATTATAAGTGTCTGTGAGGTACCCAACCCTAAGAAATATATGTACAATACAACCTCTACACCTAAGGCTCAGGTGGATCAGGGGGAAACATAAATATTAATGCATCTTTCAATTCTCCCCAGTGAAGCTTCCTCATGCAACAGATGGTCACTAATCCAGAAAGCCACAACTGGCCAAAGCACAGAGAGTAAGAGCCAGCAAAGAGCCCTGAATAGGGCACCTATATCAAATCTCTGCCACCCTCGGCTCAGAGACCATTGCAGAAAAGGGGATGGAAAGATAGTAATGGCCAGAGGTGACTGATGGCCACATAGGAACAGTTTTCTGGACAGCTGGGAAGTTACTCCATGAACTTACATCAGTGGTAGTAGCATACACCAGACTCATGCAAGCTCAACCAGACAAAATCCCAGCCAAGAATTGGGAAAGCGGGGAAGAAGCCCCCAACCTTAGCTGAGGAACTATTAGCAACCTAGAGCTACTGGGAGAGGGAGAGTCGGCTTTCTTTAAGTACATGATGCTATATAGGTCAATCAGGCTTCAGGATATGAACGCACACGGAAGGACATTTGGAGGTATAAACTTGGCTCAGTGGGCCTCGATGTGTATGACAGTACATGATGACTTGTGGGGATGTACAAGAGGGGTGCAGATAGGAGACAGGGTCTAAATTTGATCAAAACATATTGGATGAAATTTGTAAACATTCAATAAAAATGTTTTTCACACTAGAGCAACCATTTTACAATTCAGTAATAGCAGGAAAATCACCTAAAAAGGAAAGGAAAACAGCAAATTTCACCAAGTGAAAACCCCTGAACGCACCCAAACAAAAGTGGTTCTTGAATTCTATGTGATCTGCTTAAAAACTAAAGAGTTTTTCCTGGCCTCAGTCTCTGCGCTGAGAAAGATATCAGACCTTTCTTCAGAAGCTCAGGTCAGGGCCTGTCAGACAAGTAATGAACCATTTACCTCTTGTACTTTGAAGGTTTGGGGAGATGTCGCTGTGGGTTTTCCCTGAGCTATACTTACAGGCATCAGACAGTCCCCAGGCTTACCACATGTCAAAGGTGAAATCAGCCATACAGCCATACATTCCCTTATTTGGCTATGCATTTCCAAAAGCCCAGGAAAAACATCCACTTCCTACAGCATGAGTCAATGAACTTTGATTGCGTCAGTTTTGTTTTGTTTTGTTTTGTTTTGTTTTGTTTTGTTTTGTTTTGTTTTGTTTTGTTTTGGACAGGGTCTCCCTAGTCTCAAGCCTGACAGGCTGGGCTCAATTTCACAGAGATCTGCTTGTCTCTGTCTCCCGAGTACTGGGATTAAAGGCACATATCACATATGCCCAGCCGATTGCTTCAGATTTTAATAACATTTATTGAGCACTTGCTATGAGCTAGGCATGGTATTACAGTTTTTTCCTAGACTATCCTTTTAAATCTTCAAAGCAACCTTAATGAGTGTGCCTTTAGAATTAATACATGGGGGAACTGGATCCTGAGGAATTTGACAATCTTTCCTAGTCAAACAATAAGTATACAGAGCCTGGATCCCAGAATCTCAGCCTAACCTATCTTGCACAGGTTAC
This sequence comes from Rhizomys pruinosus, assembly GCA_009823505.1. Taxonomy (NCBI): domain Eukaryota; kingdom Metazoa; phylum Chordata; class Mammalia; order Rodentia; family Spalacidae; genus Rhizomys; species Rhizomys pruinosus. Next base: position 411,878 of record VZQC01005145.1, on the reverse strand, counting down.
AGGCTGCTGCTGTGCTGCAGACAGGTCAACCAGATGGATGAGCTAAGGCTTTACCAGTAGTTTTGTTTAATTGGACAATAGATCTTATTTTGAGACTAGTGTATTTCTAAGAGCAGCCACTTAGCACTTACTATTGAGCCAAATTATGCTGGTGCTCTTGGTTTATAATCCTAATTACTTTTCACATGGACCCTCTAGACAACTCTCTGTCCTAACACAAGTCAAAGAACATATGGGAATCATTAAGCAACCTCTTCAAATCATGTAAGTAGAATGCAGGCTCCTCCATTGAACACTAACAGCTATACTTCTTATTAAAAACTTCTCAGGAGCTAGAGAAATGGCTCCTCGGTTAAGAAAACTGGCTGCTCTTGCACAGGCCCAGGCTTGGTTGTCAGGACCCACATGGAGTGGCTCACAAACTCCTGTAATTCTTAATTCCAGGGAATCTGACACCCTCTTCTGGTATCCATGGGCATTGCATGCATATGGTACACATACAGACAACACAGATTCATGCAAACGCATACACATACATATATGCATATCTACATATACACATAATTAAAAAATAAATTTGAAGTGTGAAAAAATCATTTTATTTTTGATAACTTACATGCTAGTCTCTGATAACAGGAACTCATATGGAATATAATTTTCTTCAAAGTCAATAGGTTTATTTTCATGTCATATTATATCAAGATAGGCTGAGAAAGGGCTTTCAGTTAATTTGACTGGATGACAAATAAAGTAAAACACATAAGAATGTCAATCTGAAATGGACTAATAACTTTTTCTCCAAAAATAGAACTTAAAGCAAAATTTAGAGGCATGGGGGAAATTCTAGCTGGGTGGACATTGTATTCATGGTTACTTTGTCTAGGGGTGGCAGGACAACTCTGTGGATCTTATGGGAAAGAACTCAAGGATGTTTTACTTGACCAGCAATACATTTAAATATGCTTCAGTGTGTTTTGCAGAAGGCAATAAAATGGGGACATAATTTGGTTTTATTTTCTTGTTGCACACAGGCTTTCTGGAATTTAAAAGAAAGAGGAAAAAAGTGTTTGCTCTCTTTGTCTACCTGGTTCCTATTCATTCCTGTACTTAGAAAGATTTACCTGAGTGCTCAGGAGATACAAGGAGTCTTTAATTACCCAGAAGCACAGAATATTAGCACTCTTATACCTTGAAGAAGGAAAGAGAAGGTGAGACACAGTCAACTACTGCTGCTTGCAAGTGGCAGCTGTGTGGGTTGGACTAATACCGAAGGGTTTTTATTTTTATTGACTTTTTTTTTTAACTTTTTAAAAATTTTTTTAAATTAATTTTATTTATTTCTGTTTGTGTAGGAATGTACTGCCTCCTTGCAAGTTTGTGCACCCGTGTTGTGCAATGCCACAGAGGTCAGAAGAGGGCATCGGATTCCCCTGGAACTGGAGTTCTCCTGGAACCGGCCATGTGGGTGCTGGGGATCAAACCCAGGTCCTCTGTAAGAGCGGTTGGCGCTCTTAACCGCTAGGCCATCTTTATTGACTTTTGAAGCCTTACTAATCATGCTTGATATTTTTTGAGTGCTTTCTTTTTATTTTTGAGTGCTTTCTAAGCATGAGAGTATGTCTTTTACATGGATTAACTTATAAGAATCTTACATGTTAGCTAGTATTAGAATCCTCCTTTTACTAATGAGGGAAGGAGTTTAAAGAGATTAAATAACTGCCCTTAGTTTGTTCAGCTAAAATACATGAAGCCAGGCATTGAAGGCAGGCAGCCTATGCCAGGACCCATGTGCCTGACCTCAGCATGGCCTCTTTTCTGTCCAGCTCACCTTGGTTAATGACTATCCATCTTTGGAGTTACATTTTTTTTTTTTTTTGTCTTTTCGAGACAGGGTCTCCCTGTAGCCCTAGCTGTCCTGGAACTCACTCTGTAGACCAGGCTGGCCTTGAACTCACAAAGATCCACCTGCCTCTGCCTCCTAAGTGCTAGGATTAAAGGTGTGTGCCACTACGCCTGGCCTTTTTTTTTTTTTTTTGAGGAGTTATATTTGTAAATGCGTTGGGTTTTCTTTTTCCAAAATGTGCCTATTTTGAATGGGCAGGAAAGAAGGGAATAATGAAAGTGAATATCATAAAACTGATTTAAGTTTGTATTTTTAAAATGGACAGGAGAAATGACTCAGTGGAAAAAGATGCCTGCTCCCAAGCCCGAGGACCCGAGGACTGAAAGGAGAGAACAGAATCCCACAAAGTTTTCTGCCCTCTACTTGTGTGCTTTGGTATATAGATGCAAGCCCATGCATGTGCGTGCGCAAACAAATACAATTTACTGTTTAAATTTCACTAGAATATGTTTAATATAAAAATGATCATTTTGGCTATTTTTCAAGTATACTGTTAGTACTATTAAGTACTTTCAGACTGTAGTATAGACATCACTAGTATACATCTCTAGAACCCTTTTCTATATATTTTGGCTTTTAAAAATTATTTTATATATATGAGTGTTTTGCCTGCATGTATGTAATTGCACCATATGCATGCAATGTCCACAGAGGCCAAAAGAAGGTGTTGGCTCCCCTGGAACTTGAGTTACAGCTGGTTGTTAGATGCCATGTGGGTGCTGAAAATACCAAGTATTCTTTTTTTGTAATAAAATTTTTATTGATGTTTTGTGTATTTCAGAAATTATTTCTCAGTTCAATTTAGACATATCCCCCCCCCCGATCATGCATTCTGCCATGCATGTCCTGCATCTTTCTCTCAGTCTTTTTAAAGTTTTTCTCTGTAAAGGTTTATTGTTTGGGGCAGAATTTAACTACATCAGTCCATTCTTTGACCCAGTCCTTATGTTGTTGTGGTTCCCTCCTAATTATATTGCTCTAAAATATGCCTATATAAACATCATATATGTACCAGAATTATGTCCTCTAGGAATAAACTGTATGTTAACTCTGATATATGTTTAAGAGTTCACATTTTTCTCCTTTAATTTTGTATTACTCTAAAATATGGATATATACTTTCCACCCATATACATTAATTACCATGTCTGAAAGTATGTGGTAAGTTAACTCTAGAGCTCATTAAGAGAATCACCTTATAACATCACAGTTGCTTTAAGATAGAAAGAGATATAACAATGACGTTGCTCAGTTTGTCTTTCAATTAGGGGATTTGGTACTAACAGCCACAAATGAGGGAAACCATTCCCCATTTCTTTCGTTGGGACTGTGTTACTTCACTTAGCGTAGTGTTTTTAACCACTGAGCCATCTCTCCAGCCTCCACAGCTGATGTTTAAAAGAATCCACCTATTCATTCAGCAATAGCTTTGAACATCTAGTTGAACCTTTGTTTAGTGGGCCTAGTCTAGCTTATCACATATTCTCAAATATCCTTTACTACAATGGCCAGCCCAGCCTGATAAGCTTTCTTCTTTGTAGTCTCGTCACCAAAGCCAGCTGTTTGAAAAGGGGATGGGTCTGGGCATGAGGATTTGATAAAGTTAGAGAGCAAGGCCTGGGCCTGTCTCTGTCATCTCATGGGAGGTTCTATGGAAGAGATCTGGACACTAATTCTTGGGTATGTACCGTACATGGTTGCTATAGCACCCAATTTTCATCTGTAAAATGGCAAAATTTTTACCTCGTTGTGTTGAGTATATGATAGATTATGGATGTGTGGTAAATGAATTAAAATTATTAATAACAATAATAATAAGTAACGGTAATTCTTCATCCAAGTCTTGAAAGCATAGGAATTTCTAGTTTCAAGCCTTTACATGCTTGATATAGCACTGTATAAATACATTTGTGTGTATGTAAGTGAACATGTTCTTAAACTCACACATCTCTGCATGTATGTGAATATACATAGAGATGTACTGGATGGGAGGCAGATGGAGACATGGAATTAAATGGCTGTGTTACAAATATAAAAAAATGAGGCCCAAGCAAGGTTCTAAGGAGAAGGGGTTGTAATGAGGTCACATTCAGAATTCCTGGGGAGAACAAAGCGGCTAGTGAATGGATTTTATGCCATGAAGTGCTGTGCATCTAGCCTACACTGTTCTAAAATACATGGATCTTCTGTTCAAAAGTTGTGACTAGGAACCAGCATGGCAATAACATGGAATCCCATTCCTTTATTGACTTTTGAAGGACCCAAGTACCTCATCAGTAGAGCCATATAGTGTTTAAAATAACTAACACTTAAAGAATACATACTTTACCTGCCTACACAGTAGGGTGTGTGTGTGTATATGTGTGTGTGTAGGTGGGGGAATGTGTGTGAGACCTCCATGTGCTCAATGTACAGTGCACAGGTCTTGTGGCTGGAAGCTATTAATCCTGCAGGACTTTCTGAGGGCAGATTTCAGGCCATGAAGCTTGCAAGCTTAAAGATTGGATGCATGAAGAGAAAGCAAGTGACCAGGTAATAAAGCATTAGATAGCTCTTTTCTGGGAGGGCAGTGGCTTCTGCCAAATAAACCAGAAACATCTACTAAGGAAGACCAGGATTCATACATTATCTGAGACAACCTTCCTTCCAAAGACAGGGGTGGGTGGGAACTCTCAGCATCTGTGCCCTGCCAAGTGTGTGCAAGGTTACTTAGGCTAGGCTTTTTCCATATTCAACTTCAGGCCTCTGTCAAAAGGGCCCTTTCCATTCCTAAACCTCCTTCTAGGCTTCTCTAATGTCCTAGGCAAGTTCTTTCCAGAGGAATACCCTGCTGTTCTGCAAAACAGTACTCTAAGGCGGCTTCTGGGTATAGCCTGAGCTAGTTTAACAGACTAGTGAAAGGAAATTGAGTTGTTTTTCTATTTATGATCAATGAATCTTTCAGTTTCAGAAATTTAGATTTATCTTTTAGGTTGTTCCATAAAACAAGGTGTTTACTAGTTGAAAAGTAGTGATGCTAACTCATAGTTTCACATCACCACAACACAATGCCTGAGACTGACAGCTTAAAAAGAAGTAAGGTTTATTTGGCTCACAGTTGTAGAAGTTTCAGTCCATGGTTGGTCAGTCATGCTGCCTTGCCCAATGACCTGCTACCTCTCACTCACAACCTATGACCTCCAAGTTTCTACCACTCCCAATAGTGCCATACTGGCAACAAGTCATTGTTAAACACACCTGGTTTGAGGGAAGCCTGTATGCACACTACAGGCCATCTTTTCTCAAATCCATTGAAGCTCTATTTTTCTACTCAGAGGAAAGGGGGTGATTAAGAGATGACGGACAGAAGAGACAGAAACACAAATTCAATCTCTTCTAGATCACTGGGTGAGTGGGCTAAATAAATCTGGTCTTTCCAAACAACATATGTGTAGTCATGTGGATTTAATTTGGAAATAATCTCTGATAGACTGTTTGTATTGTGAAGCCAAGTTTCTTTCAGTGTACTATGTTGATTATACTCATGGGAAAGGGTCCAAGTGAGCATTGCTTTGAGGAAGAAACAGGTGAGATGGTCAACCTTCCCTGACCCAGTGTGCAGAAGAGGCAAGGAGCAAGCAAGGACACCAATTCCTAGTGTCTTTCTTGACCCCAACCTTTCCTCAGATCTGCATATTGAAGCAAAGCAGGCTGCTTGGTGTTTTGCTCAGGATAGGCTGTAGTGCTTCCCATGTGACAGGGCTTCCCTTTGAATGCCCTGGGCTCTGTCCCAAGTCACAAGACTCTAAAACTAGAGCTAGGAGCAGAGAGCAGCATTCAACATTAGGTGTCCCCATAATTCAAGCTATTGTAAGTATAAGCCAACTATTCCATGGCGGAGGCCTGCAAGAGTGTCAGATCCCCTTCCCAAGCCAGGGAGTACTCCCCAGAAACTCAAGGACCATCTGCGTATGAAAATGGGGAATGAGAACCTTAGAAAACATGGTCACACCAGATTATGTTGAGTTTTTTTTTAGATGTTTTAATGGTATATCCTCCACCTACCCTCTACTACTAAGCAGAGTGTGGTCCTGAGGAAATGTGGTGAGCACTGTGTGATGGAAATAGAGAGCTGCTTTCCTGAACATGATTCCCTCTTTAAACCAGGACCAGAGAATTTGGGAGAGCTGAGACTGAAAGCTAATCACACAGCTCCTACATAAATGTGGGATAAAGCTTTAGGAAGACAGTTAAAAGTAGATGAGAATGAAACAAAGTTGAAAAGAATATTTCCAACTAAAATGAAGCATCTTAAGTATAGAACCCAAGATACATTAGTATGACATTCTAGAATAATACATTAGCCAAACATTCTGTAGTCAAGGCACAGAGCTAAAGGCAGAGCAGAGAGTGGAAGATTATTTGTGCATTCACTTCTTCCTGCCCAATGATAGAACTTGACACTCTCTGAGATTCAATTTATCCTTCAAATTCTAGGTATTACTTCTTAAATACAGGGACTTTATTTCTGATGAGCTTCTTTTGACTGAGGGAGCACACCCTTCTGTCCTCCTCGGTCCACTTGCTATATGCAGCACAGTCAGTTCTGACTTCCTTGGGATTAACCCTTGTCACAGGATTACCATGAGGCTCACATGAGTAAGTGTTCAGAAAGCACCCAAAGCCGAGGCTGGCAAGTGGGTCAGAGCTCCAGGGGGTTTTCTTCCATTGTAAGTTGGTTATGAGGGCTTAATGTTAATAATGAATTGACACAGATTGTGAAAGTACACTCTTATTCTTCCATTTCTGCCCTCTGTGATGCAAACAATAAGATAACCCAAAACACGATTTGGAATTTTATTAGAGAATATATCTAAAATACATTATCCATTATATTATGATATGTTATTTAAATGGAAATATAATCTGTATCACAACTATAACAATTTTTACATCTTCATTTACATTTCAAGAATTCAAAAGTCACTAAGTTGTAACGTAATTCATAGTTAAGATAACTTTGCTACAAATATATAAGCATTTTAAAAGGTTTTTCTTCATATAACATCTTAGAATCATGAACATTTATCTGATTTATCATCATAAAATCATGACTATTTTACCTGATTTACCTAAATTATCTGCTTCTCTCATTACATGGACTTGTACTCAACCTTTCTATATGCCTATGTTTTAAAAATAGCATTTTAGCAAACAGTTCTGAGTAGTCGTCACCCAATGGTGCTGAACAGAGGCAAGGGGCCCCTTTCTATCTCTTGCATCAGATCCTGTCACAGAGAAGCTATCCTTAAGCCAAGCACCAACCTATCACATAGCACAACTGCCAAGTCAGATACTTGGTCTTGCTTTTCACATTTTATTAGTAAGCACATGAGGTGAAAGATGAAGGATCTACAAGATCAGATGCAAAGCCAGGGCCCAGATCACCAAGGTAGAATTGTGCTTAGCTACAGAGAAATGGCCACATTTCTGGTTGGGCACCGACTCCAGGGTCACCTTATTTGAAGGAAGCTTTGATTGCTCTGTCCTTCAGTGGCTGAGCCGGGCGCCAGTTGTCCACCATAAGTTCTTCAGGTTCCCCTTCTCCATTGAAGTTCAGTTTTCGGAAATTTGACATCTGAAAGACAGAAGGAAAATTAAAAATTAGAGTTTCACAAAAGCATAGCCTTTAAAAAAAAAGATTTGGTTTATGTATATGTGTTCTATGTGGGTTTATGTATATGTGTTCTATGTGGGTTTTACCACATATGTGTAGGTGCTGGTAGAGATCAGATCCCCTAGAGCTGGAGTTATGGTAGTTAAGAACAACCTGAGGTGACTACTGGGAACGAGGATCTTCTGGAAGAACAGTGCACACTCAACTAGTGAGCCATCTCTTCAGTCCCCAAAGTACATACTTCAGTGCAATGCTGTGTCTTGAAATACAGCCTCCAATATTCATAGCATCATGAATTCCAAGTGGTTTTATAATCACATGTAGATGATGTATGTGTGCTTTCATATAGGAAATCCAATTTTATCTAAAATACACAAAACTATTGCAGTCCTTTTTAAGGAAAATTTTGTTACTCACAAGCATCTTTGCAAGTCTATAGTTTCATAACTCTAACATAAACACTAATAGTTTTAGACCCAAACTGTTTTTTCTGCCCCACAGAACACAAAAATCGAGCAAGTGTACAGATAAAATTATGGCCAGGATCTATCTGCTCACACAGATGAGCGAGCAGCTGGCATCTCTGTAAAACACTTAGAAGCTAAAGTCATGAGATTTCAAACACTTAAAATTAGTTGATCTTTAGTCTTCTTTGAACCTGTTCCAGTTTCTTTGCCCAATACTGACTCAAGTAATCTCAAACATGGAAAATTCTGCTTACAATATGAACCATATTAAATCCTCTCTCTTTTCTCTCTCTCTCTCTCTCTCTCTCTCTCTCTCTCTCTCTCTCTCTCTCTCTGTATGTGTTCATGTGTCTGTGTGTGCACATGCATGTGGAGGCCGAAGTCAGCTTTGGGTTATTGCTCCTAGGTGCTGACAACATTGTTGTTTTGTTTTTTTTTCAGAACAAGTCTGCAATTGACCAGGAACTCACCTAGCAAGCTAGGTGGCTGACCTGTGAGCCTGAGATCCACTTGATGCCTCCTCCCCAGCACTGGGATTACAAGGGAGTCCCAACACACTACAATGTCCCACATGGAATCTGGGGTTTGAACTCAGGTCCTGGTGCTCATAAGATAAGCACTTCACAGACTTCGTGAGCCATCTCCTCAGTCCTGACACTTGTTTTTTAGTCAGTCTCCCTAGTAGCCCCAGCTGTGCCTAACTCTGTCTCCTGAGAGTAGGCTTAAAGGTGTATACCACCATGCCCAGCCCTTCTGAAACTTTCTCATCAAACCAGTAAAACTGACTCATAAGAGTTCCTTTCCATCACTTCCATTACATTCAAATATTGGCAAATTTCACTCATTATTTTAGTACCAGACACAAACCTGTGGGTAGAAAATCAGGGTAGCATACTATATCAGACCCATTTATATTGCCTATCTAGCAACCACTTCCCTGTCCCATTCAGAATAAGTAAACCCTTTCCCTTGCTAGAGTCTAGTTTAGAAATGAGCAAGGAGCACAATGCTAGTAAGATGTGAAAGGTTTGCTAAACATCTTTGATCTTTGGGACAAGGCTTTTAGTTCCTAGGGAACTAACAGAGGCCTCAAGAGGTGGTTGTTTCTTGATGTGATGACCAAGTGCTTTTGCAACCACCTAAATTAAATTAGTTAGCCTAAGGTAACGAACAGGCATGGAAAAGTAAAGGTCACTATGGAGGAAGAAAGATCTGGCTCTCTCAGCTGGGCATGGCCCTACCTCCAGATCCTGAGTTCCATGACATAAAAACATGCCCTTGCTTTGAAGTCTTGCTGATACATGCAATTAATTTTCATAGCTTAATGTCATCTTCTATTCCAAAGGGAAATATTTAGAATACAAGGACTAGTGGAGTAGCCTCTTTGACCTTACCTCTCTGTGTATTTGGCATTTAGATTTGTGACAAATCTACCTGTCCAACAGCTATCAGTGTTAGATCATAAGATGGGGTCTTTTTAGTGAAGGAAGAGAAGGAATGTTCCTGCTTTATATCATATCTCAAACACCAAAACTGCAAATAAGAAGTGGCATTTAAACTTTTCCCATGCTACTTCATGACACTTGCTCAACTCTTAAAACTCCAAGTTTGATAGTCAAGCCACATACCAGTCAAGCTTATCATTTTTTTCCTCCACTTTGATTATACCACTGGCGAGTTTCTAATTCTATAGTGATTTCCTTAAAGGAGAGATGGGAATTATCTTTTTTTGTTTGTTTGTTTGTTTGTTTTTGAGACAGGGTCTCCCTGTAGTCCCAGCTGTCATGGAACTCACTCTAGACCAGGCTGGCCTAGAACTCACAAAGATCCACCTGCCTCTGCCTCCCAAGTGCTAGGATTAAAGGCGTGTGCCACCACGCCTGGCAGGAATTATCTTTAATATTAATAAGTTAATATTCTAAAGGGGAAAACAAGAATAGAACTCGCCATGCTCCCAGCCAGACCTGGTGTTACCTGAGAAGCTGTGTGGAATGCACTTCCATTATCTTGTGCTTACAGTTTTGTTTTCTCCTTGCTTGCTTTCTTCTTTTTTTCTTCCTTCTCTTTCTTCTTTCTTTCTTTCTTTCTTTCTTTCTTTCTTTCTTTCTTTCTTTCTTTCAGGATCTCACTATGTAGCTCTGGCTGGCTTGGAACTCACTCTGTAAATCAGAGTGGCCTTGAACTCAAGAAATCTGCTTGCCTCACCTCCTGAGTGCTAGGATTAAACGTTCGTACCACCCTGCCCAACTTCTGTGCTTACAGTTCTTATCAGAAAGTACTAGACAGTGGAATGAGAAAGTTGGGTGATATGTTCTTTCTTACATACTGCAGGTCTTAATGCTTATGATTCCAAAATTTGCAGGCTTAAATCAGGGTACCCAGGTAGTTGTCATTTTCAAATGCCTGTCACTGGCTCTTTCCTTAGGTCAGTAAGATCCAAACTTTTGTGGACTCATAAGAAACATCCATTTTTTACAGTTCCATTGTGTGTTTACCCAGACAGGGAAAAAGCCGTTTGTGTCCACTCACGTGGATGCTTGTCAGTGACTTAGGAACTGCACCAAGCACTGGAACATCACAAACTAAATTGCTCAGGAAATGTAAGAATATCTGGCCTGAGCCTCTGAAGCAAGCTGGGGTGAGTTTTAATGGATACTTTTTTCTCCAAGGCACACCTTTCCCTTCATCATGATTCAGAAGTGAATATAATGTTAAGAAAATTGCAGTGAACGGGAGTCTGGAAATCATCACTCATAGCTTTGAAACCTTGAATATGAAATCTCATTTTTCTGGGCTTCTATTTCTCAGAGCTGTCAGAAAAGAATTTATTGAGTGCTAAACATCATTATCATTCGACCCTCACAAATGAAATTGGTAAATTTCACATATTAAAGCAAACAGTCCAAAGTGATGGCTAATAAAATATCTTTACCAAGTGCTAGAAACTCGATACTTGGCCTTAGCCACATGGTAAGAAGTGGCAGGAAGATTAAATCTCAGGTCTGATTACAAAGACCAGCTCTTTGGTCTTCACTACATAGAACTCTCCTTAGAAAACCAACCTGCTCACTGCTGACAGTTATGGGTTCCTTGAACACGATCCAGGTCACACATTCCAGCAGAGGTGGAGTGGTCAGAGAGCCAGGGTATGTCCAGTAATCCAAGTTTGCAGGAAGGAGGCAGCGAGGATCAAAGTTAGGGAAGGTAGCACTCTTCCCCTATAGAGCAAATATACAAGCGAAAGTCATTACCAGATCAGCGCAGGGTAGTAGGAGAGTCCAGCATCCATCGGTCTAATGACCTGTAACTGGAAAGCTTTTGCACAGAAAGCCTAGGCTTATGGGCAATCAAAACGAAAAGAACTGACAGAAGACATTTTACTTGGAAACAGATTGGCAGGTAGGAGCCAGAAAAACTAATCATTATGTTTCGTCTTGTCAAAAACCAAGCCTGCAGGTTTTCCTTTTGTCATGAATTGACTGTATATAGTATATGAAGTTATACTGCTACCACTAAAATGATAAAAATAACTTAGGTTGCAATAACAGAAATAAAGGCTCTTTGATGAGCAATGTTAGTCTTGCCACCTCAGAGCTAAACACATTCAATTCTGGATAATGTGCATTCAAAGCAATAGATGCAAGCTGGAATGCTTTGCTGGAAGTTGCAAGAATTTCCACCATTGTTTTCCCTTCTTTAAAAAAATGTTGCAGAGATGAAGCTATAGAAGAATAAATGAAAAGAACTAGAGCTAATGAGCAGGGGGGAGAGGAGAGGTGAAAAGCCAGAGAGAGAGAAGGGCCATGTGGAAGATGGACCAGGCTTATCTTATATGATTTAAGATTGGCCAGATAGGAGCAAAGATTTTGTAGATTTCATAAGCTGTGTAACTGTTTCAGTTTGAAGACCTGGTTTGCACAGCCAGGATACCACCTAGATTGAGTTCCCAATCACTGGAAGTGACTGTAGAGTTTAGGTTGGGACACAACTACATTGCACAGAAAATTTAAACCTACAATGAATGAACTCAAAGGGTCATGAAATATAAATCTCCACAAAGTAAAGCTGGGACTTGTCCATCCTGTGTTCCTATAGATCTCTTAGCATCACAGAGTCAGTACTCATAAGTTCTTGCTGAATGAATCACTGAATGGTTTGACCAGGTGATCTTTCAGGTTGCTTGCATCGACATTCTCTGTTGATTTTGGAAGCTTAAATGATGGAAAGCTACAGCAAGTATTGAAAAGTCATAGACTTTATCAGAATTAGGATCAACACTTGTAGAAAGAAAAAACTAGCAATTATTTACCTACACTAAACTGTTAATACAAAAGCCCTTTCACTGATAAGACTATTCTTTTTGATCAAAGGAAGTTCCTAAAATCAATATAGTATTGGAAAGAGTTACCTTTGTTTTAATAGACCCAAGTGCATCAAGGATTTGCTGAAGGCCTGGTGTAGGAGGGCCAATCTGCAGAAAAGCATGAGGGAGATCTTATGAGCAGGCTGGCACTACACCAGCTCTTATTAGGGCAACATGATCATAAAATCTCTTTAAAAAGGGAAGCAAAATCTACCACTTAACATGTCACACAATCATTCTTGTCTTGAAAATGCTGACAACGTGGGATTTCCAGAAGCCACTGACTCCTCAGCCTGTCTCTGCTTCTGTCTTATATATCCCCTGATACTACCTTCTCAAATGTCCCCAGTGACCTCCAACTGCTGAGCCAACAGTACTCTAGAGATTACCCCGCTTGACCCCCTTGAGGGAGCTCACACTCTCATCTTACTTTCCTTATACAAATTCTTCTTTGGCTTCCTCCTAACATCTCTTGCCTCTTGTGTTCCCTTTCAATCATTAATAACCATGCTGCCTCTGGTCAAAGGCCTTGCATTAGCAGTTTCTCAGGATTCCATCCTGAGTGGTTTTACCAACCCACTTTTCCTGCTCTTTTTGGATAATTTCTTGAACACCTGCAGCTTTCTCTCCAGCACAGGACAGTAGGCTCACCAAACACCCGCCCCCCCCAGATTGTACTGCACTCCCTTTCCTAACTGGCTGGGGGTAGGCTCAACCTGGGAGGTTCCCACCATTGCCTGAAATTTTCCAGCACTGAGTCAAAAAACTCCACATCCCCAGAAGTTGATCTCGCTTCAGCACAATATTACCATAGTAAACTTAGCTGAAGATTCAGCTAAAACAAATCGAATCCTACTGGTCATCCTCAGGATCTCTACCTATTCTTCACATGAATGGTTTCTAGCTAATACTCCTTGAAGTCTTTTTCATATATCCAAAGGGAAGTTGTGGAGAGATGAGGGAGAATTAAGCCTGAAAACACTTCAAAGCCCAAAGCATTTCCTCGCTATTTTTTTTTTTTTTCCTGGCTAAAATGGTCCTCTTCGGCCTCCATAAAATGAACATTCTATCCAGACAATCATTCTTGAATATAGAAAAACAAGTAACTGGGCCATCAACTAACCTTCAAAAAAATACCCAAAACAGCCAGTCCATCTGGTTGCTGCACAGCTTTTCCAAACTCCCCATATTTGGTGTTCCAGTGAACCAAGTGAAGCTAAAGTCACGTAGGAGACAAAAATCAGAGTAAATAATTCACAAGATAAAAGCCAACAGATCTTATCCCATGAAAAGCCTTCCCTTTATAGCTAAAAGCTATTAAAGAGAAAATACAGATAATTTAAAGCCACTTTTCTTTATTTAATTCTAATTATGCACTACTTGATATAATGGCTCGATGATTTTACCAACTGCTCTTAAAGAAAGATTTGTCATGAGAAAGGCATGAACATTATGTCTAGATTTATAATAAAGCAAATTCAATGATGTTCTTGAAGACTTAACTATACGATAAAGGTCCTAAGATATGAATGTGAAGGTCTTTTGCAAAAGGAGTTGCTTACTTGGTGTGAGCTGAATCTACAAAACTGAACTTTTGAAAGGAATGCTAAATATGGATTTATAAACACTTTTCCCTGTAAAAGAGAAACCACATCTTACCTCTGCAGCGTATTTCTTTCGGTCCACAGTGTGCTCAGAGCCCTGCCCATCAGATGACCCCCAGTGAAAGTGAAACTGGATCAACTCTGTAGGTTCCTTCCAGGGGTCCTCCTTTCAGTACTGAAATTACAAAGCACACATGTAATATCTCTGTGAACACATACACATATATATGCATATGGAGGACACACACCTATACACATTCACACTGCACAAGCTCGTAAAACACCAAATATTGTCATCTCTAATCTTATTTTATAACACCAAATATATGATAGCTACATTTTTGTTCTATGAAAATTAAATCCAGACTTAGGGTTAGTGTAGATTGCTGACCCAAATTATTTAATTACTTTTGTCATTCTTTGTGCTAGCTGAAGGGATGCCTTGCCCATCTTTGCTAGACACAGAGTAGGTCTCTTGTGGCACCTCAGCCTTAGTTGTAGGTAGAGGATGTTTTAAGTAGAATTATCGATCACTTAGCAGTTGCAAAGCATCAGTGCAGCCACCTATGAAGCTAAGGACACAGTCCTTCCTTTGTGGCCCAAAGACTGCCTTTAGGCCTGTTTGCTGACCTCATACCTGTTCTGACACAGAAGAATTTGTGAAATAATAAATACTCCTTTGATCAAATCATTATAAAATATGATTTTGCTTATACTGACTAAACTGGCTTTGTTCTTCTGACTTTTTTTTTTTTTTTTTTGGTCCTTGAGACAGGGTCTCCCTGTAGCCTCAGGCGCTGTCCTGGAACTCACTCTGTAGACCAGGCTGGCCTTGAACTCACAAAGATCCGCCTGCATCTGCCTCCCAAGTGCTAGGATTAAAGGCGTGCGCCACCACGCCCAGCTTTTCCCCTGACTTTTTTATTGAACCCTTTGGACCTTAATTTCCACATCTGTAAAATGGAGGCATTCAAATATTTATTTTGTCACTAATTACCTCTCTGTCATCTTCTATATGCAGTTGCAAACTATTTCATTATCTCGAGAATTTAACATTCTAACTCTAGGACCTATCACCAGGTTCTCTATGCTGGAATTAACTTGGCTTTAGTTAGTAAATCAGCACTAAAATCACATTCCTAGACACCTACATCCGTAGATAATTAACAAGTATGTCTTGAAAGAGGTTTACAATGGGGGAAATCACAGTAAAATGTTTTGTCTAATTTATATGTATTGATGCATTTTAATTAATCTTCTTAAATGCTTTTAGAAGTAACTCCATTCTGTTTTCTTTTTCTAGAACTAGATCTAAAAACATCTATTGCTTTAAGTACATTTTATTGCCTTTGGTCTGTAATTCTGTAAAATAATAAGTTTAAATCTACTGTGACTTTGTGAAACATAGGAACAAGGTCTATACAACTTGTTTGCTTCATTTTACTTAAATATGCAGCACTGGTAGCTATACGCATTCATCTATTCAAAGTAAAGGATGGAGCTGGCTAGGACATGCGGTCTGGCCTTTCCTTAGGGGCTATGTAACAACCACTGGCTGCGGACTCAATAGGCCAAGAGAAAATAGGAAGAAAGAAAACAGAAAGAATGAATCATAAAAGGTGTTATACTACACATATGTCAAGAAATAGAATTTGCATGCATTCTAATAGAGGCATAAAAGTAACTGTAAATGTTTATTTTTGTTTGAGAATGGTGCAAGAGAAAGATTTGTCTTGGTCTTCCATATTAGTTTTTATTTTCAGAAATGAAAAAAAAAAACCTTTTCATAATAATATACCCTAAAGAATGAGATACATCTTTATGAAGCAATTTGATACTGAAAATAATTCTTTATTCTAACTCCTCAAAGCTACTATTCAACTGACTGATCATTACTAACAAATGCAGTTTATAGTATCATTAGAACAGCTAAGGGGCAAAACTAAGTAAACAGAACTGTCCTAAGCCTGTGAGATCACCTTCTCTTCCCCCTCAGTAGAGTAGGAATGACATCTTACATTTTAAAGTGTCTAAATTTTTCCATTATTTCTTTTTCTCTCCATTGCAGACCTTAAAACTACATCTTTATTTACTTGTTTCAGAGGACATTTTGAATTAGAGAAGAGTACATAATACATTTTTATTTAAAGTCTCTGTGGAAATTTTTTTAAAAACTCTGGGTTCAGTGATTAATCATATTTAGTGGTAACTTACTACCACCAAATAGCTGGCTCAGGTTAAAATAAAACTTGTTGCTGTGTAGATTAGAAAACTATTGTAACTAGAAAAGGTTATTAAATCCTTAAAGTTAAGTCTCTATAGAAAGCAGCCATTCTTGTCTCCTGTAAATGGTTATTTCTCAGCTTTTTTCTTAGTTCAGAATTTCGTTGATTAAATTCCTGAAAAATATTGTTATAATAACATAACAACAACTTGTTACAAACTTGGACAGGTGCAGCCTATACATCATTTTATCTGAGAAACAGAAACGAAAACATTTTGCCTAAACGTAGAAAGTTATACTATAATAGAAACCCTATCTATTTTGGTTGCTATATACCATTTTCTAAGCTCAGGTGAAAATGAAATCTGTTTTTCTAATGCAAAAGGAATTTCTCAGTGTAGTAGAAATTTCTGGATGTAGGATTTTTCTCTGTAAAATCCAGTCATATTGTGGGAGGAGGTCTGAAGAGCTTATCTTTCCAGAACCACAGAAGAATGTCCCTTGAGGCTGCAGAGAGACAAAAAGGACTTTCTACACACATATTTTTTTTCAAAACTTTTGAATTTTAACTTAAATTCAACTCAACACCTAGAAAGAGCTTGGGTCAATTTTAATTTTTACCATCTGCTACCAGTTTAAAATAATATATCAATTGTAGCATTAGAGAATAATCTATCTTCATATTCCGAATACCCTGGCAAATTATTGTTTGTTTTTGTTAATAGGAGATTCAGCAATACTGAAATAAATCAGAATCCAATGTAAAATCATAACTGAAAACACAGCACTTTTAAATATTTTTCTTCTCAATCACTATTATTACTTAATTAAGATGCATTTGAATAGGAAACTAAAGACCTCCAGTATATGGTGGTAATCTTTCTTAATCCTCAAATACAAGTAATCATCCCCAAGTATCCTATTCATTAACTAAGATTTTAGCAATTTCTATTCAATGAAGCAAATAATTTCCATAGGAAATATGACATTTTGAAAAGCCGAATAATCTTCTTCACAAATGTTCTGAAAAAATTTAAATCATGCATTGCCGTTTTCACTACTGATCAAAACCGTGCATACTTTTTGGTTTGCAGTTGTCCAAATCCCAGCGCTGTAGTCAACACTGGCAAATCTAGGGGAAATGCCTGGACTCCTGCTTCTTGTAAGCAATGAAATGTTTACCTATCAACTTGACTAGAGTAGTACAGTCAAAAAAATCAAAAGTGAAAAAGTTTTAGTTTAAGCGATATAGGAATTGCTTAGGAGTAAAACTGAGCCTTTTTAGGAGTTTCATTATCCACAGTCTTTAGGAAACTTTGGCCAGTGCCCTAGGTATTTACAATTCAGTCCATACCATTAACCATGTACATAACAAGCACTTCAATTGGTTGTTATTCTTCCATTAAATTTATGATTGCTTGTTGAAGGTAAATGTTACAGCTTAAAAACTAAGTCACTGAAAATCAAGCAGAACCTGGTACAAAGCCTCATTATTTCATCCAGACAATGGTCTACTTGAAAGAATCCAGGGAACACACTCAGCTTCCTTCTTTCTTCTTGAACTAGCATAAACAAACATTGTTTCAGTTTTTTAAGCTCAGAGCTGAGCAGTAGTGAATGAGCTGACCCTACACTTCTGAAATTGCTCTCAGTATTAGTCTCTAAATTTGCAATAAGCAGCAGAGTTTTAAACTTATTAACAGCAGTTAATAAGTTAGCAGGAGTTAATATTTTGACTCCTTTTGTTCCAGAAAAAGCTACCTACAAAAATCCCCAGCAGGGAGTTTTTTTAAATAATACTTTTTAAAGAACTTAAAAGAATTAGTAGCAATTTTTCATTAATTTAAGATTATTTGTTTATTATTTAAAGATTATTTAAAGGAATTCAATAAACTTCAATGTGGGCTTCAGGTTAAGGCCATGCTTAAAAAGAATTACTCCCAGGTAAATAAACCTAGCACCAAACTCAACCAAACCTGATCTCCAGGTACTTAAGTCTAGATGTAAGATAACATTTAGGACAAAGTGTATAAGACCTGAATTCATGAGTTCTAGAAGGTTGGAATTTCAGTGGGAACCGGGGTGGGAAAAAGTTAAAAACTGAATGCATTTAAATGTAGAATATAAGAAATTAAAAACAAAAAACCGTTAATACCCAACAAAGAGTTGTTAAAACATTACTCTTTGAAATATCAAGTATCCAAAATTAATTATTTTTAGACCTGTGTGTATAGAAAAGCACATTGGGTTTTTTAAAAACGTGGTATGTACCTCTAAACATTAACCATGTTTATCATTCAAAGATTCTTAAAGTGTATTTTTAAGGGTGTCATTGGTCTTTCTGGCAAATTTGGAAGGAGACCCTGAGCAAATGATTCAGACTATCCAGCTCTGTTTCTTTGTGGTTTAGGTAAATACAGCATCCCTGACATTTAGCTCTAGCTTTGAGAACCTGTAAATATAAATAAATAAGTAAATAAATAAATAAATAAATAAATAAATAAACAAATAAATAAATAAATCTAAAGGTCTGTTTTCACATGGTATAAATTACTTTTTAACTTATTCTGTGAGTAGGTTTTCCTTTTATATCAGCATTTTAAGATATTCTGTTTACATCCTTGTTTAACCAAAGTATCTGAAAGAGATAGGAGATGTGGGCAGAATTACAAAGGAGTCTTTCATGGGCTAGGGAGAACAATCCCTCTAATCTTAGCTGACCCTTGCTTTTATTAGAACTTTTGGCCTGTACTCTCTTCAACCCCCTGGTATTTCTTAATTCCCTTTACTGGAGGTCTCTTTCAAGATACCAAAATCCTTCATTCTTTCCCTGAAGCCATAATTATTTACCCTAGAGACACTTTACTGACATATTTAGATTCTTCAGGCTCCTTGGAATATTTCATTTTGGCAAGTATAAAAGTTAGAATCGGTGCCGGGCGTGGTGGCCCACGCCTTTAATCCTAGCACTTGGGAAGCAGAGGCAGGTGGATCTTTGTGAGTTCAAGGCCAGCCTGGTCTACAGACAGGGCAGCTGGGGCTACAGGGAGACCCTGTCTCAAAAAGACCAAAAAAAAAAAAGAATCAGTGCCTATTATTTCTATGTGCTTCTATTTTAGATATGTTCAGGGCATGTTGGACTCTGGAGACACAGGAGAACAACCAGCCCCTACCTGCTAATAAGAACACATTTTTTTTTTTAGAATGTAGACCAAACCTCAGCTAGAACCATAAAACCTGCAGCAGCCCTCCCCTTCTCACAGATACTACCGGCACCCAACCGAGGCTATTGTTTGTGAATCTCAGCCTAACAGATAAACTTCCAGATGGGCAGATTTCTCACCTGGGAAACTGAGTTTACATCAAAAGGGGAATCTGTGGCCACACATCCTGCTGCTCCCAGCCCCCTTTCCTGCCTCCTGCCCTAGCTTCAGGATCCTGCTGTGAAACCATCCTCATCCTGCAAAAACTGTAAGAAGAGATGACCCTCCCCTACACTTCTCCCAATTCCTCTTTTCAGACCTCCAGCAAAATGTCTGTCTTTGGTGCTGGGAGCCGAACTCTTCTCAGAGTTCCATTAAACTTCTTAGGGCCAACACTCCATCTCGGTGTCCCCTTGAATCCACATTGCATACCCTGTAATACTTCACTTTTGTAGGTATCAAAATTACAGTCAGTACCTATATGCTGAACTCTGGTGACACCAGAGAAGAACTAGACCCCCACCTGTCCGCTGAGCTTTATTTGGGTTATCAGGCATTAAATTGAGGTTAGTGATGAGATTTTGTATAAGTACATAGATAATACACCTTCCTCTTTAGAACTTCATTTAAACCATTATTCTGTTTCACAGTTTAAATGTGGGCCAACATTTACCAGAAGAAATAGTGGGAAACTGTATCTGGCTCTGATCACAGCTTATGTAGAAATGGATCATCAGAAGTGAATATATTCATGATAAAACATGTAACTACCGAGAAACTTCCTAGGTAACATCAGTATATTCTTTGTTTACATTTTATTTTATTAAATTTTTTTGCAAATTGGATTTTTGCAATTTTCATACAGTATAGTTTGATAGCACTTAGACTGAATCCCCTCTCCCAGATGCCCCCAGTTCAGTGAATTCTTAATATGATAATCAGCATATACATGCAAGCTAAATTGAAAACTTCCATGGAGAACCAATCTTAAAGCTAACTAAATAAAAGTTTCTTCAGAGATCTTGTAACAGGGCATCTGCTGTGACATTTGCTTAATAAAGGCAGTCAAATGCTGGGAAGTCACAACAATGGTGGTCATATTGAGTCACTGCTATATGCAGGGAACTGGGTAAGCACTGTTACATTTAATTCTTCTTCCTCAACTGCAGATACTGTGGCTACTCTGATTTTACCATTTAAAAGACCCTAAAATGTAGATAAATGACCATCATTCCTGAAGCCACTGAGCTAGTCAGTGACACAGCGGAACTCAAGTCCAGGTCAGTGGAGCCCCCAAGGGATGCTCATAGACACCAGACTATATGCTGAAATCCACTTTTCAGTGGTGGTCATTATGAGAGCGACATGCTTCACAATGAGCTTTGAAGATCATAGGGAATTACCACATTTAGTTCTAGCTGTTTCCTCAAAAACAACTTTCTTAAGCATCCAATTTCTGTGTAGTACCTGATCATACTTTGCTGGACTCTACCCATTCACAATGACGATTTGTTCCCAGTCAGTCTAAAATAGTCTCTCCTTTTTTGTTTCTGAATGACTACTCAACATGAAATTTAACCATTCTTTCAGGTGAGTAAGTCCAGGTTTAGATAGTAAAAGTAACACATCATTTAGATGGGGTTCTAAGGTTTCTTTTGAGGCAAGTGTATTATACACTAAGTTCTTACACGAAAGGTCATCATCAACACCAGTCAAATGCATGAGGAACTAAGTAAGGGTCATGAGGGCAGGTGGGGCCAGCATGTGCCAAACAAACCTAAAATAAGACAAAGATATCTTCAGATCTTGGTCATATTATAAATATATAATAGAATCCACATAAATGACACTTTTCTGTTTAATTATTTGAGCATCATTTTTTGAAGTGGGAGAAATACATGGGAAAGTAATGTATGGATTAACTAAATAATGTCTTCAGCCGGGGGTGGTGACATAGCCTTTTATCCTAGCACTTGGGAGGCAGAGGCAGGTGGATCTTTGTGAGTTCAAGGCCAGCTTGGTCTACAGAGTGAGTTCCAGGACAGCTGGGGCTACAGGGAGACCCTGTCTTGAAAAAGACCAAAAAAAAAAAAAAAAAAAAGAATGCTTCATGTATGTTATGATCATGAAAATGCATGAAATTGTCTGTGTGTGTGCATGTGTGTCTGTGTGTATGTATGTATATCTGTCTACACTAATAAGAGCTGCACAAAGGAAAAGGAACAGCAAGCTGCCAACACTTTTCATTATCCCCACAAGGTCCACTATTATATTATCCCCCAGGATCACTGTTTCAGAAATCGAAGACTCAAAAACAATTTTAAACAAAACTAGAAAGATTTTAACACCAAACTGAACATATTGTATAGTTACTGAAACAGAATGGTCAACCTGATTGTAGTGGTTTTACTTACATATTAAATAACATGCTAATATATCTATTGATCATTACTTTGAATTTTGACAGCAACAGCAGAGGTTTCCTGTCTTTTCTTCTCCTCTAACACACCTCCTACAGAACAGCCAACAGTGTTTTCCAGCCCCATTTTATTCAATGACCTTCAAAGGAAAGCATTCAGAAAAATAGGGCACTGGCAATTAAATCAGCCAGCCAGCAATAAAGGCAGATCTGTAAATGGGATTGCTCTCATTTTTCTAAATAAAATAAGAAACAGCATTCAGAGCATCCCGAAAATGGCTCTTTTTACAAGCAAATTATGGTGATTAGATTTGTTAAGAAACTAGCTAGGCATTTCACCAACTTTAACATATTCTCACTTGTGGAATAAATTTCTAGGTTAGATACTAAGATACACTGCTACCTTTATCACAGGATGTCAGTACTGAGAAACACACTATGTTTTCCAGGAACTTCGACATTTTAAACCAGACTTTCCTCGTTGCTGCCTTGAAGACAGCACTCATCAACATACTTACATTACAAGACACACTTATCAACTCTAGAACACAAATGTTTTTGTAGAGAATCTTAAAAGTTCAGGTTTCATGAGTTGCCTTGTTTCTATATAGAGAAGAATGTGCCTTGCTTTCTGTGACTTTGAAAGGGCATATCACAATTACCAGATGTCCTCACATAGAAGCCAGGAATTTGACAAGGGAGAAAGAGCCCTGGGGTGGTTCACAAGTTATTAGCCTACTTCTGGACCCTAAGGAAGACGGGATCAGAGTGGCAAACTAGATTCTGGAAACAAGCTGCCCTATAAGGGGCTTCCTGCCGCTCTCATTAAGGTGACTAAAAGGCATCAGTTATTTTTCAAACACTAACGTGCTTTGTCCTGGGAGTCATCGAACTCCACGTTGAAGGAGTGGCCGTTGTTGAGAATCCTCCGGGAAGAAGCTTGATCATAGCAGATGCACACAGGCTTCAGGGAAGAGTCATGTACTGTGGTCCTGCTGTCAATGTCAACAGGGGACTGGCGCTCTCCATTCGCAATAGGGAAGCTCTTATGCCAGTGATGGGGTCCTGAGGGTGAGAAAACACCTGTGAAGTCATCTGCATAGGGAAAGGGACAGGAGAATACAAGACTCAACGATTCTAGAGTCAGTTTGGTGGTGACTTAATAGCACAATAGTGCTCAGTAAAACGAAGTGTGCTTCTCTTTCCTTATTTGTAACATAGGCTAATAACATTGCAAACCTACCTCATAAATTCCAGCCAATGTAAGAATTCTAATTAATACATGTATATAGCTCTTAGCAAGTAATGGCATACAAATACTAACAATTTTGAGGTCTTTTTATTTGAATTCAACAACTGAAACTGGACAGACTACCTTAAGAGATACGGTTGAGTTTGGGATATTTTGTGCTAAGGCATTCTCAAAGATCTGGAAGCTCAGAACTGTCACAATGGGCGAGAGTAGAGACCACCGACCAAGGCTCGGGTATAGGCACCCTAATTTTCGTCTTCCGAATCCCCTCTGCTTGGAAGCACACCCCCTCCAAGATGAGGAGGCAGGCGCATCTTTCCTTCCCTGGACTCAGACACCCAGGTCGGTGGCCAGGACGACGGCCAGTAATTGACTACTGATCCTCTCACTTTAGAAGTTGAGAAACGAATGGGAAAACTCGGGAGCCAGCTGGACGAGATTCAAGCCGGCTTCAGAAGCTTCTGCTGCAGAAGCGCACTGGGAATCCTAGCCACAGGTGCAGTGGAGACTGGAGCGAAGGGGAGAAAGGAGTCCCTAAATCTCTCAACAATCTAAAACTAAATGTTCCTTACAAGCCTTCCGCGACTCTGCCTACATCTGCTTAGGAAGGCTGGCTGAGTACGTCAGGGTACTGTCCTCGGGTCCCGTGAGCCAGGCTGTCCCTTCCCAGCCCTGCGTGGGGCACAGCAGGCGCGAGATCCTCGACAGCGCTTGGAAGACGGTGCCTGGGACATCCCTGCGGAGGACCCGGGCATCCGAGCTGCGGCCCGGGCGCCGGGGTTCTGCTCAGGTGCTTGCGTGGGGACCGGGAGCGCGCGGCCCGAGCGCGCGGCCTCCGCACTCACCGTTCTCCCCTTTGTATCCCCAGTGATGGGACATGGTCGCGCCGGTGCTCGGGGCGGGACAGCAGCTGTGGTTGGTCTGGCGGCCTCGCGGTGTGTGTCCCGGGTCTCACCGTCCGGCTTTTATAGGCTCCCGCCAACTTCGAGCTCTGGGCGGCCCAGGGGAGGGACCGAGTGGACCTGGGCGAGGGGAGGAGACGGGCGGAGGTGACAAGACCCGCAGAGGTGACAGGAGGAGGGCTCCGGGCTCCGGGCTCCGGCTGCAGAGCCAGGGCGGGGCGCCCTCGGCTCCCCTCCGCTTCTGCGTCCGACCCGCTCCGCAGCAGCCGCGCGCTCTGCACCCCGCCGGGACGCGGCTCTGCCTCCCAGCCCGGAGCCCTGGTCCCCGGCCCCATTGTGAACTTAGCACGCGGGCATTGCCCGCGCTTCCAGCATCGCCCGCCTGTCCAGCGGCGGCCCGCACGCGGGCTACGAGTTTGACCTTGGGCGGGGTTCGTCCTGGCTGCGCCCGGAGCGGGATCCTGAGCAGGGAGCTGGGGGCCCCCTGCTGCCCGGCTGCGGGAAGAATGCAGGCCTTGTCGCCAGGGCGCTCTTCTACAAATTAACCCAGAGGGTTTGCCTAGTAGTTTTGCTTAGTAGTGTTGATTTAAAATAACCAACGCGTTTTCAAAAATCTTTTTTCTCAGAGGGATCAGGTAAAAGAATGTCTTCCAAAGAGGTGAGAACTTTCTCTGCCCGGCAAAGGAAATTGTATCTGGCATGCTTAGGCAATCAAACAAAATAAATTGATCAAAAGGACACTTTTTTGAAGGTGGGTGACACTAAGCCTTTCTTGGGATGCAGGATGTCCCAAGGACTCATTGTTGAATGTGCTGGTATAAACGTTGCTACCTTATGTGTTTAAACGTTTCCCTTGACCTAACACTTTGTTTTGCCCACTCTGACTTTGAGAACATTTTTGTAGACACCTGACTCTATTGTGGACCTGTGCTTGTAGAAGTCTAGCAGTTTGGCAAAGGTGTGGCAAAGGACTTGGACACACACACACACGCACACACACACACACACACACACACTTTAAAAAAGAAGAAAAAAAAGAAGAAAGAAAGAAAGAATGTGAAGGCCAGGGGCCTTTAGGGAGCAGAATTCTGCTCTGCGGGCTTTCTGACTTTTGTGAGCATAGTATTTAGAATTAAAATTAAGCAGGACATGGTGCTTGTGCTTGTATCAGCCTAGACGTCACATTGCTTGTGTTTAAAAATCTGCGAGTAAATAAAATGCAAAGTATGAGTGTTCTCAGAACCAATGTGTGCCATTTACTTCAGCCAGTTCCACACAAGAATGGTTCACATGAGAGCTCATGTTGATATTTTAAGACTCCAGCAAAGTGTGTCCCTTTGTCTTTCTGCTGATGTCACAGGAAATTTTTCGACAAAAGCTTCAAATTTCCAAAGAATTTTAGGACCATTATAAAATGCAGTTTCACAAAGAGACCCTTTCACCCGTGAGTCTATGGGTGCATGGTCTTTCTGTGTGTGTCACTACCTGTGGAGCCCACCATGGCTTCACCACGATGGATGGAACAGCAACAGATTTTGATTAAGTAACTATCAGACTTCAAACCCCACCAAGCTGCATTCTGATTACCAGGACTTTTCCTCATCTTTGCTACTTAACAGCAGGAGCCATGCCCCTGTCCGTGTCCACCTTTGACCTCTCAAGAGACTCAAATGTGCCCCCCACACACTTTTTCTCAGATTGCAGTGGTTATCTGAGCATTTTCTTTCTGCCCAGTTTTTCAGGAGGGAGACAGCTTCACCCCTTCAAGTAGATCATCACAATCTAACTTGATATTACTAGGGACATTCTTCCCAATGGTCACAACCTACTGGCTGCCAGAGAGTAACACTGGTTTAAAACAACACCATAAATGATACATTTGTGCCTGGGTCTTTTTAGAAGGAAGGGTTGATTCCATTAAGAATAATCCCAAATAAGCAACTTGATAATACTTGGGGAAAAAATGCATGTTCTTCTGTCTCAGAAAACAAAGATAATATGTCAGGAAAATATAAGAAATTTCTAATCTGTGCTCTAATTATTGTAATAAAAAGCTGTTAACATATTTTACAAAGACATGTGATTTGTTCAATATTTAAATGAAGCATGTCCTCTCATAGTTGTTACAATTAGAGTATTAATTTCTGGGGAGGCTAAAATCCCCTCACTACTCAGGGTTCCTGTAGCTCTATGCAAAGGCATCTCTCTATCCAAGTTGCTTTCAATATAGCCTTTTAATCAGGCTCTATATTGTAATTATCTGTAATACAACCCCCCCCCCCAGTAAGCTGTTGAATGCTCACTTGTAAGATGAGAATAATGACTCTCAACTCAGGATTGTGAATTCAGTAACTATATGTTAATCGCCTGCCACCTGAAGCCATCAGTACAAGCCATGAGCACTTTCAGAGCATCCTGCCAAACTCCCTTCAACTACAAGGTGGGTGGGAGATAACACTAACTTTACAACTATAAACAGTTGAGTTCAACTGCTATTAGGAAACTATTTTCTGGACTTTGAGAAATGTCTTGCCTGCTTTTTCATTATACCTAATAATATTTAATTTCTATAGGGATTAAATCCATCAGGAGTGGTCATGAATTCAAGCCTGTCACTAAGTTTCCATTACAAACAAAACTAAAATGAAATATTAAATGAGAAACTTATACATAAATGTGAAAAGTAGACATGTTAAATATTTTGTGTTCCAGGACAGCTGTCATATGGGGCATATAAAATACTCTAATAGGAATAAGAGTCCAGTTCTTAGAGCACCAGTTTTCAACTTATTTGCCCTATAGAAATATTGATAATGTCTGGAAACATTTCTGGTTTTCCTGCTTGGAAGACATGGTATGGGGCTGGCATGTAAAGGACAGAGGCCAAAGATGTGACTGCATCACAGTGCACAGTTAGGACAGTCACACTGAAGATAATTCAGCTCAAATGTTACTCCCAGTAAGCCCTCCCCCACACTTACTCATGGTTCATTTTCTGTGGCTTGAGTTACTCAAGTTCAATCATATATTGAGCAAGTAAATGGGAAATTCCAGAAATAAACAATTTATAAGTTCCTATTGCTTACCATTCTCGTGAACTCTCACAATGTTCTGCTCCATCTCACCCAAGATAAGAACCATCCTTTGCCCAGTATACCCATACTGTAAACACTTCCTGCCTGTAGTTGCTTAGCAGACATCTTGGTTATTAGATCAGCTAAGTATTACAGAGTTCTGTTTGAGCACTAACTGTTCTGTTTAATAGTGATTCAAGTCGCAAAAATAGTAACATAAGACACCAGGACATAAAATATGGAGGGCATATTGACTCTGGAACCACATTCCAGTGTTGCAGGGCACATGGACAGGAACATGGTATGTATGGAGTTTGGTACTATCTGCACTTTCAGGTATCCACTAGGAGTCTTGGGATGTGTGACTTCAGATGAGAGAAAGGCCACTGTGGTCAGGCTAGGGAACTCTGCCATGACAACTGTCTACAAGGTAAAGAGCTGAGGTAGAGCCCAGTGTCAGAGTGCTTGCTTAGCATGTGCAAGGCCTTGGATTCAATTTCCATCACACACACACACACACACACACACACACACACACACATACACATCTATAAGGCCATTTTTTTCTCAAAGTTCTAGAAAACAATTATGAAAATTAGGCATGTATTCAAAAACATTTGGGACCTAGGGCTGTGCTCTGTCCGGAATATTCCCCGACTTACCTTTGTTCATTGGATTGAATAGAAAAGAATAAACCCTACCAGTGCACACTGAGGTAATTATCTGTTTATTTTGCTTCAATGCACATTCAATACTGGCCAGATCACAATAGCTTGTTATGTTAATATGAGTTGCACCATATGGTTAAACTTCTCTTTTACTTATAAATCAGCACTCTGCTTGGGGAATTTCTGACTTCCTTTTATTAACAAGAAGCAGCTAACATTTTTCCATGCAGAGGGAAAGAGACATCACAGCTAAGTGAATCCTTTACTTATAGGAGCAAGACCAGGATCAACAGCTCAGACAGAGATCAGACAGATCCATAGTCCAACATTTTCATAATCAGACAGATCCAATAACCCAGCACTTTAATAATCCTGTAACATGCCTGAATAGACTTTAGAGAGGACTACATTTATAACTGCAGTTTTCTCATTTTGCGAGAATTAAGAAGCAGAAAGGAACCATGTTTATTCACAAAAAAATGTTGTAAAAGTTTTGTGCTACTCAAAATAAGCTTCAGGGAAATAGACATAACATGTAAGCTAAGGTACTACCCCTTACTTCAAACCCGTATATCATTTTCTTTAGGCATTTTTGCTTTGAGTTACAGTTTTGCATTTTTATTAATTCAGATAAGATTTCAAAATCATACCATATAATTATCATTAATGTTTCTGTTTTCTTGTCTATCTCCTGACCTGAGCACAGTGACTGGAATATAAATATATACATTTGAATAAATAAATGAATATTAATATTTCAATGGACAGAAGAAATAATATAGTAATGGCATGACCCTCTCTATGTGATGTTCGTCTTCTTTTCCCTCTTCTTTCCTTATCCCCTTCCTCCTATTTCTCTCCTCCCCCTTCTTCCTTCCCTTCTTCCTTCCTTGGTCTTTTCTCCTTCTCCTTCTTTCTTTTATTGCTATGTCTGACTAAACTGAAAAGACTATAACCAATTCAAAAGCCATCTCAGCAGAGATTAAAGCTGGACACTCGCAGCTTTGGGCTGCGCTTCTGCAGGTTCACATGGTTCTTTGCCGTGTTTTTCTAACGCTCCTGATACTGTGCTCTTTGATTTTCACTCTCCGGTAGTGGCTGCTTGGTAAGGCTGTGAGAGAAGCAATGCATCTGCCGAGTGAGATGCTACAGGACAGGACAAGGTGGACAGCGGAGGGGGAGTTTACAACTATACCCTTTAGCAGAAGGTTCTGCTTATCTTTCTATACAAGGTGTTCTATATCCTTTGGGGGTCCCAATGATGAGCCCCTCCATGACAGGAAGAAAATAGAACTTGTATTTGTGAGTAATTTTTCACCCTGTAGGAAGGTCAACTTTTATTTATTACAGATGCAATACTATGTGTATAGAACTTTTTGAAAAATTCTGGAGTTCATGCTCAAGAACTATGCCTCAGCACTTGCATCATCCAAAACAAGCCTGGAGTTCATTGTTGGCTCCCAGGCCTGCTGACCCAGAGCCGTGTTTTATAGGCTGCCTATCCCAGGTCCTGCTATCTGAGCCTACTTTCCAGTGGCACTGATATCTTTATTGAGCACCACAGTGTGCTGAGCGCCTTGCTGGTGCCTGATAAGCCTTCCCTTTGCTAGGCACAGCCTGAATCTCCTCCCCCTCTAGCAGTGCTCCAAGGTTGCCCTTCTCTTTCTATTCTTTTCTTCTTCTGCATCTAGGTAGTTTCTTATCTTCTTTGGTCTCTTGCATTCTTGACACATAAACATGAAAAGAGTGAAATCTTTTTGAGAAGAGGGCTTTATAAAGTCACTTGTGTATATTTTTAAAAAGCACATTATCAAATATTGAATGTTTTTGCCCAGGTAAAATCTTCTAGTTACATGTCTTGTTCTCTAAGCCTTGTGGTTATTTCATAACTCCTGTGGAGCTCTCCATTTCTCTTGAGGCCTAATCAATGTTCTGTATCAATTAAGCTGCTAAGGACAAGAACTTAGCATACCTAACAATCTTGACAACAGGCCCTTTGTAGGGAAAACAAATTAAAAGGCATAAATTAGTCTTTCTCTGATGAAATGTCATCAAAATATTCCTTTAATTGAAAACAAATTTATAACAGGCAGCCAGAAATTTACTTGTCAACTAGTGAGCTGAACCACAAAAGACCATCCTCAACCTCCCACACCCAAATGACCCTGCTTTCCCTTCGTTTATTGTTTGTGGTCAAATAGTGTTATTGTTTATTTTATATAAAATAGTCTCAGATATATTAAAAAGTAAATTCCAAGCTGGGCCTGGTGGTGCAGGCTTGTTATCCCAGTTACTAATAGAAGGATCCCAAGTTTAAGTCCAACCTTGGTAACAGTGATATCTAGTCTCAAAAAAAGTTTTTTTTCAGAAGACTGGGGATACAGCTCATGTGCTCATGTTAAAGCACATGCTTGTGGCTCTGGGGTCAGTCTCTCTCGTATTAGTATTACGTTATACACACACACATACACACAGTTGCATGCTCTGAGTCATAACTCTAAGCATCTGAACATATATGTTGTATCTGTGTCTATGCTGCATGGGATGTGGGGCATGTCCCTGAATTTGCTGTCTACTTGTCAGAGGTCGAGTGGACTGCATCAGTTGAAGCGAGGATTGGAATTAGGAAGAAGACTCTTTATTACATATACGGAATTGCTGTGACCATCCTCACACAAAACCGGAAACAAACTGGAGAACTAGGTCACTATTGAGAAAATTAAGGCAAACTTCTGAAAAAGAGAGAAGGGGGGAAAAGCAAGCACCAGGATGAACCCTGCGGATGAGCCGCTAATGCTGCAGGCTCTCGACCAGCCTCCCTTTTCAGTTGGCTGAAGTCAGGTGCTGACAGAGATAAATGCCCTGGTAGAGAATCTTCTTTTATATCTCCTAAAACATGTCTCTTCTACATTTCATTCATTTTTAAATGTGCAAATAACAGTTTAGATCTATGTAAAACTGTTTCTCCCATGCATTATTTTTACACAAAAACATAGATTCTATGTTTCTCCAAAAAAAATCTTTGCGATCTCTAATTCTGGCCTTCAAAGAATGAGGAAATAACTCATGCCAGATCATTCACATAGACTGGCATTCGATATTTCACAAGTCTTATTGCACCATCCATCCATCCATCCATCCATCCCCCCACCATCCATCCATCTTCCCACCCACCATCCATCCATCTTCCCACCCACCATCCATCCATCCACCCACCATCCATCCATCCACCCACCATCCATCCATCCATCCCCCCACCATCCACCCGTATATCCTCCCACCATCCATCCATCCACTGTCCATCATCCATCCATCCATCCATCCATCCATCAATCCATCCCTCACCCATTACATACTCTGACAGGTTCCTGATTCTGAGTTGGGTCTTTGGGCCACAGTAATACACAAGAGAGATCAAGTCCTTACTTTCCTAAGCCTCAATGCCTGCATTATTCACCAACCCCCCACTAACTTTCATTACACCTAGGATTTTCAAGTATTTTTGTTACTCCTTAATTAGTACCTAGAGCAAGAACCTGAGGCCTGTGTATTGACTCGGCTGAAGTCTTTTTATTCTCAGCCCTGCTCAGCACAGGCCCGGCTCTTCCACAGGGTCTACTTGTTTGTACAATCCCACTGTCCTTGCCAGCCCCACTCCTGGGCTCTAGCTGTATCCAGGTATGCCCCTGGTGGCCTGAGGTCCTGTTGTAAACTGACCACAGAGAAGCAAAACTGTGACTTCTGTAAGCCTTGTATTTTCTATCACTTTCATTTGTACTCTACTTCCATGGGAGTCAAGTGTCCTTTGGGGAATGACTTCCCTTGAACAATTGTGTTTGGAGTCATCCAAGTTTCAAATGAGTGCATGAATACGACAGAAATTGATGGCAAGTTGGAACAGAGAAAATATACACTTATGGACAAAGTATTTTCCCTGAGCTTTCAGGCTCCCGTACTGGGAAACAATTCAAATACAAGGGAGAACCGGATTCCCTGTTTACTGCAGAGTAAGTTCTCATGTGGCTAAAATTAGCTTTTAGATCACTGGGTTTATGCTGTTGCATCGCGCCTGGCCCCCTGGGTCTCTGCTCAGACTCTCTCGTACTCCAGCCGCTTACCTGTGATTATCTACTTGCAAAGCTGCCATAGGTTGTACCTGCTAAACACCTTCACATCTGCAGATCATTAACACTCCTGCCAATCCCTTGATCATAGATGTTATGCCTACATGGATTGATTTCCTTCTGTTCAATTAGAATTGAAAGCCCTCAGAAGCATAGACTCTTCTCCCAAGTGTGACTCCTGCCTGTATTCAGTATTCTCACTTTAGGACCTGCCCAGACATGCTCAAAATTAATTTCATGGCAGGAGATTTTCTGCTTTTAGTATTAGGAGAGATTTTCTGCCTTGCACAGCACTGCAAAGGACTCCGTTTCACCAATATTTGAAAGCCAATATCAAACAAAAAATGAACATTATAAGTCTCCGGCCTCTGTTCTGTGGTTTATTTCTGGATGTTTCCCTAATCACTACACCTCCTCAAATAAGGGACAGAAACTTCCCCAGGAA
This sequence comes from Rhizomys pruinosus, assembly GCA_009823505.1. NCBI lineage: Eukaryota > Metazoa > Chordata > Mammalia > Rodentia > Spalacidae > Rhizomys > Rhizomys pruinosus. The sequence continues at coordinate 379,574 of VZQC01005145.1, read as the reverse complement.
AGTCTTCAGTGTTCCTCCAAACTATCTCTTCTGGGATAGTTCAATGTGGCCACACCTTAGTTTTCCTGGTAAAATAAATAAGTAAGTAAGTAAATAAATAAATAAATAAATAAATAAATAAATAAATAAATAAATAAATGTGGTATCTGAGCAGTTGATTTTAAATAGCACCCACTGGGCCTTCCAGATAGCTCAGCCAATAATCGTGCCTGCTGCCAAGCTTAAAGACCTGAGTTTGGTCCCCCAGGACCCACACGGTAGAAAGAAAGAAGTAACTCCTGAAAGTTTTCCTCTGAATTCCACATGAACACTGTGATACAAGTGTCTCCCCTCACGGTAGTGCGCGCGCGCACGCGCGCGCGCACACACACACACACACACACACAGAAACTAAATAGATAAATACATAATAAACAAAATTTACAAAACTTAAATACCAATCACCAAATAAGCAAAAATGAATGGGAATCTTTGTACACTTAATATGAACAGATGATTCATGACATTACACAGAGACACATTAAGGTATGGCCTTTGGTACTGTAATAAGCCATTAGAATTGTTCTTGGTTGAGCTAAAATTATTTTTAAAAAGATAAGAGTTGGGGCTGGAGAGATGGCTCAGAGGTTGGGAGCACTGAATGCTCTGGCAGAGGACCGGAGTTCGAGTCCCAGCACCTACATGGAGGCTGACAAACTCCAGTTCCAGAGAATTCGACACCTTCTTCTGACCACTTCAGGCATTGCGCAACATGAGTGCACCCCCCTACAGACAGAAAAATACATTCATACACACAAAATAAACATAATAAAATTTAAAAAAATGATAAGAGTAAACCCATGTTGAGACTTAGAATGACTATATTTTACATACGTTAATTTGTGTAGTTCTTAGGATAATTCTCTGTGTAGATGCAGTTATCATTCCTGCAGGCCCACAGAAATTAAACTTCCCCAGGGCCTGCTGCCCAGCAAAGCTGCGCAGCCGCCCCTGCCTTTCTCCACACCAAGCAGGACTTGAAAAACGCTCAGGGTTCCTGGGTTCCACTTTTACTTCTGTAACTGCTCTTTTTATCCCTCGTATCTCAGTTTTCAGCTAAGACTCTTAAAAGTAAATAAGGATCCTTCTTCTTTCTGGTGGAGCAATATTAGTGGATAATAGTAATCATGCAAGAAATGAAAACAAGGTATCAATACAATAACCAAAAAAAGTGCCGCTGAAATCAACATGAAACAGGAAACCTTTGGCGGTTTTTGTAACAGAGATTTTCTGCCATCTAGTGGCCCAAGCAAAAATAACGTGTAAACCTGGTTATGTCTTTCTCATTTGCATTTTAAGTCTTCTACCTTGGGAGTTACTTAAAACAAAACAAAACAAAACAAAACAAAAACACTAAATTTTTAAACATTGAATATGAAATATGTAAAGTCTTACATTCACAGTTAATATTTTTCTTACCTCCATTATTATTCCTTTGCTACATAATATTCTCTACTTAAGTTCAGTTTTCCTTTCCAATTTAAATCAAGCCTTAGCCCACAGTATGGAACTAATTTCCTATACATGTAGCTACTAAGTTTTTGGACCAAATGGATTTCCTTTTAGGCCAGTTTTGTTTGTAACCATTGTTGTTTGGATATCTGATGCATTTACTGCTGCAGGCCTCTAAGCTTATTTATGGCTGGTCAATCTAACTCTGTTTAATTAGGTGAAGGGGTCACAGTTACATGCTTTGTGCATGCTGTCCAGAATAATTTCCCTTCATCCACATATGATTTTACATTTGAGATGTTTTACAGCAGAGTCCTGATCTTTTTTTGTCTTTTCATAAATATGCTCTATCTCCACATTAAAAGTATAGGGGGTTACAATATGTTTTCACCCCTCGATCTCACAGCATCCTGTCAAAGTTGCACTATCTATAGCCATTTTAGCATGTGATTATCTGAAACACTTAATTCGCATTGGTTTCTTCTTACTTTGGAATGTGAAGATACCTGGAATTACACCCTGAGGAGCCAAGGTTGGCAGATCTGGAGCCCCTTCCTCATGCAGCTCCTTGATGCTGCTCTGCAGGTTGTAGAATCCTGAGTTGTCATTGTCTGGAGGCCTGGACCTGCTGCAGAAGAACGATGGTTCCCTCGAATGAGGAAGCATGTCTGCCTTCAGTCCTCCTGCGGATGTTTTCTAATGACACAGCACTTTGGGGACAGTGAGAAATAGGGGAAGTTTAAGACGGGTGATAACTTTGAGCACCAGCAATTGCTGATACTGAGGGCAGACTATGTTCTGGTAAGTTCTCACTTAAAGCAATGAGATCATTTTCCAAGAAGATGTAAACAAAGACAAACAAAACCAGTATTAGCATTAACCACTGAGAGTAATGTGAGGTTCACGAAGCTGGGTGCTTTTTTGGATTCCTCTGTGTTCATTACATTTAAGTTTATCAAGTGTTTATTTTCTGATGGACACAGTATTAGATGGTAAGTTGAATGTTAGTGACAGGACTTGTACCTGTGTCCTCTTGGAGTTTACCACACAGAGAGACAGCCTCCTGGGATCATGGCTCGAGAAGGTTAGATCGCCTATCCAAGGTCCCACATCTGGTAATTGCTAAGCCAGAGACATCTTAGAACTAACTCCTCAGGTAAAATACCGCCACTCAGTTCATTCCTCATCTGCTGGCTTTGGGGCCTGCTAAGTACAGAAGAGCTTTCAGAAATTCAGGAGGAAGCATCAACAGTCACTTTGGGACCCCAAAGACTTGGAGAGGGCCTCCATAGCTCATCAGGCTAATCATCTGCCAGGTTATATTCCAGTCTCACAGAAGAAATGTGCAATACCACAGGTTGAAAATCCTTATCCGGCCCATGCCCTGATTACTTGACAAAAGTCAAATATGACAACAAATAAAACAAATTTCACTTTCAAAAAAATGGATGTTTCTTGGTGTTACAAAATGACCCCACCTGAGCCAACAAGACGTGCCATTGGTGCCCTTGTGTAGATTCTTAGCTGGCGCCAGAATCTCAACCCTTGGGTTATTATTCCTGTGACCTTGGCAAGACGTGCTCTGCCCTCATTGTCCTTATTTGGTAATAATAGTATGTTCTCAGTAGAGCTCCGAGGGAGGGTGAAAGCAGTAGGAAGCGTTTTCCCACACAGAGAAACCATTTTTTTTCTTCCATAATTAAGGCAGTTTTCCTACTTTGATATAATCCAGAGCCTCAAATGCCTGAGGAATAATTTCCCATTCAAATGAGATGCTGGAAGTCAAGCCATGTGACAAAGTCCTGAGAGGCTAAAGTTATTTAATAGATTACCACTTGGGTGAAATAAAACCATGTTGGTCAGTGTGAAGAGGATGTGTTAATTAAATCCCTTGAAATTAGGAGGTGTGGAGCTCCGATCATTAGTGCTAATACACCAGCAGCTAGTCTCAGGATACTTACCCGATGATGTTTAGAGCACCGTTAAGAACGCATCCACTGCTCACTCTGTGTGTGGGAGGCACATGGCCTCACATCAGCTAGAAATGGTTCTTATTTAAACACACAGCCTGGGCAAGGCTGAAAACTGTTTTTTTTTTTTTTTTTTTTTTGAAAGTGAAAGTTGTTTTATTTGTTGTCATATTTGACTTTTGTCAAGTAATCAGGGCATGGGCCGGATAAGGATTTTCAACCTGTGGTATTGCACATTTCTTCTGTGAGACTGGAATATAACCGGCACGATGATTAGCCTGATGAGCTATGAGGCCCTCTCCAAGTCTTTTGGGTCCCAAAGTGACTGTTGATGCTTCCTCCTGAATTTCTGAAGCTCTTCTGTACTTAGCCGGCCCCAAAGCCAGCAGATGAGGAATGAACTGAGTGGCGGTATTTTACCTGAGGAGTTAGTTCTAAGATGTCTCTGGCTTAGCAATTACCAGATGTGGGACCTTGGATAGGCGATCTAACCTTCTCGAGCCATGATCCCAGGAGGCTGTCTCTCTGTGTGGTAAACTCCAAGAGGACACAGGTACAAGTCCTGTCACTAACATTCAACTTACCATCTAATACTGTGTCCATCAGAAAATAAACACTTGATAAACTTAAATGTAATGAACACAGAGGAATCCAAAAAAGCACCCAGCTTCGTGAACCCTCACCATTACTCTCAGTGGTTAATGCTAATACTGGTTTTGTTTGTCTTTGTTTACATCTTCTTGGAAAATGATCTCATTGCTTTAAGTGAGAACTTACCAGAACATAGTCTGCCCTCAGTATCAGCAATTGCTGGTGCTCAAAGTTATCACCCGTCTTAAACTTCCCCTATTTCTCACTGTCCCCAAAGTGCTGTGTCATTAGAAAACATCCGCAGGAGGACTGAAGGCAGACATGCTTCCTCATTCGAGGGAACCATCGTTCTTCTGCAGCAGGTCCAGGCCTCCAGACAATGACAACTCAGGATTCTACAACCTGCAGAGCAGCATCAAGGAGCTGCATGAGGAAGGGGCTCCAGATCTGCCAACCTTGGCTCCTCAGGGTGTAATTCCAGGTATCTTCACATTCCAAAGTAAGAAGAAACCAATGCGAATTAAGTGTTTCAGATAATCACATGCTAAAATGGCTATAGATAGTGCAACTTTGACAGGATGCTGTGAGATCGAGGGGTGGAAACATATTGTAACCCCCTATACTTTTAATGTGGAGATAGAGCATATTTATGAAAAGACAAAAAAAGATCAGGACTCTGCTGTAAAACATCTCAAATGTAAAATCATATGTGGATGAAGGGAAATTATTCTGGACAGCATGCACAAAGCATGTAACTGTGACCCCTTCACCTAATTAAACAGAGTTAGATTGACCAGCCATAAATAAGCTTAGAGGCCTGCAGCAGTAAATGCATCAGATATCCAAACAACAATGGTTACAAACAAAACTGGCCTAAAAGGAAATCCATTTGGTCCAAAAACTTAGTAGCTACATGTATAGGAAATTAGTTCCATACTGTGGGCTAAGGCTTGATTTAAATTGGAAAGGAAAACTGAACTTAAGTAGAGAATATTATGTAGCAAAGGAATAATAATGGAGGTAAGAAAAATATTAACTGTGAATGTAAGACTTTACATATTTCATATTCAATGTTTAAACATTTAGTGTTTTGTTTTGTTTTGTTTTGTTTTGTTTTAAGTAACTCCAAGGTAGAAGACTTAAAATGCAAATGAGAAAGACATAACCAGGTTTACACGTTATTTTTGCTTGGGCCACTAGATGGCAGAAAATCTCTGTTACAAAAACCGCCAAAGGTTTCCTGTTTCATGTTGAGCGGCACTTTTTTTGGTTATTGTATTGATACCTTGTTTTCATTTCTTGCATGATTACTATTATCCACTAATATTGCTCCACCAGAAAGAAGAAGGATCCTTATTTACTTTTAAGAGTCTTAGCTGAAAACTGAGATGCGAGGGATAAAAAGAGCAGTTACAGAAGTAAAAGTGGAACCCAGGAACCCTGAGCGTTTTTCAAGTCCTGCTTGGTGTGGAGAAAGGCAGGGGCGGCTGCGCAGCTTTGCTGGGCAGCAGGCCCTGGGGAAGTTTAATTTCTGTGGGCCTGCAGGAATGATAACTGCATCTACACAGAGAATTATCCTAAGAACTACACAAATTAACGTATGTAAAATATAGTCATTCTAAGTCTCAAACATGGGTTTACTCTTATTTTTTAAATTTTATTATGTTTTATTTGTGTGTCATGAATGTATTTTTCTGTCTGTAGGGGGGTGCACTCATGTTGCGCAATGCTAAGTGGTCAGAAGAAGGTGTTGAATTCCCTGAACTGGAGTTTTTCAGCCCCATGTTAGTGCTGGGAAACTGGAACCCAGGTCCTCTGAATGAGCAATCAGCACTCTTCCACTGAGGCCTCTCCAGCCCAACTCTTATCTTTTTAAAAATAATTTTAGTTCAACCAAGAACAATTCTATGGCTTACAGTACAAAGGCCATACATTATGTGTCTCTGTGTAATGTCATGAATCATCTGTTCATATTAAGTGTACAAAGATTCCCATTCATTTTTGCTTATTTGGTGATTGGTATTTAAGTTTTGTAAATTTTGTTTATTATGTATTTATCTATTTCGTTCTGTGTGTGTGTGTGTGTGTGTGTGTGGCGCCGCGCGCCACTACCGTGAGGGGGGACAATTGTCCACAGTAGTTCATGTGGAATTCAGAGGAACTTTCAGGAGTTACTTCTTTCTTTCTACCGTGTGGGTCCTGGGGGACCAAACTCAGGTCTTTTAGCTTGGCACAGGCACGATTATTGGCTGAGCTATCTGGAAGGCCCAGTGGGTGCTATTTAAAATCAACTGCTCAGATACCACATTTATTTATTTTTTATTTATTTATTTATTTATTATTTATTTATTTATACTTACTCTTTATTTACCGACAACTAAGGTGTGGCCACATTGAACTATCCCAGAAGAGATAGTTTGGAGGAACACTGAAGACTTTCCTGGGGAAGTTTCCGTCCCTTATTTGAGGAGGTGTAGTGATTAGGGAAACATCCAGAAATAAACCACAGAACAGAGGCCGGAGACTATAATGTCATTTTTTTTTGATATGGCTTTCAAATATTGGTGAAATCGGAGTCCTTTGCAGTGCTGTGCAAGGCAGAACAATCCTCTCCTATACTAAATGCAGAAAATCTGCCTGCCATGAAATTAATTTTGAGCATGTCTGGGCAGGTCCTAAAGTGAGAATACTGAATACAGGCAGGAGTCACACTTGGGAGAAGAGTCTATGCTTCTGAGGGCTTTCAATTCTAATTGAACAGAAGGAAATCAATCCATGTAGGCATAACATCTATGATCAAGGGATTGGCAGGAGTGTTAATGATCTGCAGATGTGAAGGTGTTTAGCAGGTACAACCTATGGCAGCTTTGCAAGTAGATAATCACAGGTAAGCGGCTGGAGTACGAGAGAGTCTGAGCAGAGACCCAGGGGGCCAGGCGCGCTGCAACAGCATAAACCCAGTGATCTAAAAGCTAATTTTAGCCACATGAGAACTTACTCTGCAGTAAACAGGGAATCCGGTTCTCCCTTGTATTTGAATTGTTTCCCAGTACGGGAGCCTGAAAGCTCAGGGAAAATACTTTGTCCATAAGTGTATATTTTCTCTGTTCCAACTTGCCATCAATTTCTGTCGTATTCATGCACTCATTTGAAACTTGGATGACTCCAAACACAATTGTTCAAGGGAAGTCATTCCCCAAAGGACACTTGACTCCCATGGAAGTAGAGTACAAATGAAAGTGCTAGAAAATACAAGCTTACAGAAGTCACAGGTTGCTCCTGTGGTCACCCCCCCCCCCCCCCCCCCCCCCCCCCCCGTTTACAACAGGACCTCAGGCCACCAGGGGCATACCTGGATACAGCTAGAGCCCAGGAGTGGGGCTGGCAAGGACAGTGGGATTGTACAAACAAGTAGACCCTGTGGAAGAGCCGGGCCTGTGCTGAGCAGGGCTGAGAATAAAAAGACTTCAGCCGAGTCAATACACAGGCCTCAGGTTCTTGCTCTAGGTACTAATTAAGGAGTAACAAAAATACTTTGAAAAATCCTAGGTGTAATGAAAGTTAGTGGGGGGTTGGTGAATAATGCAGGCATTGAGGCTTAGGAAAGTAAGGACTTGATCTCTCTTGTGTATTACTGTGGCCCAAAGACCCAACTCAGAATCAGGAACCTGTCAGAGTAATGTAATGGGTGAGGCGTGGATGTGGATGATGATGGATGATGGATGATGGACAGTGGATGGATGGATGGTGGGGCTTATACGGATGGATGGTGGGGGGGATGGAGGATGGATGGTGGGTGGATGTGGATGGTGGGTGGTAGATGATGGATGGGATGGTGGGGGGGATGATGGAATGTGGGGGGATGGATGGATGGGATGGATGGTGCAATAAGACTTGTGAAATATCGAATGCCAGTCTATGTGAATGATCTGGCATGAGTTATTTCCTCATTCTTTGAAGGCCAGAATTAGAGATCGCAAAGATTTTTTTTGGAGAAACATAGAATCTATGTTTTTGTGTAAAAATAATGCATGGGAGAAACAGTTTTACATAGATCTAAACTGTTATTTGCACATTTAAAATGAATGAAATGTAAGAACTGTTAAGGAACAAACAATGTAAATATAAATAAAAGAAAAAAACAAAATAAAAAATAAAACAAAACAAAAACATAAACAAAAAAACGATATAATAAAAATAAAAAAAAAAAACAATAAAACAAAAAAAAAAAAAAATAAATAAAAAAAATAAATAATAAATCAAAAAACATAAGAAACAAAAAAAAAAAAATAATAAAAAAAAAAAAAATATCAAAAAAAATAAAATAACAAAAAAAAGAAAAACAAACATAAGATTCTCTACCAGGGCATTTATCTCTGTCAGCACCTGACTTCAGCCAACTGAAAAGGGAGGCTGGTCGAGAGCCTGCAGCATTAGCGGCTCGTCCGCAGGGTTCATCCTGGGCTTGCTTTTCCCCCCTTCTCTCTTTTTCAGAAGTTTGCCTTAATTTTCTCAATAGTGACCTNTCACTATTGAGAAAATTAAGGCAAACTTCTGAAAAAGAGAGAGGGGGAAAAAGAAGAACCCAGGATGAACCCTGCGGACGAGCCGCTAATGCTGCAGGCTCTCGACCAGCCTCCCTTTTCAGTTGGCTGAAGTCAGGTGCTGACAGAGATAAATGCCCTGGTAGAGAATCGGCTTATTGTTGTTTGAGATTTTTTTTCTTTTTTTTTTTTTTGTTGTTTTTAATTTTATTTTTTTGTTTTTTTATTGATATTTTTATTTTTTTTTTTTTTTTTTTTTATATTTATTTTTTGTTTTTTTTTTTTTTTGTTTTATGTTTCTTATTTTTTTGTTTTTTTTTTTATTTTTGTATTTGTTTATTTATTATTTTTTAGTTTTTTTTTTTTTTTTTATTTTATATTTTTTTTTTTTTTTTTTTTTTTTTTGTTTTTTATTTGTTTTTTGTTTTTTTTTTTTTTGAGTTTTATTTATTTAGGTTATTTTTTAATTTAATTTTATATTTCTGTTTTTTTTTTTGTTTGTGTATTTATGATTTTTTTTTTTTTTGTTTTTGTTTTTTTATATGTGTTTATTTTATATTTTATTTTTTTTGTATTTTTTTTTTTTTTATACTTTTTTATTTTTTTATTAGTTTCTTCATTGTTGTTGTTTTCCTCCTTAAAACAGGTCTCTTCTACATTTTCATTCATTTTTAAATGTGCAAATAACAGTTTAGATCTATGTAAAACTGTTTCTCCCATGCATTATTTTTACACAAAAACATAGATTCTATGTTTCTCCAAAAAAAATCTTTGCGATCTCTAATTCTGGCCTTCAAAGAATGAGGAAATAACTCATGCCAGATCATTCACATAGACTGGCATTCGATATTTCACAAGTCTTATTGCACATCATCCATCCATCCATCCATTCCCCCCACATTCATCATCTTCCCCCCCACCATCCATCCATCTTCCCACCCCACCATCCATCCATCCACCCACCATCCAATCCATCCATCCCCCCCACCCATCCATCCCGTATAATCCCCACCATCCATCCATCCACTGTCATCATCCATCCATCCATCATCCATCCATCATCCATCCCTCCACCCATCATTACTCTGACAGGTTCCTGATTCTGAGTTGGGTCTTTGGGCCACAGTAATACACAAGAGAGATCAAGTCCTTACTTTCCTAAGCCTCAATGCCTGCATTATTCACCAACCCCCCACTAACTTTCATTACACCTGGATTTTTCAAAGTATTTTTGTTACTCCTTAATTAGTACCTAGAGCAAGAACCTGAGGCCTGTGTATTGACTCGGCTGAAGTCTTTTTATTCTCAGCCCTGCTCAGCACAGGCCCGGCTCTTCCACAGGGTCTACTTGTTTGTACAATCCCACTGTCCTTGCCAGCCCCACTCCTGGGCTCTAGCTGTATCCAGGTATGCCCCTGGTGGCCTGAGGTCCTGTTGTAAACTGACCACAGAGAAGCAAAACTGTGACTTCTGTAAGCCTTGTATTTTCTAGCACTTTCATTTGTACTCTACTTCCATGGGAGTCAAGTGTCCTTTGGGGAATGACTTCCCTTGAACAATTGTGTTTGGAGTCATCCAAGTTTCAAATGAGTGCATGAATACGACAGAAATTGATGGCAAGTTGGAACAGAGAAAATATACACTTATGGACAAAGTATTTTCCCTGAGCTTTCAGGCTCCCGTACTGGGAAACAATTCAAATACAAGGGAGAACCGGATTCCCTGTTTACTGCAGAGTAAGTTCTCATGTGGCTAAAATTAGCTTTTAGATCACTGGGTTTATGCTGTTGCAGCGCGCCTGGCCCCCTGGGTCTCTGCTCAGACTCTCTCGTACTCCAGCCGCTTACCTGTGATTATCTACTTGCAAAGCTGCCATAGGTTGTACCTGCTAAACACCTTCACATCTGCAGATCATTAACACTCCTGCCAATCCCTTGATCATAGATGTTATGCCTACATGGATTGATTTCCTTCTGTTCAATTAGAATTGAAAGCCCTCAGAAGCATAGACTCTTCTCCCAAGTGTGACTCCTGCCTGTATTCAGTATTCTCACTTTAGGACCTGCCCAGACATGCTCAAAATTAATTTCATGGCAGGCGATTTTCTGCATTTAGTATAGGAGAAGGGTGATTGTTTCTGCCTTTGCACAGCACTGCAAAGGGGACTCCGATTTCACAATATTTGAAAGCCTATCAAAAAAAAAATGACATTATACGTCTCCGGCCTCTGTTCTGTGGTTTATTTCTGGATGTTTCCCTAATCACTACACCTCCTCAAATAAGGGACGGAAACTTCCCCAGGAAAGTCTTCAGTGTTCCTCCAAACTATCTCTTCTGGGATAGTTCAATGTGGCCACACCTTAGTTTTCCTGGTAAAATAAATAAGTAAGTAAGTAAATAAATAATATAAATAAAAAATAAATAAATAAATAAATAAAATACATGTTGGTATTGAGCCAGTTGATTTTAAATAGCACCCACTGGGCCTTCCAGATAGCTCAGCCAATAATCGTGCCTGCTGCCAAGCTTAAAGACCTGAGTTTGGTCACCCAGGACCCACACGGTATAGAAAGAAAGAAGTAAACTCCTGAAAGTTTTCCTCTGAATCCACAGGCACACTATGGCACAAGTTTATGTCGCCCTCACGGGAGAGGCGCAGCTAGGGCGGCGCGCACCACACACCACACACACACACACACAGACACGAACATAAGAATAAATACATAATAAACAAAATTTACAAAACTTAAATACCAATCACCAAATAAGCAAAAATGAATGGGAATCTTTGTACACTTAATATGAACAGATGATTCATGACATTACACAGAGACACATTAAGGTATGGCCTTTGGTACTGTAATAAGCCATTAGAATTGTTCTTGGTTGAGCTAAAATTATTTTTAAAACGACTAAGGAGTTAGGTGCTGGAGAGGGCTCAGAGGTGGGAGCATGAATGCTCTGGCAGAGGACGTGGGTTCGAGTCCATCACCTACATGGAGCCTGACAAAACTCCAGTTCCAGGAATTCACACTTTTCTGACTACTTCAGCATTGCGCAACATGAGTGCACCCCCCTACAGACAGGAAAAAATACATTCATCCACACAAAATAAACATAATAAAATTTAAAAAAAATAAGAGTAAACCCATGTTGAGACTTAGAATGACTATATTTTACATACGTTAATTTGTGTAGTTCTTAGGATAATTCTCTGTGTAGATGCAGTTATCATTCCTGCAGGCCCACAGAAATTAAACTTCCCCAGGGCCTGCTGCCCAGCAAAGCTGCGCAGCCGCCCCTGCCTTTCTCCACACCAAGCAGGACTTGAAAAACGCTCAGGGTTCCTGGGTTCCACTTTTACTTCTGTAACTGCTCTTTTTATCCCTCGCATCTCAGTTTTCAGCTAAGACTCTTAAAAGTAAATAAGGATCCTTCTTCTTTCTGGTGGAGCAATATTAGTGGATAATAGTAATCATGCAAGAAATGAAAACAAGGTATCAATACAATAACCAAAAAAAGTGCCGCTCAACATGAAACAGGAAACCTTTGGCGGTTTTTGTAACAGAGATTTTCTGCCATCTAGTGGCCCAAGCAAAAATAACGTGTAAACCTGGTTATGTCTTTTCATTGACAATTTTAAGTCTTTACCTTTGGATTACTTTAAAACAAAACAAAACAAAACAAAACAAAAACACTAAATTTTTAAACATCTGGAATATAGAATATGTAAGTCTTACATTCACAGGTTAATATTTTTCTTAACCTCATTCATTATATCCTTGTGCTACAAATATTCTCTACTTAAGTTCGAGTTTTCCTTTCCATATTTAAATCAGAGGCCTTAGCCCCGAACAGGTATTGAACTAATTTCTATAACCATGTAGCTATCAAAGTTTTTGTGACGCCTACAGATGGATTTCCTATGGGGGTTTGGATAGAGGCCAGTTTTGTTTGTAACCATTGTTGTTTGGATATCTGATGCATTTACTGCTGCAGGCCTCTAAGCTTATTTATGGCTGGTCAATCTAACTCTGTTTAATTAGGTGAAGGGGTCACAGTTACATGCTTTGTGCATGCTGTCCAGAATAATTTCCCTTCATCCACATATGATTTTACATTTGAGATGTTTTACAGCAGAGTCCTGATCTTTTTTTGTCTTTTCATAAATATGTCTCTATTATCTCCACATTAAAAGTAGTAGGGGGGTTCAATATGTTTCGCACCTGCCTCGATTCATCAGCATCCTGTCAAAGTTGCACTATCTATAGCCATTTTAGCATGTGATTATCTGAAACACTTAATTCGCATTGGTTTCTTCTTACTTTGGAATGTGAAGATACCTGGAATTACACCCTGAGGAGCCAAGGTTGGCAGATCTGGAGCCCCTTCCTCATGCAGCTCCTTGATGCTGCTCTGCAGGTTGTAGAATCCTGAGTTGTCATTGTCTGGAGGCCTGGACCTGCTGCAGAAGAACGATGGTTCCCTCGAATGAGGAAGCATGTCTGCCTTCAGTCCTCCTGCGGATGTTTTCTAATGACACAGCACTTTGGGGACAGTGAGAAATAGGGGAAGTTTAAGACGGGTGATAACTTTGAGCACCAGCAATTGCTGATACTGAGGGCAGACTATGTTCTGGTAAAGTTCTCACTTAAATGACAATAGATCCATTTATCCAAGAAGATGTAACAAAGACAAACAAACCAGTATGACATTAACGCACTGAGAGTAATAGGTGAGGGTTCACAACGCTGGGTGGCTTTTTTGATTCCTCTGGTGTTCATTATAGCATTTAAGTTTATCAAGTGTTTATTTTCTGATGGACAACAGTATTAGATGGTAAGTTAATGTTACGTGACAGGACTGTGTACGCTGTGTCGCTCTTTGGAGTTTACCACGACAGGGAGACAGCTCTGACTGGGATCATGGCTCGAGAAGGTTAGATTCGCCTATTCCAGAGGTCACACACCATTCTGGTAATTGCTAAGCCAGAGACATCTTAGAACTAACTCCTCAGGTAAAATACCGCCACTCAGTTCATTCCTCATCTGCTGGCTTTGGGGCCTGCTAAGTACAGAAGAGCTTTCAGAAATTCAGGAGGAAGCATCAACAGTCACTTTGGGACCCCAAAGACTTGGAGAGGGCCTCATAGCTCATCAGGCTAATCATCTGCCAGGTTATATATTCTGCAGTCCGACATAAGAAGAAATGTGGCAATATCACACAGGTTGAGAAATCCTTAGTCCGTCGGCGAGAGTTGGGTTGACGGGTCGATTGTGCCCTGTTCGTTATGTAGATCACTACTATTAGTCAAGCTCATGACAACAAAACTAATGAACAACTTTCACTTTCAAAAAAAAAAAAAAAAAAAAAAATAAGGCAGTTTTCAGCCTTGCCCAGGCCTGTGTGTTTAAACTAGAGAACCATTTCTAGCTGGATGTGAGGCCGATGTGCCTCGTGTCCACACACAGAGTGAGCAGTGGATGCGTTTTAACGGTGTCTATCTAAACATCAATCGGGGTAAGTATCCTGAGAACTAGCTGCTGTGTACGTAGCACTTAATTGAGTGGCGTGAGCTCCACACTCGCTAGATTTCAAGGGATTCGTAATTAACAACATTCCTCTTCAACACTGACACAACATGGTTTGATTTCACCCAAGTGGTAAGTCTCTTAAATAACTTTTAGGCCTCTCAGGACTTTGTCGACATGGCTTGACTTCCAGCATCTCAGGGCTCTCCTGACCCAGGACCATTTTGCTCCCTTACAGTAATGAGCTTATTAGTGATATTTTCAAAAGTAGTTAACATATTGGCAGGTAAAGTATTGAAAGATTATTGAAACCATTGACTGTAAAATTGGATTTTTGTGTCTAAAGATTTTACATATGTTAAAGGTCTAAATACACTGACTACTATACTATTGGGACAGCTTCATCCCAAAGCACATTTTCTTTTTTTTTTTTTTTTTTCATCTTTTTGAGACAGGGTCTCCCTGTAGCCCCAGCTGTCCTGGAACTCACTATGTAGACAAGGCTGGCATTGAACTCCCACAGATCTGCCTGCCTCTGCCTCCCAAGTGCTGGGAACAAAGGCATGCACCACCAGGCCCGCCCAAAGCACATTTTTAAAACAATGGTGTAAAGGCTACCAGCTGATAGTATTCCATGTCTAAAAGCAGCACTGACTGGTTGCCCTGGTCTGAATCCAGGAACCGTAATCAACTTTAACCCACTGGGACAAATGGGCACTTTCTGCCTTGGGCCCCTCCTTGAGGCTGGTGGCAACTGAATTCAGCCCTTCTGTCTTTTATCACTACCCTTCCGTTATAAAAACAAACAAGAAGTTTGCCATTTTCAGTTTCATCCACTTTTGTTATTTATAATGCCTTTCCATTAAATACATCACAGTAATGCCAACCAAAATAAGCCAGACTCAGAAAGACAGATGCTAAGTGTTTTCTTTCATATGCAGAACCTAGACTGGGCATGTGGAGGGGCTGAAAGACTGGAAATGGGGATCACGAACAGGAGGAAGAGAGAGATCTCAAAGGGGGGAAGGAAAGTGTGGTAGAGTGGGCACTGGACCAGTGGTGAAGGGTGCTCAGTTAGCATGAAGTATAGTGACTCACATGGATTAAACCCAGGTATCTTTAAAATAAGTATTTTAAATTCCAAAGGTTTCATCTAACAAAGCACACACAGGGACTTCAGTTTGCATCTGTGTCTTTATTGCTTTTGTGTTCAGGACAAACTCGTTGCTTCAGTGCTGTCTTCCCTTCCTTCCTGTTCTGGGAGTTGCTCATTGCAATCTTCCCCCATTCAAAACACACCAAAGACAGTTTTTATTTTAATAGGCATGCATAGATAAAAGTAGTGAAATAAAAAATAAGTGGCCCGGCTTCAGGTAAAGAAAACCATCCTTAGGAAGAAGAAATTCAAATGCTGGGTCAAAAAATTTAAGGCATCTGGTCCTAGTTTGTTTTCTTTTATTGATAATTGGAACCAGGTAATCTTAGCAGCAGCTAAACTTTTAACAAGTTCTTGCTGGTGTTATTTAAGAGGTAAAACATATTATGAACTCACTTCTTGAGTCCGAAATCATTTTAAACTCTGGTTTTGCTTAACTGTGATAGGACTGCTGGAGTCAGGGTCAGTAAAAGGATGAAATAGGAAACCTGAGGTGTTTAGAAATTTAAGATGCTCAGTGGCCGTTTTCTGTATCTCTACTCATCCATCTATTTCTTCTTTACTGAACCTTTACTAGAAACACTAATTTTATAGAAAAGGTGATTGTTACAAAGGTCAAGTGTGAAATCCATGCTTCTGTGTTAGATCAAGTTGAACAGGGCCACGGTTTGTCAGTGAGTGCATCTCTTTCATTGCCCTCTAGATGTTGGAAAGTAGCCGAACATGGAGTAGGCAGTCCCAGGAGGAGGCAGCCCAGCTCAGCGGAAGCTGGTTTCCCTTCCTGAAGAGGGCAAGCCCAGAGCCTCACTTGAAGGAGGCCCTTACCACCCTGCCCTTTACTGGCTGTGGAGGGCGCCAGTTCCCCACCAAAGGCACCGGGGGCTCGTTCTCCGCGCTGGCGAAGAGACTGCGCAGCTTGGCCATCTGCAGGGGAAAACAGACTGTTAGAAATAGCTAGTTTTCTGAGCAGCAAAGCCACAAACCCAGTCTCCAGGGATGGTACCAAGCCATCAGGTTCCAGTTCATAAAATAAACTTTTCCTTTGAACTAGGATGGCCATGCCCTCTACTGAATCCCCTTTTAGCTTAGAATTTCTCAATTTTCAATTGAGGTGTCAGGGTGTTGCAGTAGCTTAGGGATACTCCTAGCACTTGGGAGGCAGAAGAAGGTGGATCTCTGTGACATGGAGGCCAGCCTGGTCTACAAGTTGGGGCTACAGGTTGTCTCAAAAACCATAAAATAATTATCATATTATTATTACTACTATTATTTTTTAAATTTTATTTATTTTTGTATGAGTGTACTGTCTGCATGTAGGTTTGTGCACCTGTGTCGTGCAGTGCCGTGGAGGTCAGAAGAGGGTTTCGGACTCCCCTGGAACTGGAGTTCTCCTGGAATTGGAGTTACAGACGGTTCTCAGCCGCCATGTGGGTGCTGGGGATCGAACCTGGGTCCTCTGCAAGAGCAGTCTGTGCTCTTAACTGCTAGGCTATCTCTCCAGCCCTATTACTACTATTATTGAGGGTCAGTATGAAGTATATACTTTACATAGAAGCAGATGATGATTCAGCAAATGTATGCGGTAAGAAGAAGCTTAATAGGCTTGCATCTTGTAATCAAATCAATTATGTACAGAATTAATTACTTTAAAGAACTAGAAAGAAATTAGAATTATGCTACATGTTAATTATAAAGTGACTTTTTTTTCCTCAAAGGATAAGGAAATAGGAAATTCTTATTAAGAAAATTATGTCTCAAGGAGCAAGATGGCTCAGTGGGTAAGGTGCTTGCTGCCAGACCTGACGACCTGAGTTTGATTCCTTGGACCCACAGGTTGAAAGAGAACCAACTCCTGCAAGTTGTCTTCTGATCTCCACATGCCCCCTCCGCAATACATAAATGTACTTTTAAAATTAAAAAAGATTATGCTTCAATATAAAATATTTTTAGTTTTCCTTCTTGAGTAAATTTCATTTCTCTTTGAAAATCCCTGAACCAACGAAAAGACCATTAGATCTGATTCTTGACTTAAATTTTTTTTAATACTTGGGTACATTCTGTAGGAAATACACAAGTTGCTGTCTTAGGCCAAGGACCCAGGCTGGTAAAGCTGGCTTCCTGTTAGATACCATGTTCTAGGCACTGTGTCTCTACGAGGCTCAATTCTCTGTGTTCTCCATGTTCACACCCTCTTAGCTTTCCTTGAAGTCCTCTCTAGGAAGTGTTGCCAGTACATTCTTTAGATGAGTGGAAGGAAGGGAGGAGTGAGAAGAGAAGCCAAGAACTGTTGGCCCGGACTTGCCTGTGTTCATGGAGAAATTATTTTATGTTTCTGGGCCTCCTCTTTATCTACAAAACTGGAGGAATTTTTTTTCTCCTCAGAAGGATTTTGCTAACTCCCTTCTATTCCTTTCTCCTCCCCAGGCCTGAATTTGCCGTCCTATCCCTTCACCATAATTTAAACATAAGTGAGATAGCTGAACAGGCAGGACAGACTGAGAGGCTGAGGACCGCGCTGGTGAGCTAGCCTTCTGCAGCCTTCAGCAGCCTTCTGCAGCCTTCTGCAGCCTTCTGCAGCCTTCAGCGTGCCTGTTCACACCCAGGGTGCTGCGCCCGTGCTGACCTGGTCAGAGCTAACGGTCAGGGGCTCCTTCAAGAGTAGCCACACGATGCACTCCTCGCAGGGCGGCGTGGTGAAGGAGCCATGGTAGGTCCAGTAGTCTCGGCATGCGGGGAATAAGCAGGATGGGTCGAAGTGCTGGAAAGGAGCCTCCTTGCCCTGGAAGACAAGGCGCAGGTACCATGAGCGCTCCCTCTTGCAGACTGCAGGCCTCACTGAAGCAGGGCGTGGTGGCGCACGCCTTTAATCCTAGCACTCAGAGGCAGAGGCAGGCGGATTTTTGTGAGTTCAAGGCCAGCCTGGTCTACAGAGTGAGTTCCAGGACAGCTGGGGCTACAGGGATACCTTGTCTTGAAAAGACAAAAAAAAAAGGAAAAAAAAAAAAAAAAGAAAATGAAAAGAGAGAGAGAGAGAATGCATTTCAAAGGCAGAAGAAAACAGAAAACTTTTAAAGGAGAGTGGGTTTGTGTTCCGGTTGTATCTGTCATGGTTGTAATATTTTACTCCTTCTTTTCATAGTGGGTAGATTTTTAATTCTATCACTCATCACAGGGGAAACTCACACTGTATCCAAAGTTTAACAGAAGTACTTCCTGTAAGTTAACTTTTTTTCTAAGTTTGCGTTTTAGTACAAAAAGAACCCTCAGAACACTTCCTTTTTCTAGTGTTCAGACTTAAAAGCAGCTAATTACACTAATCTTAGAAACAACTAAAATGTGTCTATTAGTTTGAAAAGTCTACTGTTCGTATTTAAATTTTAGAGGTGCTGCCATAGAGAACCCCAGGGCTCAAGGGCATATTATGGGTGGAAGAGAAAAAAGAGACCACTGAACCTCAGTCTCACCTACTTCCTGGGGAAAGTTCAAATATAATGGATGTGATAGTGCTCTAAGAACTCAGCAATAAGCAAATATCACCACATCTGTTTTTAAATGCGACCACAGCATATCCATCAATCCTAGTAAAGAACTTCTCTTGAAATATGAAAGAGCCTCTCTGTGTCTTAGGTTTTCTGAGAGAAAATAATTCCTTCTTACCTTTGTCTTAATTTTGTCCAGTGCATCAAGGAGAAGCTGGAACTCTCCTTTCTCCCGTCCTATCTGTAAGGAAATTGAAATCCAATGTGATATTTTCCCTCCTCCATAATTTAAGATGATCTTAAAAGCCGATTTAATCTATCCATATGCAATTAGTGCTTGTAAACCTGCCAAAATATCTTGGGCTAAGCCAAACAGAAGTTTATTTTTCCCTCAAAGATTTTAGAGTATATGTTTTCTGATCTAAACTTGGATTCCAGTCCTCTGAAGTACAAAAACCACAAAATTACATGTTGATCTGAGTCTATGTCCTTGACTGCCTCTGCAAAGTCATTCCATTTTTAACAAGTAAAAGCCAGGGTAACATATGGATCCCAAACTAAACTCACTAGCTTCCTGTCATTCTCAACCCACTCAATGAATTTAGACCCTAAAACAAATTAGGTCATTCAAAAAGAAGAAAGCCTGATTTTCACCTCTGGCTTAGAATCTAGATCGAGTTACCACCAAACTCATGTGTTAATGACACTAAGTCCTCTTTAAACCAAGGCTGGCTGAACAACACAGGCATTCCTTGTGCTGTCCTAGCCTGAGATCCTGTGGGTGGTGGCCTGCCTTAAGCCGAGGGGATGTCTAGCCAGGCACTTGGCATGACAGAAGTTCCCAGCAGTGGCTTTCTGGTTTCCAGTGTGATCAAAATGGAGTAGATGGAAAGGAAAAAGAACACACTCCACCCTCCCTCCCCCTCCCCTGTCAATGACTACCTCACCTTCAGAAAAATGCCAACCACAGCAACTCCATCAGGCTGCTTCAGAGCTTCCCCAAAAGTGTTATACTTTGGATTCCAGTGAACCAGATGAAGCTACAAGCATAAAGCACAGGCCAGGAGGTAAATTCTTGGAATAAGGAAATAAACACAAAGTTGTTCAGAAGAGACCCAAACCTGTGCTGTCTCAAGGTTATTACTTAGCACCCATAAAAGTTGGTATAATTCTAAATATTAACATGCAGTAGTTTGGCAAAGTTTACTAGTCAGATATAAACCATCATCTTCCCCTTAGAGCTCCAGAGTCTGGCAACAACCTTACCTTAATTTAGAACATGAGTGCAAGTTAATCAAGTTTCCCATATTGAGTTACTAAGAATGGCAAGGGAACATAGTAGTTTATAGTTATTAATTTTTAAAGTCATTATTTTCATTTTATGTGTATGAGTGTGTTGCATGCATGCACGTAAGTGCACTGCACCCAAGTAGTGCAATGCCCACAGAGATTGTAAGAGGGCGTCAGATTCCCCTGGAACTGGAGTTACCTAGGGTAGTTAGCCACCACGTAGGTGCTGGAAATTGAACCCAGGTTCTCTGCAAGAGCAGTCAGTGCTCTTAACCTCTGTGCTATCTCTCTAGCCCTCAAAATTTTTATTCAATATCAAATGGATGAAATAATTCCGTGTATAGAAGTCACACTCAAAGCCTTCTCCACATTTGGGAAAAAATAGCCTGAACTTTCCCCATGGGTAGAGAAAATGACTAATAAGAGGACGTTCTCCATCATTTGTCTCTCGTGCCACTAGCTCTCTAGATTGGCTGTGAGAAATGGACTGAGTCTGTGGCCATACCACCCTGAATGCACCTGATTTTATCCAAGCTCATCTGGGTCAAGCCTGGTTAGCACTTCAAGTTTCCTGGAGTTTCTTTTAGCTGATAGTTAAGTGCCTAGTGATGCTGCCAATGAGAATATCCACAGTGTGCCTCCACTTTCCCATGGCAAGCCCGTGCTCATCAGTGCCTGCTCTTGGAAAAGAGTGGAGCAGAAATTTAATTGGTGCTCACTTCTAGGGTAACTGCCATACAAGCTTGGATTCTTAGTTAAAACAATAAGTGACTTGTCTAATTCTATTTGGAGTTGGCTGCTTTCATATGTGCTACACACACATATAGTCACCCTCATTAGGCGATTGGAACATAAGCATTAACCATAATTACTGAATTGTACTTTTGAAGCACTGTCGACTCATAAACAAGTCTGCATAAAGAATGCTAGCTCTAACACTCATGCACTGTGTGTCTTTAATCATGTCCCTTTTCTGTGCCGCACTGGGCTCATCTGTAACCTCTTCCCTGAGGCTGTAGAGAAGAACAAAAGAGCTGTGCCAGCACTTCACAAGTGTTGGCTGTCCTCACTGTTCCAGCTCCATCCAGGGTGATGGCAAATTCCTCAAGAAAACATCACGCAGGATGCTAACCCACCCATCCACTTGTCTCTGATCTAGGATCTTTGCTGGTTTTAGTTTATGCTAAAACTACTGTAACTGTTCAGAGCCAGGGGCTTGAAGCAGAAATAGTGCTGCAGTTGCTTCTAATTTTCCAGTTCAACTGAGGGAGACCCAAAGTAGGTTAGGAAGTTCCTCCTACCTCTGCCGCATACTTCACTCCATCCACCGTGTGCTCAGAGCCATGATCATCAGAGGAGCCCCAGTGAAGATGGAATTGACGAAGTCTGTATGGTCCAGAGAGAGGACCACCCCTCAGCACTGTGAGTCAGATAATAAGGTGACTGGTGAGTTTGCTATGTATCTGCAAAGCCCTATGTGAAACAGGTGTTTTACAGATAAGGCTGCATGGGTAAAAGGTGTCACCTGCTGGGCAGATGGAGCCATTTCCAAGGACTCCAGAGTGCTTACAACATGAAGTAAGAATTTATTTCCTCTTCAATTGTGTTTGCTTGTCTTGTTATATTTGAGATGTTATTTTAAGACTTTGGAATCAAATTAAAATAACAGATGTACTATAGGGATGCGTGCACCCCAAGAATGAGTTAATTAGGATAGTATGTTGGTAAGAACTGGACAATTGACAGCCATGTACATATAAGTATCATTTCTGATTCCACCCCTTTATACTTGTATGATCTCAAGCAAGCTGCTCAACTTCTCTGAACTCGTCTGTCTTTTCATCATCTAAAAAGGTGATAATAATTCTGCACTTTAAGCACTGCTGTGAGGATTAACTGAGATTAAGCACCTTAATGGTGCTCATCACAGTTGCTCTCTCATGGATCACTGGGCAACCAGTAATTTCTTCTTGTTTTCCTTTCAGCTGTACTTTTCCTGAAGACTAAAAGCAAAAACGTTTGTCCGCATCTTTGACTCAAGTCAAAGGAACCAAAGACTTAGAAATTTCCCAGGAAACCGATCAGTGTGAACTGCTAAATGTGATTTTTCTTGGTGATGTGGGCTTCTTGCAGAGCATCTGTCTCAGTCTGTTACTTAATTTGGTCTCAGTTCTTTCCATGTGGAGTATCTTTCAAAGGATACTGAAAACAACACTGCAACCCTAAAATCAAGATACCAACATGTGTTAGATGAAACTATCATTCTTAGGCAAGTTATTTTGGAAAGGATTGTCCTCTCTGACACAGGGAACACCACACACAGATCTAAAATAATGTTAGGTTTGAATCGGCTTAGTCCTTTGGGAATGAAGTGGCTTGTTTCACTGCATTTTCCTGTCCATCACTGAGAATGGCTATTAACTGGACATGTGAATCTTATTTGTTGGAGTAAACCATATGAAATTGCCAATATTCAACTACTTTTATATATAAGATTGCATTTTCATGTGTTTCTACCTAATGAGTATTCTATGATTTTTGTTGTTGTTGTTTTTTTTCCTTTAAAATGCACCTTAAGTTTTTAAGACAGAGGAAAAGGACATGAAAGCATTTTTCAAGGAATTATAAGCTTTTGCCTAGAAGTCATGACTTTATTATTGTTTAATATAACATCATCAAGGACATTAATTAATATGTATCAATAATGAAAATTTCAGCCTTATCAGGAATGTGGTTCTAAGAAAGTATGTTCTTAATTCCTAAAGGACAATTCTTAAACTCATTTATAATAAAATAAAGTATTAGTTAGTTGTTTTGTTTTGCTTGGAGAGTGTGCTCATTTGTTTGTTTGCTTGCTTGTTTTTAGACAAGATTTCACTCTGTAGCTCAGGCTGGCCTGGAACTATTACATAGAACAGTCTAGCCTCATGTTTGTGGCAGTCCTCCTGCCTCAGCCTCTTGAGTGCTGGGATTATAATTGTGATCCACCAGGCTCTGTCTGAAATAAAGCACTTCAAATTAGCCTTCTTTTCCCCATGGGTTTCTTACTGGTGTAGTTTAATTTTTTAAAACCATGTGATTATTTTCTAGTTTTGCACAAACAGTGATCCAAGAAGAAGTGGTCAGATCCATGAGGAGCACTCACCAGAAAGATTCTTCAGATGAACCCCAGTGAAGCACTGCAGCCAGGCCACCTGGACTCACACAGTGACCCCACTCTCTCCTAGCCACCAGGGGAAGTAAGTGTCCATTGTATTTCTTGCTGTGTTGGGGAACCTGTTATGCAGACCATCAGGAAACTCAAGAACCCCAGCTCTCCAGTGGCCATCAGAAAGTTCATGTGCACTCGTCATTCCTGACCCATCCACACTCTTTCTCAGGAGTGTATTGCCAACTTTTAGCTTGGGCACAAGCCATTTTGCAACAACAGTGACCAAAGTTAGAGGGCATGACACTCTCCTTCAATGCATAAATACAATTCTTTACAACTAGAGCCAAGCCGAATGTCATCTCTCCATTTCAGAGATGAAGTTCTCCCTCTTCCCACTATTTCTATACCGTGTCATAAGTCATCTTGCCAATAGAGACTGAAAACATCTACATGGTGGCTTTTTAAGTGTTTTACTTACTGGACCTGTCATAGGTATCGTCAAATACAACTCTGCAGGTCTTCCCATTGTTCAAGATGGTCTTGGCAGAGCCAGGATCATAAGAGGCTGACCAGGGCAGCAGAGAAGGATCATGCCTGATGTCTTTAGTATGCAGCTCAATGGGTGACTGGTTGTCCCCTTTGGCATTTGGATAAAGTTCATGCCAGTGTTCAGGACCTAGGAAATAAAGGTGAGAGAATTTTTTATTTGATAGTACAACTCAAGCCCTCTTTCTGATGGACTAAGCCATCCAAATACACAGAGGCCAGAGACTCATTACAGAAAGTTCTTAGGTTCAGACTGAGCAATAGAGCACTTTGTATTTAAAACACAGCTTTGCTTATTTATACCTGGTGACTGTTTTAATCTGTGCATTCCCTCTGATGGGTTGGGAATGCATATGGCCTGCAAAGCTCACCTCTGAGATGGAGTCTCACATTGAACACATACATTTTGCATTACTTTTTGGCTTTCAAAAGACACTACTGCTCCTTTGCCTGTACCTGAGGCTGACTCACTAAGCAGAGCAGAGATGCTTACCAGCACCAGGCTCAGAGAGAACAAATGTTTGTCACAGTGTAAGGTACAACCAGACCTGACCTCAAGTTGACTGACTTCACAGTCAGAAGCAACTGACTTTAGGCAAGTTATTGAGATTCCCTTAGCTTCAGGTTCCTCCAAGTGAAAGAATAGCTCCATGGGGGGGGGGGGTAGAGACAAAATAGGTAATGTTAAAAGGAACAGCGGCATGGGGCACCTGAAAAGAGCTTGGTAAAAGCGAGTTCTTACCCTACTCCTATGCCCACATTTTCCAGCGCACTTTGGGGGCAATCCCAGGAGCCACCCTGCAATGTCCTGGCACTCACCATTGTGGCTGGCGTAGCCCCACTCTTTGGCCATGGTCGTCTTAGTGTGTCTCCGCGCTGGACAGCTCCCACCTGCTCTCTCTTCTTGTCCTACAGGGTCCCCAAGAGCCCTGCCTTTTATATAGATCTCTTGCACTCTGCATGGCCTTATTAGGTCAGCGGGTGGGGCAGGGGGTTAAACTGGATTGGGGTGGTATTTGGAAGGCGGGGCGGGGGAAGCCAATGAATTACAAGACCTGGACAGCTGTCGGGGTAAGACGGGGAGGGGGCGGGGGAGGGGGTGGAGGTCCTCCTCCCTGGCTCTCCCAGGGGACTTGGCTCCTGGCCTCGCATCTCTCTCGCTGTCTCCTGAAGCTGCAGGGCTTTCTAAGATCGCCGACTCTGGTCTGGTGCTGATCCCTCCCTATTTCAAGCACTTGCGTGGGGGGAGGGGTGGGCGTCTAGGGGTATTGGGGCTGAGGCTGCGGGTATCTTGGCCACGCCAGGGGCTGTTGCAGCCTCACTTAGAAGTTGCTTTTACCTCAGGCTGGGACCCGCTGCCATCTCTGGACGCTGGAGTTCTTTCCTTGCAGGGATCTTGTTACGGTAGCGGGGGAAAAAATGCCTCTGAACCTCGGACCGCTGCTTGACTCCCTTGCAAAAATCTCCGAAAATCCTGGGAAGAGATGGGAAGGAGGCCGGGACTACAGGCTGTCCAGTCCCGTTATCCTTAAAGGGATGGTTCTCAGCCAGACGGTGCCAAGAGACATATCCAGCCTTTTGTCCAGCCAGACAACACCGAGCATCGGACTCTGCACCCCAGGCTCACAAAGCAACAGTCTGGGACTGAGCCACACACGGAGCTGTGCTCTGCTCAGCTCCAGGCACCGAGAATAGTTGAAGCTTTGAAAGGGTCCCTTCATAAGCACACCCTCTAAAACATGATTTAACTCTCCAAAAGGTAATGAAAGACTGGACAAAAAGGAGGCAAAAGGTTTACAAAATCGGTTTGTGAGGTTGTTTATTTTCTCACAGTCTTAAAGTGTTTCATAATAAAATGAGCTACATAAATGGAAGCTAAAACTGGCATATTCAGCGTATACTTGGCAAAAATATTAAAAATACCAGGCCAAAAAAAAAAAAAATACCAGGTTAAGGCTCACATTAAAAAAGTCGATATAGCAGATATTTGTAATTCTATACATATATTATAAAATTTCTTGTTTGTGCAAGAATATTGTTTAAAAGATAGAAAAAAAAATCCCCAAGCTTAGACCAAGATTATGCATGCATTTTCTTATCATTTTGAGCTTTGTTTGTGGCTGTTATTTCCATTTTACTTTGTACTAACGGACTGCAAAACCTGCAAAGGAACTCTCTCATCATGGCAAGGACACCTCATTGGCCTGGCATGTGGAATGACTGACCACACTCATAACCTGGACGCCAGGGGAGTCACTCCCTAGGGTATTTTTGTGAGAAGGATTACTTGATCCACACAATAGCAATGTGGAATCAGGAACCTAGGGGGTTTGGAAAATCCAAGCAAGCACAGGGAACCAAATACCCTAGCTCTGAGCTCAGACATTCTAAGTTCCATTAGAGGGGTGGTGCCTGGCCAGGTTTCTTAGTCTATCAACTGTGACTGGTAACTAAACCTCTTGGTTTACCAATAGTGGATATTGAATATTGAGGTAAGGCAGACAAGGAATGTATAGATGCATTAAACCAAAACAATGTAGGAATTAAACATGCTACTACTGTTTATGTCACAATTACTTTTTAAATAGTTTGTTTTTTGTTTTTTTTTTATTATTTATTTTTGTATGTGTATGAATGTACTGTCTGCATGCAGGTCTGTGCACCCGTGTTGTGCAATGCCTCGGAGGTCAGAAGAGGGTCTCGGATTCCCCTGGAACTGGAGTTCTCCTGGAATTGGAGCTACAGACGGTTCTCAGCCGCCATGTGGGTGCTGGGGATCGAACCCGGGTCCTCTGCAAGAACGTCAGTGCTCCCAACCGTTAGGCTATCTCTCCAGTCCCTAAATAGTTTATTTGTAATTCAACAATGTGCACAGTGGGACATAATTTCAAAGAAACACTAGGTAGAATTTGCAAAGGGAAATATATAACTGCTTTAGAAAACGCCTTTAATCCCAGCACTCAGGAGACATAGGTAGGCCAGCCTGGTCTGCATAGTGAGAATTCCAGGCCAGCTGGGGCTACAGGGAGATCCTGTCTCAAAAAAAAGACCAAAAGATAAAAAAAAAATTAAAAAATAAACAAAAGAAAGCAGTACTTGACTTTTTATTGTATTGTCTTTTAAGAAATTAATGAAAACTATGACTTAACATAATTAATAATGAATTAACTTTAGAATATAAGAGATTTTTCAGAGGAAACCTCTTCTGAATTCATTTGCAAATATTATTTTTTAATTTTTTTATTAATTTTATTTATTTCTGTATGTGTATGAATGTACTGTCTGCATGCAAGTTTGTGCACCCGTGTCGTGCAATGTCGCAGAGGTCAGAAGAGGGTGTCGGTTCCCCTGGAACTGGAGTTCTCCTGGAATTGGAGTTTCAGACGGTTCTCGGCCGCCATGTGGGTGCTGGGGATTGAACCCGGGTCCTCTGCAAGAGCGTCGGTGCTCCTAACCGCTAGGCCATCTCTCCAGCCCATCATTTGCAAATATTTTTAAAGACCTCATCTACAAATTTAGTTTCTTCGTCTTGACTGACTCCAGCCTGCATAACTATAATTTTCGAAATTTTCCGTAGAGAAAGAGATGATTCTAAATTGGGTCCAAGACTTGAAGATTTTCTGGAGCTCATTGGAAAATAACACTGTTAGGGACATACCCAAACAAATTAGGCCAGGAAAAAATAAATAAATAAGAAGAGCTATTGATGGTTAACTACAAACTGTCTCCTCCTGCTCTCCCGGTACCATTATTTGAAAATTAACATAGAGGAGAATTTTCAGGACTTTCCTCCCAACATGACACACAGAGATAGAAACAAGAGAAAAAAAGAGGGAATACTTAGGTTAAAAGGAGTCTTTGGCAGACAAAGGGTAACTGAATACAGAAGTTTCATCTAGATAATAATAAACTGTGAATTTAAAAGATCTAAAGTTACAGCATCTGGAGAGATTGCTCAGTGGTTAAGAGCACTAGTTGCTCTTTCAAAAGACACCAGTTCAGTTCCCAGCACCCACATAGTAGCTAATGATTGTCTGTAACTCCTGTTCCATAGGATCCGATGCCCTTTTCTGAGCTACATAGGCACTGCAAGACATAGGTGCACTTACCTATATGTGGGCAATATACTCATACACATTAAATAAAATAATAAATAAAAATTTTAAAAAGATCTAAAGTGATAGCATTTAGATATATTTTATCATGATTTACCAGTTTATTTTACAAAAATTCCATATCATACAACTAACTCAAATCTTCCACAGATTGATGTCATTTTATGTTTGCATTGCATTATTAAAAATGAAAAGTGAAGGTTGGAGATATAGCTCAAATGAAGAGTGTTTGCCAAGTAAGCATAAGGCCTTGAGTTCAGTCTCCAGGAAAACACACACACACACACACACACACACACACACACACACACTCATGCACAGTGAAACCTGGGCTGAGACCCTTTTTTTTTTGGTCTTTTTGAGACAGGGCCTCCCTGTACCCTCAGTTGTCCTGGAACTCACTATGTAGACCAGGCTGGCCTTGAGCTTACAGACATCTGTCTGCCTCTGCCTCTGGAATGCTAGGATTAAAGGTGTGCACCAGTATGCCTATCTGAGACGCTTTTTAAAACAACCAAAGAGGAAAAAAAGAATCAACTTGTTTACTTATTCACCTCTTAGATCAAAACACAGATTGGATTTGAAGTAACTGAATAATTTAGCTTAAATAATATATTAAAGGAGCATGTATTTTCTACTACTTTTGTAAATTTATTTTTTTATTGTTATTAAACTCTTTCCACACATCTCTACTACATTTTTAGAATATCTGCTAGGATAGGAATATAAAAATAGGTAATAAAAATAAAATTTTAATCAAGTTATTTCACTGCAATAAATATCCTAACTTTGACCTTCCCTCTCCACACTGTCAGCTGAAGCTTGGCTAGTGATATTCTATAGACATGACAAGCCCTGATTTACCTCCAGTGACAGCTGGGCTGTTGGATCAGATCCCACATTTGGCCTCCATCCATGGCAAGGTTGTAGGAGAACTGCCTGGATTCCCAGCCCTTACTGGGATATGTGGTATGAAGTTGGTTGCTTTTTTTAATAGTGGGAACAGGAATCCCAGGGTGAAGTCCTCCTTTCCCATCCAGAAGAGTTGGTCATCAGGGTGGACAAATACAAACTGGTTTCTTCCAAGTATAAATTTTTATTTTAAAATATAGTAATAGAGTATTAAATTAAAAAGAATTTATTAAACTTCTTGGTGTGTTTTGTTAGGATCAAGTGTGGACCATCTAGAGTCTACTTTATAATAATTTAATGATACTGCTTGCTCATAAAATGAACAGGTAAAATTTTCTTTTGATATTTCAGAAGCATTTAGTTGGCCATTTGGCTCATTTTTTCTTTGGTCTCTGGTACCTCTTGGAGGAAATGAAGGTAATAGTGCCTACCTTACAAGGTTCTTGTGAGGCTTAAGTGAGATAATATATAAGGCACTCAACATAGCTTAGGACAGTACAGTGAGGACTCAGCAAAGTGAGTGTCCTTCCTTGTTAATTATATTTAATGTCTTTCTGTGTAGTCACATATCCTAAATAATCCTTGTTCTCATTAACCATAAACAGTTCCTTCCTTGCAAGTTGCAAAGCCTAGGCACTAACTTGTAGATATGGGATGAAAGGTACATCTTGCCTATCTGAAATAAGCATTGATACTTACAGCATGCAGTCTTTCCTGAAAACTGTTTTGAACTCTTGGACTAATAACCAGTTGGACCTTTTTTGCCATGGGAATCATAGCAAACCTTTCATCCACAGAGGGCCAGTTGCATAGAGAGCTGTGATAAGACCTAAAAGTGTAGATCTTTTTAAAGTATTTTCTTTATTATTTTTATTTTTTAATGTTTATGAGTGTATTATCTGCATGCATGCAATGCCTGCGGAGATAACAAGAGGGAGTCAGATCCCCTTGACAGTCGTTAGCCACCATATGGGTGTTGGGAATAGGACCTGGGTCTTCTGCAAGAGCAGCCAGTGCTGTTAACCGCTGAGCAATCTCTCTAGTCCCAATCATGGAAATCTTACAAGGCTTAACACTTGTCCTGCTATTTGATAAACATTTTTTGATGTGACAAATGTTTTTGAATGCACACTGTTCTTAATGTAGTGTTATGTTTCCAGAACCCAAGTGCACTAGTTCGTTACCCATCTTTTCTGTAATTGCATGACAGGCTTAACACACTGCTGATCTTAGACACGACAGGTTTAGAGCACAACTTTTTATATACACCACATAGTCTTTGTAATTGCTGACCTAAACAATTTTTAATTCTTAGATACAGAAAAAGGAAAGAGCTGTTGAGCCAAAGGAAAGTGTGGGAGAAGGCACACAGCAAGGAAGACCAAAATGTCTTACACAGCACAAAACCAACTTGGAGACATAAATAATGGACACTCTTTATCAGTCTCCATAGACCAGCACTCAAAACTATCTTCATTGGCTATTTAAGCTTTCATAGTTCTGATGTTATTTATTCAACTTATTTTTTTTTTCGGTTAGGCTGAAAGATGTCATGCTTGAAGGCTCCTCCTTGGCAAGCACAAACAACCATGAGTTCCGCTTTTGTGCTCCACACTGGGGTTTTCACTTCCCATGGTCACCAAATGCGGTCCAGTAAGCACCATGTCCTGACCTTGAATAATCAACTTTAATACAACTCTTTCAATTGAAATAATGTACTACATGGCTATTTTATCCTACTTATTCCAAATAAATAATGAAACTGAAATTGTCTATTTTTTTAAGTTAATTTTTTATTGAGTGCTTCTCATACAACATTTCTTAATCAAATTTAGACTCATTCCCCTATCTATGCCCACCCCTTATGTCCCCCCACCTCCTGCCAGAGTTCATGAATTCTGTCATACATGTCAACTCCTGTCTTGCATCTTTTTCTCAGTCTTTTATAACCTTTTTGAAGCACAAGTTTACTGTTTTGGTCAATTCTTTGAATAGGCTTTTTTCCCTCTTTTTTTGTTCCCTTTAATTTTATATTATTCCAAAATATACATATATATACTCCACACATAAATCAAAATTACAAATTCTGAAAATAAACTATAGGTTAATTCCTAAACACATTTAGAGATTCACATTTTAATAGTAAAGTTGCGTGCAGGTGAAAAGAATATGAATAGAAAATGAATACATATCTTCCATTCATATATGATAATTACAATATATGAATACAAGTGGTAGGACAATTCTAGAACCCATTAAGAGATTCACATTGGAATAGCACAGTTGCTTTCAGATACAATGAAATATAATAATAAAGTTGCTCAGTTTGCCTGCCAACTGGGGATTTGGTGTTAGCATCCACAAATGAGGGAAACCATCTGCCTTTTTTTTTTTTTTCTGGGACTGTGTTACTTCACTTAGCATAATGGCTTTGAGCTCCATCCATTTACCTGCAAAGCTCATGATGTCATCTTTCTTTACTGCTACATAAAACTCCATTGTGTAGATGGAGTTTTTTGTATTTTTGTATCAAATCATCAGTTGAGGGGTATTTGGGTTGGTTCCAACTCTTTGCTATTGTGAAGAGAGTGCCAATAATCATAGCTGTGCATGTATCTTTGTGGTAGGATGTGTCTGGTGGGTATATACCCAAGAGTGGTGTGGCTGGGTCAGGTGGTAAGCTCATTTTGAGGTTTTTAAGGGTTTCCACACTGCTTTCCACAGTATGTTGAAGTTTACATTCCCACCAGCAGTGGATGAGTGATCCCCTTTCCCCACAACCTCTCAGTATTGGTGTCTTTTGTTTGCTTAGTCTTATTGGAGTGAGATGATACCTTAGTGTGGTTTTAATTTGCATTTCCTTAATTATTAATGATGTTTAAGATGAATGAACTTAAGGATTTTTTTTCTAAGTCTGTGAAAAAGCTCATGGGATTTTGATTGAGATTGCATTGAATCTGTATATTAATTTGGGTAGAATGGACGTTTACATATTAATTTTTTCCAATCCACAAACATGGGAGGTCTTTCCATCTTTTGATGTAATTTTCAATCTCCTTCTTCAGGGTTTTAAAATTTTTCTTATAAAGGTCTTTGGTGTCTTTGGTTAGGTTTATTCCTAGATATTTTATTTCTTTTGAGGCTATTATAATTGGGAAAGTCTCCTTATATTCATTCTCCAGTTGCTTATTGTTGGTGTAAAGAAAGGCTACTGATTTTTCTAGGTCTATTTTGTATCCCGCCACTTTCCTGAAACTTTTAATCATTTCTAAGCATTTTCTGGTGGAATTTTTAGCATCCCTTAGGTAAACTATCATATCATCTGCAAAAAAGGGATAGTTTTACTTCCTCTTTTCTAATTAGTACTCCTTTAATTTTTCTTTCTTGCCTTATTGCCCTAGCAAGCGTTTCAAGTACTATATTGAAGAGGAGTGGCAATAGTGGACAGCCTTGCCATGTTCCTACCTTTAAGGGGAATGCTTCCAACTTTTCTCCATTTAGGATGATGTTGGCTGTGGGTTTCTTGTATATGGCTTTGATTACATTGAGGAATGATCCCTCCAGTCCAATTCCCTCTAGGGCTTTAAGCATGAAGGAATGCTGGATTTTGTCAAAAGCTTTTTCTGCATCAATTGAGATTATCATGTAGTTTTTGTCTTTCAGTCCATTTATGTGTTTTATGGAGTGGGCAGGCACGGCCTAGACATGCAGAATGTTGCAGGCAAGTTCATGGACCTGTATGTGCAGTGGAAATGTTCACTAGCAACAGCATCACTGGTGCGAAGGACCATGCATCCATCCAGATGAATGTGGCCGAGATCGACAAGGTGACTGGCAGTTTTAATGGCCAATTTAAGACCTATGCTATCTGTAGGGGACATTCGCAGGATGGGTGAGTCAGATGATTATATTCTTTGATTGGTGAAGGCTGACGTATCGGTATTGTGTCAAAGAACTTCTGACCAGAGGACATTGGGGAATATTTGTCATAAATAAACAAAAAGAGAAACTAAAAAAAAAAGCATAAAACTGGGAAAATAGGCAGTAGGCCCCAATGTTAGCCAAAGACCCATTGGGAGCTGATTACTGGTGTGTGAGGGAGAACTGATATTCTTTAAGAAAGTGACTATACATAGGCTGACTGGACACCAGTGGATGAACATGCACTGAGGGATATCTATATACACTAACTTGACTTAATAGACCTTAGCATGAAGGAAAGAATGCATGAAATATGGTGTGTGGGGGCTATGAGAGGGTTTCAGATAGAGTAAGGGATATAAAGATGATTAAGACAAGATGTGTTTTGTATGAAATACACAAAAATTCAATAAAAACATTTAAAAAGATCTTTGTTATATTATAAAAAAAAGAGAAGGTCATTATATTCACAGCATACCACAAAGTAAGTTGGAGAGAACAGTTTCCAATGTCAGACAATGCTTGGCCAATCTAAGAAAGAAAACAACAGGAGGGGTGGGGGCTGCTGTTGCCTTTAGCTCTTCAGGGGGTGAATTCCCTCTGATGGTCGCCATGCCTGCAAAGACAGCATCCCAGGTCATCAGCCCAGCACCCTTCTCAACCACAGTTCTCCCCAAAATGAGAGCCCCATTTTGTGAAGTTGGAGGTCTTGAGTTGGGTTATAGTCTGTGAAATATTAGAACAGAATCGCAGAGACACAAAAACTAAATCTATGACTCACAAATCCTCTATCAAACCTCCTTCGGAAGGAAGCATTCTCTGAACATTCTCCAGAGTGAATCTTTATTTTAGGTTCTGTCCATTCTGCCATCAACCTGGATAAATGAGCATGACATTCAGAGGGTTCAGTTTCAGGAACTAACCTCATCACTGGAAGTGTAAATACAGAAAGAAAACACAGTGACTAAAAAAGTGATCAAATTGTTCCTTATTAACACTTTTGAGGGCTCTTCACATCTGTGATGGTTAGTACTCTCTGTCAGCTTGAAAAAAATCTAGTATCACCTAATGGACTTCTGAGCATGTCTTTGAGGAATATCTCAATTTCATTAACTAAGGTGAGAATACATGCCCACTGTGGGCAGCCCTGCTCCCTGGCTCGATCTGGACTGTACAAATGGAGAAAGGAAACTGAGCAGTATCATATACTCCTGGCTCTCTGATTCCTGATGCGACCAGATCCTTCAAGCTCTGGCTGTCTTGACATTGTGCCATGATGCACTGTACCCTGCAAGTACGAACCAGATAAACCCTTTCTTAAGCTGCTTTTGCCAGAGTGTTTGTATCACAGCGACAGGAAAATAAACTGAAACTGAAACAAGAAAAAAGAAAAAAAAAAAAAAAAAAAAAAAAGAAGATGGTATGCAATAGATCTCCGTTTACTTCTTGATCTTAGAACAAATGATTGTCTTATGCTCCACCAGGAAAAGAAAATGCTTTCAGTTGAACCATAATCCAATGTTTTTAAAATTACTATCAGCTGTGTATTAGTATGCTGGATACTTACCTGTAAGACAAAGTTATGATTAATTTGTATTTGTTGTCTTTACAAAAGATTATTTGGGAGCTAGAGAAATGGCTCACAGTTATGAGCCCTGGTTGCTGTTGTAGAGAACCTGGGTTCAGTTCCCCGAATTCATATGGTGGCTAACAACTGTCTTTAACTCCAGTTCCGAGAGGTTCCAGTGCCATCTTCTGGGCTCTTCCATGGGCATTGTACACATATGGTGCACTTATACACATGAGGCAAAACCTTCATACATATAAAATAAAAAAATAAGTAACTAAATTTTATAAAAATTACTTGGATTTTAAAAATTTGTTTTGATATAATGAGCATCTTACTGTGAAAATATGCATATTTTCTTAAGAAATAACTATGCTTATTATTTTGTTTTATTCATTTCATTCCTTGAAATCATAACTTTTTTGATAATTAATTGCTGTAATATAATGTTAACTAAGGTTATAAATTGCAGGTAAGGAAAATCTTGCAGTTACATATTAACAGGTGTTTGCTACTTGGTATTTAAATAAATTTTAAGCTAATAGGACATCTCTAAGTGAATTTTCCTGAGCCAGAGACTCTTTTGTTAACAAGTATCACTGAAAAAGAAATGGATCTCTAGAACACAATGTAGTAAGTTGTGTAGAACTTCTTTTTAATTAATTATTTATTTATTTTTATGTTTATGAATGTACTGTCTGCATGCAGGTTTGTGCACTCGTGTCATGCAACACCAAGGAGGTCAGAAGAGGGCGTCGGATTCCCCTGGAACTGGAGTTAAAGATGGTTCTCAGCCACCATGTGGGTGCAGTCGGTGCTCTTAACCGCTAGGCTATCTCTCCAGCCCCAAGTTGTGGAACTTTTAACTAGACTCAAGACATTTGTCTTCTAGAACCAACAGCCTTGCTGAGCTTTCTCTGTGGGATCAGGCCCTCTGACATTCACCTTGATGCAGCTTTCCAGCTCAGCATCTCTAGATGATACAATATTATATTTGTGATCTTGAAAAGCACAATGCAATAGGATTAGATAAGGGTATTAAATCATGTAAAACTAAAGGCATTGAAAGAGCTCTCTAAAAATCCCAATGCCTAAAACAAGTGCTTTGTTACATGCTAGAATAAATATGACTTTGGAGCAAATTCAGTGACTACCTAAAATTTGAGATCTTTGAAATTACACTTTCATATCTGAATTGCCTGTATTAGAATGTGTTTTATGGGCAAACCAGAAGTATCAGGTGAATTAAAAGGACTTGAGGAATTTAGAACTGACATTAAATAAGTTCTTTCTTTTTTTTCTTTTCTTTTAAAATTTTTTTTATTTATTAATTTTATTTATTTCTGTATGTGTTATGAATGTACTGTCTGCATGCAAGTCTGTGCCCTGTGTCGGCAATGCCGCGGAGGTCAGAGAGGTGTCGGATTCCCCTGAACTTGAGTTCTCCTGGAATTGGAGTTTCCAGACGGTTCTTGGCCGCCATGTGGGTGCTGGGGGATTGAACCCGGTCCTCTGCAAGAGCAGTCGGCGCTTCTAACTGCTAGGGCCATCTCTCCAGCCCATAAGTTCTTTTTCTTATACTCAATATAATTTAAATATAATATTGGTTAACAGAAATAAAAATTGGTTTCCATAGTTTTAACTTTTCAGAGTGTCCTATTGAGAAAGGTCGAGACTGATTAAACAACATTTTCAGGGTATGCAAAACTGAATTGTGATCTTTGGGACAACCAGATCTTCCTCAAGGCAACCGAGATACTTTCCATCTCATTCCTTAGACCACAGCAATTATTTTTTGTTAGTTAATATTGATAAATGCCAACAAATGGAACAATTGGAAAGTATAGCTATACCCAGAACATGTCAATCCAGACTAAGAGACTCTGTGGGATAGGGGCTGGAGGGGAAGAGGGCTGGGCATTGTGCTGCAGAGCC
The DNA here is from genome assembly GCA_009823505.1 of Rhizomys pruinosus. NCBI lineage: Eukaryota > Metazoa > Chordata > Mammalia > Rodentia > Spalacidae > Rhizomys > Rhizomys pruinosus. The sequence continues at coordinate 343,375 of VZQC01005145.1, read as the reverse complement.
CAGAGTGTCCAGCACTAGCTTGAACCATCTCTGTCCTGCTGCCTTCCCCCATTAATCTCTCATTAAACTCTGAGGTTCTGCTGACATTAACCGTAAGGACAGTTTATCCCTCTGGACTACCAGAGCTTCAATCATCAAGAGTGATGATTCTAACCAAATATTTGGTTTTAGCTTCACACATGTAATCATTTTCTATTGACATTAAAGACATTCTTCTTTCCAGAAGGTACCAAGTACAGAAAAAGAACAATTCATACAGAAATTTTCAGTCAGATGAAAAGGATGAACCTGGCTGGCCCTGTCAGCAGAAGCTCACACATGAATTCCTTGCTCACAGCCAGACTGATATGAAAGGCTCTTCCAAGATAAACAAGACTGGCCTCCCCATTTGGCATCCATTGTATTCGGACTCACAAGTTCTTTTCTAAGATATTCTTTCTTTCACACAGGGATCAGAAGTGAACCTGAGAGACACAGCTAGTCAGATCTTTCATCTTCGGCCTAAGTCCGAGACTTCCCGCCTTGATATCTGACTGGGAGGAGGAGCAGTAGGCATTGTTGACTGGAGTTCAGGACTCTTCCATCGCAACCCCCAGGCAGCACTGCCTAGTCTACAGGAGTGATGAGAGAAAGAAATGACCACCTGCTGACTTTCCCCTGGGCACAACAGGAACTGGCATAATGTCTGAAATGTATTTTTTGAAAAGTCCATTGGTTCTGATACAGGAGCAACCAGCTTCTCACACATTTGCATTGCTGAAATGTTGTGTACTTAAACCTTGGTTGATTTTTTTTAAAGTTCTCCTTGATGAAGAAAATGAAGGAATATCTCTCTTTGATAGTGATTTGAAAAACTTGTCTGTTAATATTTTCTCTATAAAGACTTTTATTGTTCTTCTCACAAGGCCAGGGAGAAAAATATCCAAAATGAAAGTATTTATTTACAGCAAGAACACAATCAATAAAATTTTTTTATGTGGAGAGATGGCTAGCAGTTAAGAGCGCCGACCGCTCTTACAGAGGACCCACGGTTCGATCCCAGCACCAATGGCGCGAGATCCGTCTAACCCAATTCCAGAGAACCAGTTCCAGGGAACCTAGACCCTCTTCTGACTCCACATTGCCGACACAGGTGCACAAATCAGCAACGTACATTGATACACATACTATTAAAAAAAAATTAAAAAATATTATTTTATTTATTTTTATTTTTGATAGTTGAGTGTTTTCTTTATTTTTTTAATTTTTTAATTATTCTTGTTGTATGATTTACTGTTGCATGTAGGTTTGTGCACCTGTGTCGTGCAATGCCTCAGAGGTCAGAAGAGGGCGTCAGATTCCCCCTGGAACTGGAGTTAAAGACCGGTTTTCAGCCCCATGTGCGGTGCTATGGATCGAACCCAGGTCCTCTGCAAGAGCAGTCCGGTGCTCTTAACCGCTAGGCCATCTCTCCAGCCCAATTTTTTTCCTTTTTTGCCAAAGATTAATCAGCCTTTTATTGTGTTTCACATAAGTTCTGCTACTTTATTTTTTTCCCTTTCTTTTTATTTATTTATTTTATTTATTTATTTATTTTTTAAGGGATTCTACAATACAATGACACAGTTGTTTGCAGATAGCATTGATGTCACTCATTATGTCATACAATCAGGTGATTGGTGCATTTTGCAAGTATCTATGTCCAAATTTTGAACAACCCAAGGTTCCCATAGACCAGTTGGAGAAGCTTGTATGCAAAGACCATGTTAAATTTATAAAAATATTATTTTATAAATTTAACATGATTTTATTGGATTTTTCTATAGATGCAAATATCACAGATCTTAGCATACATCCTCAATATCTGTGAAATCACTCTTTTGTTTTAAAGCAACAAACAAATTTCTGAGGTCATTATCTTCCATTCTAACAAGTTTTAACTCATTGCAGTGAAGAAGTATATTTCTTTTGCTAAATGCCTACCCAAGCACTGCCTTATAGCTTCTGTCATAGGTGACTTATAGTACCTATTATTATTGCAAAGATTCATATGGTTACCTAGCCATCAAATTCAATCAGTTTCAAGTGGAATAATATTTTAGCAGAATCCATTAGGCTCCAATGATATAGCCAATAAATTATAATTGAAGGAATACTATTCATTTACTAATGTATATGGCACATTTATTTAGTATTCTTATGTATTAGGCTTTGTTCTGGGCATCAGGGATATATTAAGGAATAAGGTGTCCCTCATGTAGATTATGTTCTAGTTGGGTGTTCTGATAAAAACCAAGTAGCCAGCTCTCCTGTGGTTTGTGATTCATGCTAGAATGAAAGGCGGGGCTAAGGAACAATGTACTGGGGAGAGCAGCAAGGAGAGAGCCTCTTTAATTACAGCTACGGAGGGCTTCCAGAAAAGGTAAAATCAAAGCACTAACACTTTGAAGAGTTCAAGGAAGGGCAGTTTCAGTGGAGGGAACTCAAAAACTCTTTGTTTAGAAGGTGCTGGTCTAAAGAGAGGGTGGCACAAAGAGAACTTGGGGAGACTGGTGAGCATAGGACATGCAGGCCCTGAAGGTCTCAATGAAGAATTGGTTTTCCACATTGATGCATGCAAAGGTGAGTTGGACAGTGTAAAGCCAAGGAGAGGCGCAAGCCGATTCACATCTGTAATTCACTGTGGTTGAGACAGGGGACAAGGAGGCAGCCAGAAAGCAGGGAATAGTAATTTACTTTACAGTGGTTTTAGCAAAATGTTTCTTTCATATGAGTAAGTTACCATTCTCAGAGAGTTCATGAAATCAACAATGAGATTTCTGTGGCTATACATAGAAGTGACAAAAAAAGAGACAAAACTCAATTCAGGAGTTCAATGTAGATACCATTAAAACCAGACAGAAATATGAGAGCTGCCTTGGTTTCCTCCACATTAGGAGACGCAGAGTGGCTTCCAGTCAAAGGTGATTAACTAGGAAATTACTAATATTGCTCTCAGTCATCTGCATTTTATGACATATCCTAAAATATTTCTAATATATGCAGAATATAGCACACAGTGATGGAAAAATACAAAGATCCCTGACCAGCTCAAGACATGGAGATACTAGAAAAGCATTTGTCTGTGTGCTTTTTTTTTGTATTTATGTACTTAATTTGATAGTTTTTTTTTTTTTTTTTTGGTCTTTAAGACAGGGCTCTCCCTGTAGTCCCAGCTGTCCTGGAACTCACTCTGTAGACCAGGCTGGCCTTGAACTCACAAAGATCCGCCTGCCTCTGCCTACTGAGTGCTAGGATTAAAGGCGTGCGCCACCACGCCCAGCAATTTGATAGTTTTAAAATGGAATTAGAAGGCTGGAGAGATGATGCAGTGGTTAAGAATACTGGCTGTTGGGGCTGGAGAGATGGCCTAGCGGTTGGGAGCACCGACCGCTCTTGCAGACCCAGGTTCGATCCCCGGCGCCCACGTGGCGGCGAGAACCGTCTGAAAACTCCGATTCCAGGAGAACTCCAGTTCCAGGGGAGTCCGACACCCTCTTCTGACCTCGCGGCATGCACGACACTGGCGGTGCACACACTTGCATGCAGGACAAGTACATCATGCACCATACTAGAAAATAAATAAATAAATAAATAAATAAATAAATAAATAAATAAATAAATAAATAAATAATACTGGCTGCTCTTTCAGAGGCTTCAGGTTTGAATCCCAGCACCCAGATGGCAGCAAACAACCATCTGCAACTCTAGTTCCAAGGGATCCAACGACCTCTTCTGACCTCCATGGACATTGCATGACATGGGTACAGTTACATGCATGCTGACAATCACTCATACACATAAAAATAAAATTATGAAATATTTAAAAAATTAAATGGAATTAGAAAAACTTCAAAATCTTGCAATTAAAAGTTAGAATGCAGGGCTCCAGGGGTCTGAGTCTTGGACCAACTCTGCCCTTATTTAGAACTAGTAACCCTGAGCTTTGGCTTCTTCACTGAGATGGAGATGTGTCTGCATCTTTAAGGATCACAAGAATTCAAGCGAGGAGGGACATGAGCAAGACGATAGAACAGGTAATCCCAGCCTTCATACCCCTCCAACAATCAAAGCATTATTCAGGAATAAGAAAGTTCAGGAGTGTGCTTAAGAAGCTGCAACAGCACAATGGAGCGAACCCTAAGAACAGCCACACAAAAGAGCTTAAAGAATGTTTTCACTGTATATTATCTCATGCAGGCCGGCACAGCTCAGTAACAAGGGGAACACATCTCCTCTCACTGGAGAAAGGAGAACAGAGTGGATCATCAACTTTCCCAGCCCACTGGGACATTGCCCCAAGGGGCCACCTTTGGCTTCACCCTCCCCAGGTCACTGGTGATGCCACCATAGCTGAGAAAGCTGGATGGCACCTTGTGACAAAGAAAGTAGGGGTTGACCATTGAGTATAGGGTAGAAGACATTGCCGGTGACACACTCTGCAGAGGCCTGCACTGCGTGGACCTCAGCGATGATCAAGGTCTGCCTACTCCTGTGGCAAAGTGACCACACAATGCTTATTGTAACCTCGTACCTTCTCTGCAATAGACCACATAGTTTTTACTAGTGAGGAAATCAACAACCACTGCAACTGCTAAGAAGTCTAGACTCTACTAAAGCAGTGCTTGCACTTGCAGACTCATTCCTTGAGCCTCCCCTCACCTACTACCCCTGTGGATCTACAGAAACCCTCCACAATGCCCGGCCCAGTGATTCAGCCTCACAACTACACACAGTCAGTAATCCTACTGCTATGCACTTGTAATTCATCCCTGTACCTCCCAGTGGCCCTGGTCCTCACTACGTGGGAGGCTGTGGCTGGTCCCTAGGGCCATGTACACACCTATAGGTTGATAACAAAGAATACTACTTCCTGTAAATCTACAAAGGAGATAAAGTCTCTCAGATAAGCAAAGATTGGGGGTAATTTATGAACAATACATCTATCTTTCTAGAAATGCCATGGGTAGTCTTTGAAAATGGAATAGTGGGGCTGGAGAGATGCCTCCGTGGTTAAGAGCACTGGCTGCTCTTGCAGAAGACCCAGGTTCAAATCCCAGCACCCACATGGCAGTTAACGATTGTCTGTAATCCAGTTCCACGAAATCTGATGCTCTTTTCTGTCCTCCATAGGCACTGCATGACACAGATATACTTACATACATGCAGGAATAACATTCATACTCATAAAAATAAATACGTCATCCCTGTAGATGGCTCAGAGGTTAAGAGCACTGACTGCTCTTGCAAAGAACCTGGGTTTGATTCCCAGCACTCACATGGCAGCTAACAACTGTCCATAACTCCAGTTCCAAAGGATCCAACATACCTTCTTATGACCTCTTTGGGGCATTGTATAACATGAGTGCACTTACACACATGCAATCAATAAATATAATAAGATATTTTTAAAAAAATTTAAATGGAATAAAAACATATCAAGTAGCAAAGCAAAAGCATTTGAAAGTATATACCTGGAAATACCAACATGAATAAGTATACACCAACAAATTAGATAAAACTAGAAGAAATGGAAAAATTTCCAGAAATTTACAACTCACTAAGACTGAATCAAGAAGAAATCAAAAGCCTATAAAGCAAATAAAATAAAATAAAATAAAATAAAGAAATAAAATCAGAAGTCAAAACCAAAGAAAGATCCACATAGCTTCACAGATGACTGTCACCATTCAAATAATTAAGTCTAATCTTCCTTATGTACTTAATTTTTTATTTATTTTTATGTGTGTGCGTTTTTCCCTACATGCATAAAGTGCCATATGTGTGCAATGCCCATGGAGGCCAGAAGAGGGCATTAGATCCACTGAAGCTGGAGTTACAGCTGGTTGTTAGCCACCATGTGGGTACTTAGAACTAAACCTGGGTCCTCTGCAAGAACAGCTAGTGCTCTTAACTGCTGACTCATCTCTCTAGTCCTCTTTCTCCTTTTTGTTTTTTTTAATATAGAAGAATGACAGACATTGCTCAGTAGGTAAAGTGCCTACACACAAGCATAAGGACTTAATTCAGATTCCCAGCTGTGATGTAGAAACTCAGCATGATGGTATACACCTATAACCCAAGTCCTGATGGGACAGAGAGATGTGTATCTCCAGAGCTCACTATCTAGTTATTTTAGCCAGTTGATGAGCTCCAGGTTCAGTGAGAGACACTGTCTCAAAAATATAAGATAGGAAGTGATAAAGAAAGACACTGGATATTGACCTCTGTCCCCTCCATGTGCACAGAAAGCGCACACACACACACACACACACACACACACACACACACACACACAAAGTAGAAGCATGGAGAACATTTCCAAAGTTATTGGAAAGCTAGAATTTCCCTGATTCCAAAACTGAAAATGCATAAGAAAGAAAATTTCACGCTGTTATTCGTGATGAATATATCTTTAAGAAAAATTCAAGGAAGCCAAGTTTGGCAACATACTTAAAATGGTCAAGATGATGCAGGAGTTGTCCCCAGTATGCAAGATTGTTTCAACATATGAAACTCAATGTGATTCACTGCATTAACAGAACAAAAGGCAAATGCAGACGATCCTCTCAAAAGATGCAGAAAAACATTCAACATCCTTTCATAATAAAAAGTCTCAAAAAATAGATGTAGGAGAAACTTACCTCAACACAGCAAGGGCCTTGAAAAGCCCATAGTTAATATAACCAATGGAGAAATACTAACATCTTTTCTCTTAAGATATAATACAAAATAAGGTACCCACTCATACTATTGCTTTTATATCCCACTGGAAATCCCAGAGAAATCGGGTGGCATAAAAAATGCATTCAAGCCTAAAGGTAAACAAAAACAAACAAAACCCAAAAAACAAACCAGGGGACACAGGTTGATTATCTATTCAAATACAGTATTTTTTATAGATAACTCTATGGATGTCAAAAAAGCTGTTGTAACTAAAAATAAATTCATTAAAGTTGCAGGACACAAAATAAGCCCCACAAAAATTAGTGGGACATCTATATTCCAATCATTAACTATGCAAAAGAGAAAATAAGAAAGCAATTCCATTTGTTTTAACAATAGCAACAAAAAATACTTAGGGATTCCCTTAACTGCCGAGGTAGAACACATATGCAAAAAATTGTAAAATATTGATAAAAGAAACTAAAAATTATACAAATAAAGAAAATGAATACTGCCAAAATGTTCATAATGTTAAAAATAAGCTACATATTCTGTACAATCTCTTCCAAAATTCCAATGGCATTTCTCATAGAACTAAAAAAGAAAAAAATTCAAAAATTCAGATGGAAATACCAAAGATCCTAAATAGGGAACGCCTTCTAAAGTAATAAGAACAAAGCTCTAGGCATACTTCTTTTAAACATTTTATTTATTATCTTTAAATTTTATGTGTATGAGTGTTGCCCACATGTGTGTAAGTGCATATCTCTCATGCAATGCCCACGGAGATCAGAAGAGGGCGTTAGAACCCCTGAAACTGGTGTTATTAATAGTTGTTATCCATCACGTGGGTGCTGAGAATCAAACCCAGGTCCTCTGCAAGAGTAGCCCGTATTCTTTTTTTTCACAAAATTTTTTTATTGTTATTAAATTTTTTCCATAAGTTTTATATCATTTCTCAGTCAAATCTAGAGTTACTTCCCTCTCCATGCCCCCCACCCCACCCAAGTCCCTGCACTCTGCCATACATGTCCTGCATCTTTTTCTGAGTCTTTCCAGAGTTTTTTTCCCAGTTCTTTTGTTGTTATTGTTCTCTCCTACTTGTATTGCTTCAGTACATATACATAGTTATATATATACATATACATATCACTTGAATTGGAAGACATTTTTTCCTAAAAGATGTCATATTTTCTTTAAGGAAATGCTCGAAGCCTCCTTCTTGGCAAGCCCAAACAGCCATCAATCCTACACTCGTGCTCCACATTGGAGTCTTTTCCTCCCATAGTCCCCCAAATGAAGTCCAGTAAGCACACTTCCTGTCTTGATCCCCCTGCACTGGCCTCCATGATATAGCCGAGGTAGTCCAACAATGGCAGTCCATATTCTGACAAGGTGAGCAGCCAGTATTCTTAACTTCTGAGTCATGTCTCCAACCCCACTAAGGCTATTTCTAAGCATGGCCACTGAATTTAAGTCTTTATAAACAATAATGAATCAATTGAGTGGTTGAAGAATATGGGTAACAACAGAATAGGTTCAAGAAAGACCAGCCATTAAATATGATATTTAAGACTAAAACTATATTTTGAAATGGAAAAAGGTCATAAAACACACAAAAATATTAAAACATTTAAAAGATAATGTAGCTCTTTTACCAGGACCACCAACACAGGTCATGTTCACACCAAAACCATGAAGAAGGGCCATCATCCAGAAGGACTCTGTGCACGTGGTACCTGGGTAACAACAGCACACAAGTTGCAGGAGGAAAAGCGAGACAGGAGAGAGATAATTTTGTTCCTGAGTTCTCAGCCATGGATGGATCAGGAGATCATTGAGGTAGATCCTGACCCTGAGGAAGTACTGAAGTTCCTGGACTCTGGCAGTCTCTTCAACTTGCATGTCACTCAGGCTATAATTAGGATGAATTTCTTTTTTAAAATATTATCTATCTATATATAATATATATATATATTTATATATATAAATCAAATCTAGACCTGTTTCCCCCCATCCCCCCACCCCATCAGAGCTCATGCATTCTGCCAAACTGGCTTTGCATTTCTTTCTAGTCCTTCCTCAGTTCTCCATGTGAAAGTTGACTGTTTTGAGCAGAAGTTCACTCAGTCAGTTCTTTGATGCAGTCCTTTCTGCTGTTGTTGTTGTTGTTTCTAATATGCACTCACTCCCAACTGCTTTGGACCAAAGCTCAAGGGGCATGCACAAGAAATACTTACAACTAGGTAATTGGCACTAGCATCCACAGCATGAGGGATACCATTCATCTTGTTTTTCTGGGACTGTGTTACTTCACTCAGCATGATGTTCCTCTAGCTCCAGCCATTTTTCTGCAAAGCTCATGATGTCGTTCTTTCTTACTGCTGCATAGAACTCCATTGTGTAGGTTGTACCACATTTTCCTCATCCACTCATCAGTTGGGCATTTGGGTTGGTTCAGCTCCTTGTTATTGTGAAAGAGCTGAAATAAAACATGGCCATGCATGTATCTCTGCAGTGGGGTGAGTCTTGAGGGTCCATGCCTAGGAGTGGTATGTCTGGGTCAGGTGGCAATTCATTCCAAGTCTTCCAAAGGTTCTCCACACTGCTTTCCATAGTGGCTGTACGAGTTTACATTCCCACCAGCAGTGGATGAGTGATCCCCTTTCCCCACAACCTCTCCAGCATTGGTTATCATTTGTTTTCTTGATCTTAGCCAGTCTTATTGGAGTAAGAGATATCTTTAAAGTGGTTTTGATTTGCATTTCCTTATGACTAGTGCTGAACACTTCTTAAGGGTGTTTCTCAGCCATCTCTAATTCCTCACTTTGTGAAGTGTCTGTTCCGCTCTTTGCTCCATCTATTGCCATGTGGGTCATTGTTTTCTTTCTTCTTTGTTTTTGGAGTAGTTTATAATTCTGGAAATCAATGCTTCCTCAGATGTATCTGCAGCGAAGGTTCCTCCCATTCTGTGGGATTTCTATTCACTCCTTTGATTGGTTTCTTTTGATGTACAGAAGTCTTTGAGTTAATGAGGTCCCATTTGTCAATGTCGACCTAATTCTTGTGCAGCTGTTGCCTGATTTAGGACAGTCCTTTCCTACACTATGTCTTGTAGTCTGCTGCCAACTTTTTCCTTCTACGCCTTCAGAGTTTGGGGTTTCACATTGAGGTCTTTGATCCATCTGGAGTTGATTTTTGTGCAAGGGGAGAGGTAGGGGTGTTAATTATTCTTCTACAAGTGTGATTCAGTTTTGCCAACACCACTTGCTGAGATCTGTCTTTTCTCCCTTGTGTCTCTGGGCTCCTTGTCAAATATGAGATGGCTGAAATTGTATGTGCTCAGATTTGGATCCTCGGTTTTGTTCCATTGGTCAAACAGGTCTGTTTTTGTGCCCAATTACCAGGCTGTTTTTATGACTATAGGCCCTGTTAGTATAGTTTGAAGTCTGGTAAAAGAAATCCCCCCTGTATTGTACTCTATCGCTAAGGGTTTTGACTATTCGGGTCTTTTGTTTTTCCAAATGAATTTATAGGGCTTTTTTTTTCCAAGCCTGTGAAGAAACTCTTGGGATTTTGATTGGGATTGCATTAAATCTATACAAGAGTTTTGGTAAAATATACAAAATTTTGGTAAAATTTACAATGTTAATTTTCCCAATCCATGAGCATGGGAGGTTTGTCCATCTTCTGATGTCTTCTTCAATTTCTTTCTTTAAAGGTTTAAAATTTTTGTTGTAGAGATCTTTGATGTCTTTGGTTAGGTTTGTTCCTAGGTATTTTATTGTTTTTGAGGCTATTGTGAGTGGGAAGGTCTCTTTGAATTCTTCCTCCAGTTGCTTGTTCTTGTTGTAAAGAAAGTCCATTGATTTTTATTTTTAGGTTAATTTTGTAAATTAGGTTGAATTTCAAAGCACCATGTGGAGTCATTTGACTATTTCACTATTCTTTAATATTTTCAATAAATCTGGGGCCAAAAAATAATGTAACACACTTGGTATTTAATAAACATTCAATAATTGTTAGCTAATAGAAACAGGAAGTAAATAAGATTACATTCTGGTTGATTAACTCCTAATTAAATGAAAGTAACATGAAGATGAAAGCAAGCTTGGTTTGTTCAGAACCACAAGTTCAATACCTCACTGAGTATAAATCAAAACTGTGGAGATTCTCACCATGGTCAGAACAGGAGTCATCAGAAAAGCAAGTAACAAATGCCTGTGAGAGTGTAAACTAGTCCAGCTGCTATGAAAATCAATACAGAGGCTCCTAAAAACCATGCCTGTACATATGAAGTTATGTCATTTGTAGGAAAATGACTGCAATTAGAGAGCATAATTTCAAGTGAATTTTAGATGAGACAAATATAGCATGTTTTCTCCCATGGGTGGATCCTAGAGTGATTATACAGGACTACATGAAATTGTGTATTTACGACATGAGAGTAAAAGCAAAACTGTCGATGGAAACAAAGAGGACTAAGGGGAAGAGGACAGGACAGCAGAGAAAGAGAAGGGAGTATGGGGAGAGTAACTTGATTAAATTACATTGTATCCTTGCATGAAAACATTCTTACAAAACCAACTACTACCTGTGGTGGATATGCACCAATTAAAGAAGAAAGAAGTATCAAAGCCAAACATTACTACTTTTTCTCCCTTACAAAGACTCAAACTTTGAGTTGGAGTCTAGAAATTAAAACCAAATACATATTGTCCAGTTTATCAGGGAGCACTCATTTCTATGACTAGGAAAATAAAATCACCGTGCATATTGCAGAAAATTAATTGCCAGACGTGTGAGTAAATATGGTAATTTCCATCCTTCACTCCTTCCATTCTCCTGTAGGCATTTGCTAGCATGGCATGCATGTTGAAATCCCAATTCAGGAATGAAAATCTGAAACCAAGCTATCTGCTTCTGTGTACTCTGGCACTCTCTTGCTTAAATTCATCCAAGAATGAAAATATGAGCTAAGCTGTCTGCTTTTTTAAACACCGAACTTGTGGATCCTGAAATTCCACTGGGAAGGCCTTTACCCTGCACAGAGATAAGAGTTCCTGTTGACCTTGAATTATTTAGATGTCTAACATACTACACCTCCTTATGTATAGTCACTCTAGGTAGTTAGAACCCAAGCTAAATTATTTTACTACAGTCAACCCATTAAACCACACTAAATAACACCAAGACTGAACCAGGTTTAGAAGAGAAGTTAATATTAATTAAAGTCTGAATTCTACAGTGCCCTATATTTGTGTCATTTGTTTTCAAGAATTTTACTTAGCCAAAGACCCCAGTTTCCTAATTCATGAAATGGGAGTTGGAAGTTCTTTGTATATTTTTTGTGAGGTTAAATATAGCAATATTAGTTTATATCATGAAAATTTCTATTATTAATTATTGTGCTTTTTTAATTCAGGAAGATCTTAGAGGTAATTAAGCCAATCTTCAACAAAGTTTAGGAGCCTCATTAAATCACCGTCAAGTAGTCACCCACATTCTTTTTAAGTAATTCCCAGGAGCAATTGCTTCCATTTCCTGTGCCTCTAAATATCTGAAATACTGAATGAGGGGAAATCTGCATCTTTCTCAGACAGAACTAGAATAAGCTGCTCACTATAAGACGCTCCTTCTTTTCCTCCCAGGCCACTGTATTACATTAAGGGCACGTGGCCTCCCAGTTGCAAACTTACCCCACACCTCTCCCTGTTCTTTACATGACAATCCCACTCTTCTGGTCCCTCTTCTCTGAACTTGCTCCAATTTGTTGACTCTCCCCCCTAAAAATGTCACCCCACACAACAAAACACTACTGAGTTTGACAGCAGCAGAGGCCAGAAAGGCAGCTTCATTCCTTTTCCTGTATGCTGTATTTCTCTTAGCACAGGATAACAGTGTCATAGCTTTTCTGGCTCACACCTTTGGATTACATTGGGCTGGCTGTCAATTAAACTGTCCAAGTCTTTTTCATGTGAATTCCTGTTAATCCAGCTCTCCCCAGTCCTATATTAATTTCAGCCCATAGTTCCAGTCTGGTGGGATCTCTTTGAATCCTCATTCTTTTCTGGGAGCATATTAACTATCTCTTCCAACTTTGTGTCAATGACAAATGTGGATTCTGTGTCTTCATTTGTGTTACTGATAAGAAGATTGAATAGGATCCAGTCAAAGTCAGAACTTAGTGAGAACTCAGGGACAGTCTGAGCTCAAGTTCTGTGCATAGAGTGATTTAATTAAATCTCCCTAATTATACCACCACTCACTTCCTTTCTTAGGCACAAGCTTGCTGCTGTTGGAAGAATGACCTACTGAAAACACTCCCGGCTTTACAGCCACATATAATAACTCAAATTCGTGCTTTGCCACGTACTGGTTTATTTAACCTCTGGAAACTTCTTTTCCCTAATTCGCAAAATTATTTTTAGCAAGTAGGCTAATATCATGAAGAACTGTGCCACTCTGATCCCTGTATCTTGAATACCCATCACAATGTGTGCACATTCAATAAAGTAGCAACGGATAATGAACTAGCAAGCAATAAATGAACAAAAAACAGACAAAAAATACCCCTTTTGTTCATGCCTCTACCATTTCTCTTCTCTACTTCTTTGGTCCAATTATGGAAAACAGAGGAAAATGGTGTTAGTCAAGCATTATTCTTCATTGATTCCTTGCCAGGCTTAACAATCTTTATATTTATTTTTACTGAAATGTAACTCTATCTTATGATATGCTTTACAAGGTAATCACTGAGGGTCCTCACGGAGTTGTGAAAACTTCACCAGAAACTAAATTCCGGAGTCTCATCACCCCCATCCTATGTCTGTTAGCAGGCACTCATTCCCGCCTCCTTTCTGTATTTTGGCCTAAGACAAACATTCATCTGCCTTCTCTTTCTCTACATCTGTCTATCCTAGACATTTCATACAGATGGCATTATTTAATGTGTGCTCCTCTGTGACTGTCTTCTTTTAATTTATTATTTCAACATTTCCTGAGGTGTCTTCCTATATCAATGCTTCATTTTATTTATTTATTCATTTTATTTATTATTCGTATTTTATGTATATGAGTTTATTGCCTGCATATAGGTAAGTATGACCATGTCATGCAATGCTGCAGAGATCAGAAGAGGGAGTTGGAATCCTTGGCTGTTAGCTGTCATTCTGGGACTCAAACCTGGGTCCTTTGCAAGAGCAACCTCTGAGCCATCTCTCTGGCTCCAAGCCAAATAACATCCATTGTATGGTTATGTGTGCTTTAGCCACACACCAACTGACACAGATTTGAATTGAAGCATTTTGGTTATTATGCATAATGCCACTATGAACATTATGCCTGCAAGCTCTGTGTGAACAAATTTTTCACTGAGGTGGATATAGTAGACTTGCTGGGTTGTTTGGCAACTCTGTGTTTAAGCTGAACCGTTTTATGTTCTAAGAATAATCAGTCTCACATTTCTCTACATTTTAGCCAGCACTCGTTATTGTCTGACTTTTTTGGTTATAGAAATATTAGAGAATGTGCAGTGGTGTGTCATTGTGGTTTTCTGATGAAGCTTCACAGTAATAAATGGTGCTGGACACCTTTCCTGTGCTTATTGGCTGTTCTCTTTTAAAAAGTGCCTATTCAAAATATTTGACCATTTTTCTTTCTCTCTCTCTTTCTTTCTTTCTTTCTTTCTTTCTTTCTTTCTTTCTTTCTTTCTTTCTTTCTTTCTTTCTTTTAAAAAAGAAAGAACTTTATCCCAGTTCTTTTTATTTCAAAGCCAATTGTTTATTGAAGCTTTGTGCATTTCACACATTTCCCAGTCAAGTCTAGACCCACTCCCCCTTCCTTGCCCCCACCCCACCAGAGCTCATGTATTCTGCCACACATATTTTTCATCTTTTTCTTAGTCTCTTTCAAAATTTTTGATGCAGAAGTTTACTGTTTCGGGCAGCCACAGGGTAACTGCACTTGCCAGTAAGAATTGAAGACAGCAAAACAATAGTGCTTTTTTTTTCTCTTACTATCTTTTTTTTACTAAGATCTCAAGTTTTATACCTGAAGTATGATTTATCAGGCCTTACTGATTATTTATTTCTGATTATACTTTACTTTTGGATGTCTAAGGCCACACAGCTCAGATTAACCAAGGTTTTTGTTTTCTCAAGGTCAGTTGAGGATTTGGTCCTCAGTTGTTGCTCAGGTTTTAGAGGGGGAGGGAGCCCTGGCTCCTTTTGGCATTTCTTTCTCCTTTTTCTTTTTTTTTTTTTAGATTTTTTTTTAAATTTTATTTATTTCTGTATGTATATGAATGTACTGTCTGCATGTAGGTCTGTGCACCGTGTCGTGCAATGCCGAGGAGGTCAGAAGAGGGTGTCGGATTCCCCTGGAACTGGAGTTCTCCTGGAATTGGAATTCTCAGCCACCATGTGGGTGCTGGGGATCAAACCCGGGTCCTCTGCAAGAGCAGTTGGTGTTCTTAACCGCTAGGCCATCTCTCCAGCCCATTTTTTTTAGATTTTTTTTAAGTATAATTTTTTATTAATTCTTTGTGAGCTTCAAACATAGATGCAAAGCATTTTGATCACATTCAGTCCCCAACTGTTCCCCCTACTCATTCCAGATTCACCCCCAACTCCTTCTCAATTCACATCCTCTTTTTTCTCTTTTTCTTTATTTGATAACTCACTGAGTCTAATTTGTGCTGTCCATATACTTATAGGCGTGTGTGTGTGTGTGTGTGTGTGTGTGTGTGTGTGTGTAGCTATCCACTGGACAGTGTAGTTAACCTCCCAGGAGCTACAATCCTTAACATAAACTGACTTCCTGTACAAGAAGTCATCAGCTATTAATAGCTCCTCGGTGATAGAGGCTCATGAGCCCCTGCCTATTCCATGGCAGAATGTTGACTGGCTTGATCTTGCACAAGACCCACATTAGTTTTTTTGGCTTTTCATTTACCCGTTTCATCCATTTGGAGGACAAAGTCAGGTCTTGCTAGACCAGGCTTCCCTTTTTGAAACATGGGTGGACTTTCTTCTTTACAGACTGGTCACGGGCTGAAGTTCCATTAGTGGATCTCCAAGATCCAAGATGCACAGGAAGACTGGTGACTCACATTTGCAGCACATTTCAAGAGACGCCCCCATGCATAGTCCCCTGGTACTTAGTTGACCTCTGAGGGCAAGGAACAAAGTTATTCCCTAAGTCCCTTGGCCAAATTGGTATGAGCATTAACTATGGCCGTTAAACATCCAGAAAGGCTAAGTTACACCAGCCTGATACTTTTTTTTCTAGTTATACTTTCCTTTTGGATGTTTAAGGCTACACAATTATCCCAGATTAACCAAGGTTTTTGTTTTCTCAAGATCAGTTCCATTTTTCAATTGTATTGTTGTCACATTGTGGGGTTGCAAAGGTCTTTAATATTCTGAACACTAATGTATTATGAAACACAGGATTTATAAATAATTACTCAATGATTGGTCAGTACTTTCTCAATAGAGTCATTTAAAGGATCACAACCTTTAAGCTTTACGAATTCTAGTTCATTAACTACTTGTGTTTCTTGTAAGATGAGATCATACTTAAGAAATCACTACCTGGCCCATGGCTATCAAGGCTCATATTTATATTTTCCTCTAAGAGTATTATAGATTTTTTTAATCTTAGGTCCAAGTATTTTTCAGGTAAGTTACCACTGATATTGTAGTAGTTGTTCATCCTTAACCATTTTAGGTGTGTAAAATTCTGATACCAATTTTATTACATTCCTATCTCTTTAAAAATTTGATTTGTACCTGATTTTTATGTCACTGAAAAGCTTTTTAGTGTTGTCTTCAATAACCCCATTTTCCTATAAGATTGCAGTCATTTTGTTGATATAAAATTCTCTGCTTAGAATATTTTAAAATATTAATACCCCTCAGAATCTTTTAGTGCATTCACAACATGTGAAAATCATCACCAATATCTAATTCCAGAGTATTCTCAAAATGCCCCAAAGAAACACATACCATAGGTAGTTACTTTCCCCCCACCCCCACCTCACACAAACACACAAAGCACTAGTTATGCTGTCCATGGATGGGACTGTTCTGGATCTTTTTCAAATGGCATCATACAATTCTGCCTAGGTTCTTCTGATTAATATGCTTTTGGGTTCATCCATGGTTAGCATGTGTAAGGACTTTATGTTTTTGTACTGAGGCGATATTCCATTCATGCAAATACAGAAGTTTTTTATTGAGTAATGAATTCGCGAACATTTGACTTGCATATAATCTTTTTATTATTAATAATACTTCAATGAGTGATTGTACTGGTTTAAAATCCCTCTGTACTATTCTCTTGGATACACCCAGGAGGAGGTTTGTTGAGTTATTGTGAAATATATGCTTAAATTTTGGGGTAGAGAACCACATAGTTTTTTCTTTTACTGTTTATGTTGGAGCTCTTCTATTGGGTGCGAAGTTGTATCTCATAGTGGGTTTTATCTGCATTTACATTTACGGCGTCTTTTTTTCTTATGATCTGCTTTTCTGACTTTGCAGAAATTTTAAAATGATAAGTATTAGTTGTTCTTGGTAATTGCTTGGTAGATTTTACAAGTGAAGCAGTTTTTGTTTTGTGAGTTACTGGCCCAACATCTTGTTTACTGTCTATTCAGGTATCCATTTCCTTTTAAGTTGGTTTGCCAGTCTGTGTCTTAGAAGGATTTGTCATTTCATCTAAGTTATTTAATTTCCTGGCATAAAATTGTAGATTACATTCCCTTATAGTCCTTTTATTTTCTCCACTTTGTACATTGCAAACTTTCCTTACTAGAAAATAATGTTTTCCTTTCACCCACTTAAAATTTTAACATCTATTCCAAGAAATAGTGAAAGTAAGTCTTTCAAAATACTAGATTTATAAGTCATAAAAATACTGCTTATTACAGTTGCATTTGACCCAAATAAGATATAATAGCTAATGTTGTTCTTGTTGTTTTTAGAAAACTTAACTCATTTGAATGCTAGTATTCACCCATAATTCTTTTTCAACATATTTTACTGTTTTTTATTGTATGTGTATAAGTGTATTGCATGTATGTAAGTGCACCATGTCACACAACCCTCACAGAGACCAGAGGAGGGCATTGGATCTGCTATAACTGGAGTTCAGACTTTTTTTTTTTCTGAGACAGGGTCTCCCTGTAGCCCCAGGTGTCCTGGAACTCACTCTGTAGACCAGGCTGGCCTTGAACTCACAAAGATCTGCCTGCCTCTGCCTCCCAAGTGCTATGATTAAAGGCATGCATCACCATGCCCGGCATGGACCTTTAATATGGGGAACAGTCTTCTTGTCATTTGCATGTGCATCAGATGACAGTGATATGCTATATTGATAATATTTACATTGAGGTGGAAAAAGCAAAGAAACAAGAACAACCAAAATTGTCCCAAAAGAAATTTAAAACATTCATGGAAGTTTTTCTAGATATGTACTGGAATGATATTTCTGTGTTTTTAGAACTCCATTTTCTTCACGCTCAGCCATATTTGCGTATGCAAACCTGTAACTCAATTTGTAAAGCAGAATCACCCCACTGTTCCCTTCTTCCTAAAGAAGACTATTTTTTGCATCATAACATAGATGATTCATGAGGGTGTTCACTCACTCACTCACCCACTCACTCATTCTAGAAACTTTTCCTGTAAAGCATCAACCATGCAAAAGTGAACAAAAGACATCCCTACCCTCAGGGAGCTTATAGTCTAGTGAGGAGCTATACCGACAATAAAGCTGATAACTAAATAAGAGAGCATGATAAATATGATTAGTGCTTTAGTGCCTAGAAGAAAAAAAAGTCAAAGTGGTAAAGAACAGGGATGTGAGTATACAATTTTGCAGCGGCCAGTGGTCTCTTGTTTGCTTGCAAAGTTATTTGCAGAAATAACTAGAGATATTTCAAGATACACTCTTCCCATGGAAACTGTATCATCATAGGTTTCCACTTCAAAGTCTGCTTTGACACACGGCACCTGCTTTCTGTTCTGTGTGTGCCATTCTTCCACCTCTAACACCTCAGCACATTCTTGTCCTCCTTCCAGTCCTCATCAAATATCTTTCCATGTACTTACTGTGGAAGATGTGCTCTCCCCTTAAGAGGCATGACACTTTAAAAAAGGCTTTGACTTATACCATGAGTATCTTATAACAGATGTATGTCCTCTGAAGAATTTCCCCCTTTGGGCAGGCGTTCCAAGTTCACCCTTCTAAATCTACCTCACATGGCACAACACATTCAGGAACTAGGTGCTAGTTTCTGTTATCAGTGGGTCACGATTAAATATTACTAGAGTGACCTGTCTTTTCACATGTTTTTCTAAGAAGTAATTTCAGTTAGTTTTAAGGACTGTACTTAAGGGATAATTGTTAAATTCAAGATTTCATATGTGCTAAGGGAACTAAAACAATGCTAGCAGGAATCAGCCTGCTAGCATTGTTTTAGTTCCCTTAAGACAGACACTTTTTATTTGAATTTCTTTTAAAGTCTCCAAATTCTGAAGCCTGTAGAACCACTGGAATCATTGTTATAAGGAATTTTGTATTATCTAAATTTAACTTATGGGGGCTGGAGAGATTGCCTAGCGGATAAGAGTGCCGACCGCTCTTGCAGAGGACCTGGGTTCGACCCCCAACACCCACATGGCGGCTGAGAACCGTCTGTAACTCCAATTCCAGGAGAACTCCAGTTCCAGGGGAATCTGACACCCTCTTTTGACCTCTGCGGCATTGCATGACACGGGTGCACAAACCTACAAGCAGACAGTACATTCATACACATAAAAAATAAATAAATAAAAATTAAAAAATCTTTTTTTTTTTTTTTTTTTTTTTTTTTGGTATTTTTGAGACAGGGTCTCCCTGTAGCCCCAGCTGTTCTGGAGCTCACTCTGTAGACCAGGCTGGCCTTGAACTCACGAAGATCTGCCTGCCTCTGCCTCCCAAGTGCTAGGATTAAAGGCGTGCGCCACCATGCCCAGCCATTAAAAATTTAAAAATCTTGAAAAAAAATTTAACTTATGGACAAACATTTTTTTATTTTTATTTTTTAAATTTTTAAAATTTTATTTATTTTTATGTGTATGCCTGCATGCAGGTTTGTGCACCCGTGTAGTACAATGCCACAGAGGTCAGAAGAGGGCGCCAGATTCCCCTGGAACTGGAGTTAAGGACGGTTCTCAGACATCATGTGGGTGCTGGGGATAGAACCCGGGTCCTCTGCAAGAGCAGTCGGTGCTCTTAACCGCTAGGCCATCTCTCCAGCCCGACAAATATTATTTTTATCATGAGGAATGTTATAGAGATAAAATAAGATTATTTCAACTATGTAATGGGGATTTTCCAAAGGTTGGGAGAGGTATCTTCTCCAATGAAGTGCTAAAAGAAAGAAATGAGCATTCTTTTCAGCATCTAAAGTCCATTAGCTATCTTTCCAGTAGTTCATATCATCATAGAAATCAAACTAAGGCCATACCAAATAGTAATTATTTTAGAAATCCAAACTGTTAAATCTTAGTAACCAAAAGAAATTTGAAGCACATTAGAGTTAAAAAAAAATATTTATTTATTTATTTATTTATTTATTTATTTAATGTGTACGCCTGCATATGTACAAGTGTACCCATGCCATCAATTACCCACGAAGGTCAGAAGAGGGCATCAGATCTCCTAGAACTGGAGTTACAGTCACCGTGTGGGTGCTGGGAATTTAATCCAGGTTTTCTGCAAGATCAGCCAGTTCTCTTAACTGCTGAGCCATCTCTCTAGCCTCATCACATGCAATTTTTAAAGTAACCAAAGATGGATAGTTGAAAAAGCAAAACCTCCTCCTCCTTCACAAAAGATAGAAAATATTGCACCACATTATCTTATAAATTATTTGGAATTTTTGTTTCCAGTAAATTTTAGGAAGCATGACAAGTGCTGTCAGAGTATTTTGAAAGCATGACAAATACACTAAGGATTGAAATTAACACAGTAGTTAAAATCCAAGACTGGAATGTGAATCTTCTTCCTAGTCCAATGTGTCCTGAGGAGTATCTCTCCTCCCCTTTGCCAAAGTTGCAATGATGAAGCTACTCTAAAAGCCAGCTCTGCTCCCAAGGGTGCCAGGCACTGAGGAGCCCGACAGTCATGATCTCTACACAGACTAGTCAGCCCTGTTCTAAGAATTGTTACTCAACCACAAACACCACCCTTAACCTAGGCCAGACTAGCCCACATCCCTGATTAAAAGAGGCCAGAGACCATGTAAGATTGGGGATAACTCGGCACTCATAAAAAGAATCATTACTGGAAGAACAGCAGTTCATGGCTTAAGTATTATTGAAGATCTTTCATTAGTATTGGCACGTGCCTAATCAGAGCTGTTGAGAACCATATCATTAGTAAATGCTTTAAGATAATGGATATATCCTGCAGCTGTGCAGCAAATGGAAATTTTTATTACACTTACTTTAGCACAATCTTTGGAATGAGGAGACAAACATCTAAACAATATGTACGAACTATGCAGTGTTGGAGCTCAGAATCATATTGGATGAATTCAGGCTACGTTTAGGAAACACCTGAAGTGCAGCCTGTTGTGCAAATGACAGAAGTCCTTAGTTTAAAAAGCCTCAAGAAATGGTCGTATACACAGGGAAACAGAATTTTCCACGTGGCCAAGAAGTTGCTCAGATGAAATCACAGCAATGGGGACAGCATGTACAAGACCTGTGTAAGCCCAAACCAGACAGAAATCAAGCATAGAAGTATGGCAAGAAGCCGGAGTCTTAGCCAGGGAACTATTGGCAACTGATCACTGCTGGTAGAGGAATAGTGGTCTTTAAGAGAGTGATGCTAAATAGCTGGACCAGGCTCCAGTGGATGACTCACACTGAGGGAAATTTGGGGAAGACTGTCCTATGAAAACCCTGGAAATCTCCCACCTCTCCCTTATCTTCATTTTGCCTTCCATTTGTAGATAGAAACATGGAAACAAACAGACCTGCTCAAATTTGCTCTTAACATCAGGCAAAATAAAAGCAACCTTGACTGCCAGTTCTTTGTCTCATCCGTAGGACCTTGCTGGTAATCTTTCCTTTGCTCCACAGACAGGTGACCAGTTTTACCAGCTATTTTGGTGTCTGCTAAACAGAAACCATTGCAATGTTTTCTAAGACAACTGGAATGGTAAATATTCTTTCTGAACTCACCCTGCCTTTCTTTCTCTTCAGCCAAAATGGAATCAGTGTTCTAAATAAAGAGCTTACATGTGCTTTTAAACAGCCAAGTTCACCTCTGTTTATTTCGCCTCCAGGAATACTCTTTGGCTAGAAGCTGAGGAGCTTCACTTATGGGTATCTCAGTTAAGTCAGGCGATGACATATTTCCAAGATGGCCTTTGGGAAGAGTTCAAACAGAGCTGCTTCAAGTTCTTTTTTTTGCAGCAGAGAGAATAAATACATGTAATTTTGATAGCAATTAACATAGAGTCATATTGTTTCTGGAAGAGGATAGAATATAAATACATGGATAACTATGCGGATTTTCATTTTAGGTATTTGTTTACAAAGAATGGGTTGGAGGACTCAGGTCCACATGCTTTATTGCTAGCAGAGTTATTTCCCTGAAGTGAGGAGCCTCCTTCCTCCATGCCTCTCAGTATCCACCAGTGTACGATTCTCCTCATTTATAAGGCCTTGTGGTCTATTTGATTTTTCAGGCCACCTTTCACCCCTCTGTCACATACTTCCATTCCCACATGGTGATTGGTTCTATAGCTGACATGCCTCTACTCCTGTCCCCTCTGCACACTGCAGTGGAACTGCAGCACTGGCTGTTTCCTTGCTCCCTGAATCTGCCCAAGCCAGAGATTTGCTTTGCCTATAGATTATGACATGGAGCAATTTGTACTGTGGGTCATCAGGAGGCTCTGTGTAGTTTGCTTTTCCTCAGAACTTCCCTCTGCCATGACAACAAGCCCAGACTAGCTTGATGGAAGATGGACAATCACATAGAATAGAGACAGTTGTCCCCTTCAAGAGCAGCTGACTACAGGTATGTCCTAAATCAGCAGAACCATTCAGACAGGGTGAGTTCACAGAGAATATTTACCATTGCAGTCATCTTAAGAAGCATTACAATAATTTCTCCCTAGCAGGCACAAAAATAGGCTGGCAAAACTGACTGCCTGTCTGCCAAGCACAGCTGAAATCCATGAAGGGCCCTACAGAGGTTAGACAAGGAGCAGCTTCCAAGTTTGGCAATTATAATGTAAACTCATACATACATTTTCAACTCAATTTGGTAAATACCAAAGAATAGTATCTACATCATATGATAATAGTTTTATAGTTTGGTAAGAAACTACCCAACTATCTTCCCATTGGTTGACTACAACATTTTCTATTCTCAAATATTCATGCTTTTCTTCTGAAAACCAGGATAATTCAGCTCTTATTAGTCTGCAAAAAATCCTCTTCTATTCCATTCCTTACATATTTCTCCTGTTCTTTACAACCATCTTCCTGTCCCCATACATTTCTCATCCATATTTGCTGCCCCAAGATATAAGTCCATAGAAAAGTAGGTGACAACAGACTTGAACCACTTCAATGACCCAACACCTAACTGTAGAGTTATTCTCTTTACATCATCCCCTTTCAATGAAAGACAGAGAGAGAGAGAGAGAGAGAGAGAGAGAAAGAGAGAGAGAGAGAGCACAAAATATAACCTACAGATTTTCTTTTCTGTTATTACCAATTTTCTCTTCACCCATTTGTTCTTAACAGGTAAAAAAGGTTTCTTCATTGAAATACAAAAATAACAAATAATAAAGACAAACAAAAAAGAAACCCAAAACTTTCCATTAACCCTGTCCCAAACACATACATACACACACACACACACACACACACACACACACAGATATACATACGCACATACATACACACTTTTTTTTGTTTTTTAAGTTAGCAATTAACATACAAAGTAATGGGTTTCGTGATGGCATTTCATAATATTTTGCTTTGCTCACTTTCCTACCGCATTGCCTTCCACCTCCATCCAGTTCCCTTCCTCCTCTCCCTCAGTAGCTTCCATCCAGCTTTGGGTCACATGTATTCTTTACACCCCCATTTCTTTTTTTTTTTTTTCTTTTCTTTCTTTTTTTTGAGACAGGGTCTCCCTTTAGTCCCAGCTGGCCTGAAGCTCGCTATGTAGACCACACTGGGCTTGAACTCACAGAGATCTGCCTGCCTCTGCCTCCCAAGTGCTGGGATTAAAAGTGTGCGCCACCATGCCTGCCTAGACCTCCATTTCTTATCATCTATTTTCCCCTTTTTAAGATTCCCTTTCTAGTTTCCCACATCTTTCCACACACACATTTTAAAATCTAGTATCCAAATATGAAAGGGAACATTTGTGCCTTTTTGATTCTGAGTTATTTCACTTAATATAAATTTCTAATTCTACTTTTTAGAAAATGTCATGGTTTCATTTTTCTTTATGGATGAATAAAAGCCCATTGTATATATGTACCACATTTTCTTTATCCATTCATCTGTTGATGGATATCTAGGCTGTTTATTTCCTAGCTATTGTGAATAGGGCAGGGTTAAACACAGATGTTCAAATGTCTCTGTGGTAGGACTTAGAGGTCTTGGGGTACGTACACAGGAGTGTCAGAACTGAGTCATATGGAGTTCTGTTTTTTACTTTTTCTGAGGAATGTCCACACTGATTTCCATAGTGGTGGTGGTGCCTGTTTACACTCCTCAAAGCAGTGGCTACAGATTTGATTTTCCCCAAACACCAAAAACAAAAATTTCCGATCAATAAATAGGCTGATGAACTGAATGTACAAGTCTCAAAAGAAACATAACAGGCCAATAAATACTTTAAAAAGTGTGCAACATCATTTTGTAGAGAAATGTAAATTAAAAGTGACTTTGAGATTGCATATCTCTTTTCTTCCTAACTTCTCTCCCAGTAGCCGGGGCCAATCTTGCTAACTCAGTTTGTTCCCTTACAGTCCACTCTTCTACCCACTGACTTTTGCACCCTACTTCTCTGGACCTGTGTTGTCTAAGGTCAGTAGTTAGGCACTCGTTGCGTAACCCAGAGCATGTTTCTCAGCCTCGCTCTGGCTGTGCTCCATCTGCTTGCCGAGCCATCTTGACTTCTTTCCCACTTTCTCCCCCAGCCTTATCCTTTGCTCTCATCCACTGACTTGCTCTCCTGGATCATGCAAATCTCTAGTAATCATTTTCTTTTCTTCAAGTCTTCAATAAATCTTCTTTGGTCCTAACTAATTTCACAATTTTGCCTCCTCCTCCTCCTCCTTCTTCTCCTTCTTCTTCTTCTTCTTCTTCTTCTTCTTCTTCTTCTTCTTCTTCTTCTTCTTCTTTTGTTGTTGTTTGGTATTTTTGAGACAGGGTCTCCCTTTAGTCCCTGCTGGCCTGGAGCTTGCTCTGTAGACCAGGCTGGCCTTGAACTCACAGAGATCCACCTCAATTTTAGGTGACATTCTGGACCACTGATGGTTGACATGGCCTCTAAACTTCTTGTTATCTCACTTCAATTCCATGTCCATTCAAAAGCTCACAAATTTAAACCTCTGACTCTCAGATGCACCCCTAAGGGCATTCTGAATTCTTGCCTCTTTTCAACCTCTCCTATCTGCTCTTCCTCCAAACTTCCCTTTCTAGATGAATGAATTTTCAGTAAGTCAAGCTACTTGTGTTTTGCTTCAGCAAGTTGAGTATTATTGCCACAGTGTCCTATTATGTGTACTTTTTACACATAATCCTCCACAGTTCATCCCACAATGAGCTGCTAATGTCACATAGTAAGAAACAATTTGAATGCCTTTCCCTGTTCAGAAAGCTTTAGCAGCTCTCTGCTCTGTGTGGACTAGGCACCATATGGAGTCTCCATCACCCGGCTCTTTTCTCAGTCCTCAGCTCCCCTTCTTGCCAAACTCACCACACTTCATACTCCAGAGACTTTAAGACATTTGGGTTTTAGATGTTTGATCCATAATAGCTTTGTTAACTTCAAGAGTTTAGTTTATGGAGAAAAATTCAAAATTGGAATTGATTCTGTCTCCTAACAGGATGGAAAAAGGGAGCTAAAGAGGAAGGAACAGATCTGTCCTCCCTCCCTGGGCCCCCAGTCTCCCTTTTGTGATCCCTGTTAGCAAAGTCTCAGAGACACCCAATTGGTACTGAACAAAAATGATTTGTAGTCTCTTGGCCTTAACCCAGTAAACAGAGCATAGAGGGAGGGGATTCATGAACCTCTAGCACTGAGACAAGCATCCTATATGAGAAATATCAAGATTAATGGGACACAGAGCCCTGCTTCTCACTCTGAAAGGAGGAGGATGTTCTTCCATTTCTGAGCTCCTGCAGCTAAAGCTTCTGTTTGCCAAAGCATGGTTTTTCCTACAATTTCATCTCTGGACCAACCAAAACAAGGTAGAAACATCAGTACAGAATTCACTGCACCTGTGACTGGCAGCTGAAGGCTGCAGGGGCAAGGAGGAGTGGTCCCAAGAGGTGGAAATAGTGGCAGGCCTCAGGGCTAATTGTGGCAACCTGCTATTGAGGTCCCCAGAGTCCACAGGTGCCAGTACAAGAGTCCATTCTCTTCTGGTTTACCCTTCTATTCTGATCTTGGATCTTCAGACTTTTTTCCTTAGGATTCAGGGAATCACACAGATGCTCTTTAATCCATCACTTTTTAAAAACTTAAGTAGGTTTGGCATTGTTTTCTATTGTTTACAAACAAGATATCCTGTGTATCCTAGACAGCATGCTCTCTCATCTGCCTTGCAGTTTCCTCCTCACTCATGAGATTCCTTGTTTTCATCGACTCACCTCCTCAGGAGCTACCTCCTCAGCACTTAGACAGAAGCAAGTATTTGCATTGCAAAGAGGGATGCCATTATTATCAGGGAAATCCATTACACTCTTTAAAAATATTTGATTGATTAATTTTATTTTATGTGTATGAGTGTATTGCCACATGTAAGTAAGTGCACACATGTCATGTAATCCCAGTGGAGGTCAGAAGAGAGTGTTGGATCCCCTGGAACTGGAGTTACAGATGGCTGTGAGGTACCACATGGGTGCTGGGAATCAAACACAGGTTCTTTGCAAAAGCAGTCAGTGCTCTTAACTTCTGAGCCATTTCTCCAGCCCCTCCTTTACACCCTTATATATGTTACTTGTTTTTCCTTCTAGTAATAATTTCTTTAGTCAGGGCTGTATGTACCTAGTATTAAGCCTGGAGTCCCAGGAACTCAAAAACAATTTATTGAATAAGTGATTTTAAATTGATTGACATTGTTCATATTCAGTTTTTGATGATGTCTAAATATTTTCTTTTCCTACATGAACATAATTCAAAACTCACTCTCCTTAGGGGCCAAATTACCCATTAATTTCAATATATAACTTTATATATGTGTATTAGAAACATGGCAAGCCTTTCTATCAGGTAATATTTCTGTTTATAAAATCTTCTAGCATACAATTTTGGTTACTATATCCAAATATTTGAATGGTAGCTATGTTTACTAACCCAAATATAAAATCAAAATGATTGTAACCATGCAGAACAACTTCCTTGCACAATGCCCGGTATGGCGGTACAGTTTGTTAGTTACCATGAGGTAACTAACCATGAGGTTTACACAGGGCATCTATTTGGATGTTCCTTTAATAGCTAATAACAGAATCAAAAGTGACTCTTCCTTACACAAATCTTCTGTAATCCAGGGCAAAGAGAAGAGCAGGTTCTGCTTGCCATTTAGGGACACAGTTCTGTAAGGTGGTCTCTCTGCACCCTTCCTTAACCTCACAGTGTCATTGGTAAATGCACTACTCAGGCCCTGGCAGCCAGCTGTGAGTATTTCCTGAAACTTCTCCAGAGTTTAAATCTAAAATTTCTGCACAAATCTGATTTCTCCAATCTCTAGGATACTGGTGCCAGAGATATCAAAGAGCACAAAGCTGGTCCCTCTACCAGAGCATTTGACTATGCTTCATATACTCCATTAAAGCAGAGCTCATATCTCCAATCATTGTTACTCCTCAGCCAACAGGTTAAGAAGATGGGTATCCTTTTATAAAAGTCCTAAGAAAGAGTACTGATGACAAGGACATTCACTGGAGAAGAGTTTATCAGATGGTGCCTGGGACCTGCTACCTATTCTACCCAAACACATCTGAACTGATTTCCTGATGCCTCAATCCATTGACTCAATGGAGGGAAAGGACCTTTTATGTTTCTGAGCTTCTATAAGCACAGCAGACAGATCTAAAGAGTCTGGATGGATCTAATGGAGTTTATGCTGTTCCCTTCCCATTTTGGAATCTCTGTTTAAGCTTATTGATCTTTGAGAGACTTAACTGGAATTTGGCAGTCAACAGAGAGTTTCAATATGACTAACATTAGAGAAATGAAATTACTGGTTTTGGCAGATCTTTAAGTACAAATTTTAACAGTTTTTCAGAAATTCTTCCAATATTATACTTCAGTAAATTGATATGGAGCTACATATAACCAAATGTTTATGTTCACAATACATGTCTTTGCGTCTGACTTGGTTTATTTACTGTGCACCAATAGGAAGAGGGAGAAGAGGAAAGAGATGGAGACAAGTTAGGGGGAGAGGAAAACAGAGAGGAGAGCCAGAGGGTGCTTTGCTTTTTCAAAGAGCTAAGGCACCAAGTTAAGTGTGGTGGTGCATACCTCTCATACCAGCACTTGAAAAGTAAAGGCAAGAGGATTGAAAGTTCAAAGTCATTCTTAACCATATGGTGAGTTTAAGAGTAGCCTGAGCTCTACATAAGACCATGTTAAAACGAACCCAAGTCTATCCTGCTGTAATTTCCAGAAGAGAAGCTGTCAGCTGAAGTCCTACTTTCTGAACTAAAGATGTTGTAACAGGTTTTCAAATATGGCATCTCTAAAATCCACACTAGTATTTTGAAATCTATAATGTGAGATGGCCATTATTTCAATGGCATCTCACTTAGAGAAGTAAATAGATTGACTCTTTGTCTTAAGTACTTTCCAAAGGCGTATTTGTTAAGGGCTTCCTCCCCAGAGTGGCAGTGTCAAGAGATGGTGATGCCTTTAGAAGGAAGAGCCTAATAGGAGGTCTTTATGCATATTGGCGCGTGCTCCTGAGAGGCTGGTGCTCCTTGGTCTTTTCCTCCATCTCTCACATATTTGTTTTGCCATAACTCCTACCATGCTGAGCTGCCTCACCACAA
Source organism: Rhizomys pruinosus (assembly GCA_009823505.1). Classification (NCBI taxonomy): domain Eukaryota; kingdom Metazoa; phylum Chordata; class Mammalia; order Rodentia; family Spalacidae; genus Rhizomys; species Rhizomys pruinosus. Next base: position 314,375 of record VZQC01005145.1, on the reverse strand, counting down.
GCTCAAAGCCATGACAACCTCATGGATTTCAGCCTCCAAAACTGTAACTCCAAATAAACTTTTGTTCCTTATAAGTCCTCCTTAATGTGTTATAATGATAGAGAACTGACTAAACAACTAGCACAATTTATTTTCTGTAACTAATCAACAAAATATTCAGTAGGAACTGCATATTCTGGGAACTGAAGCTAAAACTGTGTAAACTTTGGTAAAAAAAAAAAAAAAAGATGCAAAAACATTCTGAACAGTAACCCAAAATGATCAGGATAAAATTTCATTTTCTTCAAGCAAGATGTAAAACATTAAAATGAACTCTTGTATGATTAAAATTGTTTTAGGAAAGTAATGGTCATTTTTTTCGAAATGTAACACAGTGTTAGATTGAGTTTACTCTGAAAAAAATTTACAGCTTTTCTGCTTAGAACTCATCTGATTATTATTCCTCAATTTAGTTGTCAACCAAATACTATATTTTATTATTCATAAATCCAGAATACTATATTTTACCTATTGCCATTCTATTTTCATGATCATAGTGTATCAAATGAGGAAATGTCTCTTTTTTCCCCATTTAGTAGAAATTGTTTAGGTTTATTTTGTTTCTATTTTTGCTTTGCTGTGCTGGGGATCACTCCCAGGTCCTTATTTTTGCTAAAAGTGCTCTACACATAGCTACTCTTTTTTTTTTTTTTATTTCTTTATGTGTATTAATGTACTGTCTGCATGCAGGTTTGTGCACCTGTGTCGTGCAATGCCGCGGAGGTCAGAAGAGGGTGTCGGATTCCCCTGGAACTGGAGTTCTCCTGGAATTGGAGTTTCAGACGGTACTCAGCCGCCATGTGGGTGCTGGGGATCGAACCTGGGTCCTCTGTAAGAGCAGTCGGCTCTCTTAACCGCTAGGCCATCTCTCCAGCCCCACATAGCTACTCTTAATCCAGAAAACATCCTTTTATAATACATAGGAAGCAGAAATTCAAGTTCAATTCAACTCAACTCAGAATGAAGCTTACTTGAACATATATGATCTCACACAATCATTTAACTTTAATATCAAGTTGTTGTGATGTTATATTATCTCATAATCAAAATACATATGTTCACATTATTAGTTGTATTTTTTGGTTAACATATCTTCTTTTTTCTTCTTAAAGACTCTACAAGGGGTGTGGTGGTTTTAATTCCAGCATTTGGGAGGCAGACGGATGCAGATCTCTGTGAGATTGAAGTCCCCTGCTCTATATAGTGAGTTCCAGACCAGCTGGAACCTATTTCATAAATAGATAGATGATAGATAGATAATAGATAGATAGATAGATAGATAGATAGATAGATAGATAACTTAAAGGAATAATTTGGCTTCAGAACGATATGTGAGGGATGCAGAGAACATGGAGAGCAGGTTCATTAGCTTCCTATAGGAGAAGCTCACTGATTGCCCCTTTTGTAGCCTCAAGAGAGGACAGCTGTCCAGTAGAATTCATGTGGCTTTGTAAATGAGATGAAACACAGAAGATGCAAAAGTGTGTCTCTGTATCCATGCTGAGATGGAGTAACCTCAAGACCAAACTTCTGCAAAGTTCACACACTCAGAAAGAAAAAATGAAAATTTGCCCCCACAATTTCCCATCCAAATTGCTGAATTTCCTTCCAATGTGCCTTTCTTTAGCTTCGCTTAATGTGCCTTCATCTTGAGAACTTTGAATGTAGTCTACCTTTTCAATCTTTTCTTTTTATTGCTTAAAGATTTTGAATCCTGAAGTATTTTCCTTAAATTTAATTAAATAAGTCATATATTTTTACTGTTTCTATGAGGTTTCAAGTATTTCTCTCATGACTCTCCCTGCTATCCCAAGGTATTCATGCATCCCTTTAGCATGGAGATTGGATCCTCCAGTTCTATCCATGAGTACCAAAAGGCCACTTTGTTGCATGAGCACAGAAACAGGAACAATAGAGTCTTCTGTCTATTGACACAGGCACCAATGTATGCTGACTATTTGGGGTGCTGGTTAATTTGAGTTAGTGTGGGCCAGTAATTTCCCTTGTCTTTGTGATGTAACAGAGAAAGTGAAACCTACTTCAGGTGAGAGGATAAGGTCTACATTTCATCGATATGGAAGTTTATTGGTGATGCCAAGAACTAAAAGGGGTTAATTACACTTGCATTATCTCATCCCAAGGGCCCACAGCCTCCCTCCCTCCCTATCTCCCTTTCTGTCTTCTTTTCCAAATCCCTTCGCCTTTTGATATATTTTCATATGTGAGAGATGAGATGCTGATCTGTGTATTTTCTTAAATGTTTTTTGTTTTCCAGGCAATTTGTTATAAATATTATATTAATTATTTTTATTTTATGTGTGTGAGTGTATTGCCTGCATGTGTGTAAATGCACCTGTGTCATGCAGTGGCCAGTGCAGGTCAGAAGAAGGTATCATATCCCCTGGATCTGGAGTTACAGATGGTTTTTAGCCACCATGCCGGGTACTGGGAACTAAACCCGGGTCCTCTGTAAGAGCAATCAATGCTGTTAACCACTCTTAATCCATCTCTCCAGCCCCTTCCAGGCAACTTGTTTTAAAGTGGATCCTTTCTCTGATAATTCAAGATAATGCCTTCCTATCTACTAAATTTCCATATTTTGGGTTTCTTTTCCTGGACTTTCATTTCTGTTTCTCTGAACTATCTGACTGTTCTTTACACAGTACCACCCTTAGGCTGCTCTCAGTAGATTTCAAAGACATTTTTACTATCTTTTCATGGCAGCATTCTGATGGATAATCTGGTTTCTTGTTCTCTTTTCTCATGTATGAAATAGTATTTTATTAAAGATGCATTAGGTTTACAAATTTATCCAGAGATAATTTATGTCGTTTCAGAACCATCTTATCCAAATTTATCCAAATCCAATTTTCAGCTGATGCAGGTTATTTTCCCAAGTTTATTTCTATGTATTTTAGCTAACTTTGCTATTTGTAGTGTTAAGTATCACTATGTATTTAACTTCTCTATTTTTGTGTATTAAAAGGCTGCTTCTCAGTATTAATTTATATTCTACCACGTTATTGAGCTCTCTTACTGTTCAAATACATTGGGATTTCTTTCAAAGCTCCAAACTACACACAATGGGGAAAGGACAGTTTCCTCAATTCACAGTTGGGAAAACTAGATGGATTCATATAAAATAAAATTGGACCTAATCTCACATTAAAAATAAATTCAGCCGGGTGTGGTGGCACATGCCTTTAATCCTAACTCGGGAGGCAGAGGCAGGCAGATCTTTGTGAGTTCAAGGCCAGCCTGGTCTACAGAGTGAGTTCCAGGACAGCTGGGGCTACAGGGAGACCCTGTCTCGAAAAGATGAAAAATATAAAAAAATAAATAAAAATAAATTCAATCAAGATAAATAAAACCCCAAACTAAAACTATCAGAAAACCTTAAACTATAAATATATGAGAAGGAAACAGAGTATGAAGTCTGAATAATGTTTTCTTGAATAAAACCCCAAAGCATAGACAATAGAAGAAAATTAAACAGTGAAACAGTAATAAGCTAAAAGACTTTTAATACAACAAAATACATGATTGACTAGGCAGAATGAAAATACAAGATTTAGGAGAAATCATTTGAAACTATACAAATAGTTTCTGTCCAATACATAGAAGGAACTCAAACAACTCAATAGCAAGAAAACAAAAGACCCAATTAAAAATACCTAAATGATACAAACATTGAGACATTTCTCAGATAAGATCAATAGATAACAGGAAAATGAAGAAAAAAAGTGATCAGCATGTGTAATCAGCTGGTAAATGCAAATTTAAAAAAACACAGTAAAATATCACCTTATAGCTTTTAGAAGAGATTTCATAAAAATGTTGAATGACAGGTTTGAAGAAAATGTAGCGAACTGAACACTGCTGGCAGGAATGTAAATTAGTACAGCTATTTTTGAAAATAGAGATGTCTCGGGCTGGAGAGATGACTCAGGTTTTAAGAGCGCTGACTGCTCTTGCAGAGGACCCAGGTTCAATTCCCAGCACCCACATGTCGACTAAGAACCATCTTTAAGCCGGGTGTGGTGGTGCACACCTTTAATCCTAGCACTCGGGAGGCATAGAGAAATACATCAAAAAGATCATACACCATGATCAAGTAGCCTTTATTCCAGAGATGCAGGGATGGTTCAATGTACATAAGTAAATAAATGTAATAAATCAGATAAATGGGTTTAAAAACAAAAATCACACGATCATATAAAAAAAAAAAAAAGCCTTTGACAAAATCCATCATGCATTCATGGTATAAGTCCTAAAGTAAATTGAACTGGATGGAACATACCTCAAGATAATTTATGCTATATATAACAAATCCACAGCCAACATCATTCTAAATAGAGAAAAACTTGAAGTAGGAAAAAAAGATTTCTATAAGACAGTTAAAGAGAATTTACAACTACTATGTTCTAGTTTGTCTTCCATTGCTGTGACAAAACACTCTGACTGACACCAACTTGGGGAGGAAAGGGTTTATTCAGCTTACATCTCCTGGGTCATAGTTCATCACTTAAGGAGCCCAAGGCTGGAACTCAGGGCATGAACCTGGAGGCAGGAGCTGAAGCACAGGCCATGAAGGAATGCTGTTCACTGGCTTGCTCCCCTGGCTCATGCCCAGCCTGCCTTCTTATACGGTACATAACAACTTGCCCAGGGTGGTACCACTCATTGTGGGCTGGGCCCTCCCACACTGCTCGACCATCAAGACAGTACTCCACAGATGTGGCCACAGGCCAATCCAATGGAGCCAATTCCCCAGTTGAGGCTCTCTCAACCCAGGTGTGTCAAGTTGACACTAAAGCTATCCAGCACACACAATTACTCAAATTATTCTAAAGGATAGAAACAGAGGGAAATCTCCCTAGTTCTTTCTATGAAGCCAGCACCAGTCTAATACCAAAACCAGGCAAAGATACAACCAAAAAAGAAAAGTATACACCAATTTCCTTAATGAACATGGGTGCAAAAGTTCTCAATGAAATACTTACAAAACTCCATACAGGCACACATCAAAGAGCTTATCCACCACGACCAAGTTGGATTTATACCAGAGATGCAGGGATGGCTCAACATATGTAAATCAATCAATGTCATAAAACACATAAATGGACTGAAAGACAAAAACGGTCATCTCAATTGATACAGAAAGGGCCTTCATGTTTAAAGCTCTAGAAGGAATTGGACTGGAGGGAACATTCCTCAACATAATTAAATCCATCAACAACAAACTCACAGCCAACATCATTCTAAATGGGGAAAAACTAGAAGCATTCCCCTTAAATGTCAGGAATCCCACAAAGTTGCCCCCTATTTTCACTCCTTTTCAATATAGTGCTGGAAACGCTTGCTAGAGCAATAAGACAAGAAAAGGAAATCAAAGGAGTACTAATTGGAAAAGAGGCATGTCACAAAATTAATCCAGAAAAATCAGTAACCTTTCTTTATGTCAATAACAAAGTAATTGGAGAAGGAATAAGGGAGACCTTCCCACTCACAAAAGCCTCAAAAAAAAAAAAAAAAACCTGACCAAAGACACTAAAGATCTCAACAATGAAAATTTTAAGTCCTTGAAGAAGGAGATTGAAGAAGTCACCAGAAGATGGAAGGACCTCCCCCATGATTGTGGATTGGAAGAATTAAAATAGTAAAAACGACCATCCTACACAAAGTAATATATAGATTCAATGCAAGTGTTTCCAGCACTATATTGAAAAATAGTGGAAATAGGTGGCAACCTTGCTGGATTCCTGACTTTTAAGGGGAATGCTTCTAGTTTTTTTCCCCATTTAGAATTATGTTGGCTGTGAGTTTTTTGTCTATAGCTTTAATTATGTCGAGGAATGTTCCCTCCAGTCCAATTCTTTCTAGAACTTTCTTTACATAATTAGAAAAAAAAATCCTAAAATTCATATGGAAAAACAAAAGACCTCAGATAGTCAAAATAACGCTGAGCACTAAAAGCAATGCAGGGGTGATTACCATACCAGACTTGAAACCACATTACAGGGCTACAGTCATAAAACAGCCTGGTAGTGGCACAAAAGCAGACCAAACAAATTGAAGGTCCAAACTTGAGCACATGCAATTTCAGCCACCTCATATTTGACAAAGGGGCCAAGAAGATTCAGTGGAGGAAAGACAGTATCTTCAGCAAATGGTGCTGGCAAAACTGGATTACCACTCATAGAAGAATAAAATTAAAGGTAGGGGTTTAGTCCTACCCTTTACTCTGTATAAAAGTCAACTCCAAATGGATCAAAGACCTCAATGTGAAACCTGAAACTCTGGAAATTATAGAAGAAACCTTTGGCAGTAATCTACAAGATATAGAGGTAGGAAAAGACTTTCTAAATCAGACAGCAGTTGTACAAGAAATAAGATAAACAATCAATAGGTGGGATCTCATTAAACTAAAAAGCTTCTGTACAGCAAAAGAAACAAGAAGTGAAGAGAAAACCCACAAAGTGGGAGGAAACCTTCACCAGTGACACATCTGAAAGAGCTTTAATATCCAGACCTTATACTCAAAAAGCAAAAGAGCAAGAAAACAAATGACTCTATCAAAAGATGGAGAAAAGAGCTGAACAGAGAGTTCACAAATGAAGAAGAAAAAAATGGCTGAGAAACAGATGAAAAAGTGTTACATCACCAATAATTAAAGGAATGCAAATTAAAACCGTTTAAGATTTCATCTTACCCATTCTCCCTGTAGCCACAGCTTGCTTGGAACTCATTCTGTAGACCAGGCTGTAGACCTGGCTGGCCTTGAACTCAGAGAGATCCACTTGCCTCTGCCTTCTGAGTGCTAGCATTAAAGGCATGCAACACCACACCCAGCAGCACCAAATTCTTATATGTAAGTCAAGCCTGATGCTATTATAGATATAAGTTGAAGTTTATGTCTCTATTTTCCTAAGTTCTTTGATTTATGAGAAAGAATCAATCTCTTCTTTGAAAGTACATCAAAACATACATCAACTTGCTATGTAACCTGGGAATGCAAAGTTACATTTCTTTCTGCCTGCATACAAAATTAAAATGTGAATCCCAAATGTGTTTTGGAATTAACCTATGGCTTATTTTCAGACTCTGTCATTTTGTTATATATACATATATATGCATATATATATGTACATATATATATATAACAAATATATATATGGAGTGTATATATGTGTGTTTTGGAGAGATATAAAATTAAAGGGAAAGACAACAACAACAACAACAAAGAAATAGAAGTATAATAACTAAACTGAACTGTTATACTCCTCAAACTAAAAATACGTAATTATATCTTAGAACATAAATTTGAAATTCTATGTCTACTGTAATTTCTGAACATTATTGGCAAAACTATACTACCATCCTTTAACATTATTGTGAAATTTGTCAATATTACTACAATGTGAGTTTACCATTCACTCTCTTTCAAAATTCTCTGACCTATATAAAAGTCTTTCAATGTAATCATGTTGCTGCTTAAAGAAAGCGATGTTAATAAAATATTTTTTGGTCTTTTCGAGACAGGGTCTCCCTTTAGCCCCAGCTGTCCTGGAACTCACTCTGTAGACCAGGGAGGCCTTGAACTCACAGATTCGCCTGCCTCTGCCTCCCAAGTGTTAGGATTAAAGGTATGCACCACCACGCCTGGCTAATAAAATATTTTTTTAAAGTACATTAAAACACACATCAACTTGCTATGTAATTTAGGAATGTAAAGTTATATTTCTTTTTACCTTCATGAGACTTTACTATTTAAATGTGAATGCCTAAACATGTTCTGGAATTAACCTATAATTTATTTTCAGACTTTGTAATTTTGGTATATCTATGGAGTACATATATGCATGTTTAGGAGCAATATTAAACTAAAGAACGGGACAAGACTGCATCAAAGAACTGACTGAAACAGTGAACTTCTTCTTAAAACAGCCAACTGCCACATGGAGAATATTGAGAAAGACTGAGAAAGAGATGAAAAGCATGTTTGGCAGAATGCATGAGCTCTGGTGGGATGGGGGAATGGGGGGGGGACACGGGTCTAGATTTGATAAAAAAAATTTAAAAAAAAAGAATGGGACAAAAAAAGACTTGTTTAAGAACTGACCAAAACCATAAACTTTCACATCGAAAAAGTTAAAAGAGACTGAGAAAAAGATGCAAGACAGGACTTAAAATGTATGGCACAATGCATGAGTTCTAGGGGAGAGAAGAGACATGGATGGGGAAACAGGCCTAAACTTGATTAAGAAATATTGTATGAAATACACAAAAGCTCAATAAAATTTTTAAAAAAGATGGCATATTATACATGAGATCCAAAATTCCACCAGAAAACTTCTAGAAAATATTAATACTTCATCAAAGTCACAGTTACAAAATCAATCTGCAAAAACCAGTAGCCTTTCTATACACAAATAACAAGCAAGCAGAGAAAAACTTCAGGGAATTACTTTCATTCACAATAGCCTCATGAAAAATATCTAAAGATAAACTTGGCCTAACACATTAAAGACTTCTTTAATGAAAACTTTAAATCTTTGAAGAAAGAAATTGAGGAAGACACAAGGAGGTGGAAAGACCACTCATGCTTATGGATAGGTAGAATCAATGTAGTAAAAACTGACCATCAGGGGGCTGGAGAGATGGCCTAGAGGTTAAAAGCACTGACTGCTCTTGCAGAGGACCTGGGTTTGATCCCCAGCACCCACATGGTGGCTGAGAACTGTCTTTAACTCCAGTTCCAGGGGAATCCAACACCCGCTTCTGACCTCTGCAGCATTGCACAACACAGGTGCACAGACCTACATGAAGACAATACATTCATACACATACAAAAATTAAAAAAATGACCATCCTAACAAGGCATGGTGGTGTATGCCTTTAATCCCAGCACTCAGGGGGCAGAGACAGGAGGATCTCTGTGATTCAAGGCCAGCTGGGGTACAAGGAGACCCTGTCTCAAAAAGGCAAAAACAAGGGAAATAAATAAATAAATAAATAAATAAATAAATAAAAAAATAAAATAAATGACCAGCCCATCAAAAGCAATATACAGATTCATTGCAATCCCAATCGAAATCCTTGTGTCATTATTCATGTAAATAGAAACCTCCATCCTAAAATTCATATGGAAGCACAAAAGTCTCCAGATAGCCGAAGCAATCCTGAGCATAAGAGCAATGCCAGGTTGATTATCATACTAGACTGCAGTCTAAAGAGCTATAACCATAAAATAGCATGGTATTTGTACAAAAAGACTTGTAGATCAATGGAACAGAATAGAATATCCCAATATGAACGCAACTAATTATAGACACCTGGTGTTTGACAAAAGTGCAGGAACACACACTGGAGGAAAAGACATGAACTTCAACAAATGGTGCTGGAAGAAATTGGATTTCCACATGTAGAAGAATGAAATTAGACCCTGCTTATCACCTGTCCAAAGGTCAACTCCAGATGGATCAAGCACCTCACCGTAAAGCCTGAGATGCTGAAACTGTTAGAATACTGTAGGCATTCTTTTGGCAGAAACACTTAAAGAGAGTCAGTAAGCAGCCTCCAAGCCTCGACCCCTGCTGAGATCCTACCAAACCTGTAAGGCCTGGGCACCCAACTGTCTTTGATCCCTTAGGGCAAAAAGCTTTGATCTGGAACAGATGGCCTGGGGTCCTGCTTGTCCCAGCTGCCTCTCCCAGCCCTCAATGCTGTGTGTGCCCCAGCCCATGCAAGGATCTGTACAAAAAGCCTTGAGTTACAACATTAAAACTGAGTCTTTCCTCCTGGGCTGCGAGTCCATTTCCTTTTTCTCAGGATACTTTCCACCATTCCCTCCCCCTCCCTGCCAGAGCTCAAGCTAGAATTGTCAGCCCATTGGCCAGGGGCAATTCTGAGACTGCAGCTTCCCAGAGCTGTGAGCCCTAGTCCAGGAAGGAAGGACATCTAGTGGAATGCGGCACATGCACAATGAGCATTTAAAGGACCACCAGATGAATACATTTCAGATGACAAATGGCACCAAGATGTGGGGCTTGACTTTCCACAGGAAGCAGAAGAAAAAAGATTTTCTCAGGCTGTCTCTCAGCTCTCTTTCCTTCACAAAGGGAATTTTGGAGGTTCAGTGTAGGGAAGTTAACCTCCCCCCCACAAAGGAAGGTACAGGGTAGAAGGCCGGGCTGTCAGTCCATTTCCATGAGAACATTTTCATGTGAAATTAGTCTTTTAATCTGTCTTTCAATATCCCTCCCCTCTTAATATAGCCACGTGGATGTCCCCTGCAAACTTATGGAATCCAGAATTTTGGACATGTGTGGCACAGGAGGCTAGGCAGCAAGAAGGCACTCCAGCATCTCTCAAGTTTTTGCCACTCTTAGCTGCAGTGGGACAATGTTTAGGCCCCTCCCATCAGGCCACACAAGGAAGAGATACTAAGAAAAATAATTTGTGGACCCTCTCCTCCCAAGACCCTCTCTATCTTATTTATACTTTTATCCAAAATCTATTCACACATTATATATGGTAAACTAAATTACTTATGTTGTTTAAAAATTGGTCTAATATATAGCCTTTCGATCCTACTAATGAAGCACATGCAATTAGATACATAGGTATTTAAACAGTACTAATTGTTATGGTAGGTTACTTTGGTATAGACACAGATGTTTGGATGGTATGTTAATCCATGAATTACATTTTCTTCTGTTAAGTATGACCGGGTCTTTGTGTGGTTTATAACATCTCCTAACCATTAGAGGATGTAAGCTTGTAGCATCAGCCGTGGTTTATTCCTCCAAGGAGAGAGCTAATAGCCAATTAGATTTGGGATATACAGACATATGGCTGCCACTGCTGCACAGTATTTCCAGGCAGGCTAGGTGTAGCTGGTGCTGATGGAGGAGTCTTGCTTGACTCAAGGAGACCTATATTTGCTTTATTGGTTTAGTGACCTTTGGTAACACTCTCTGGCATTCCAGAGACCATCTGTGTACTTGCAAGTGCGGTCTCCATACATCTTTCCCATGTTTATATCAGGTCTTCAACAGCAGGGCCTTATCGTCTCTCTTCCTGCAGATATCCCAGTTTGGAGGCAAGGAGCCTTTACCTTTTGTGGGGGCTTGGATCCCCTGGCCAACATCTCCTTGGTAGAATAATCCATTGTTGATGTCAGAGCTCCTGTATTAATATATTTTGCTTAAGTGCATAGCTTAAGGAGACTTTAGCATTATATTTGGTTCTGAATAGAGAATAATCCTTTTCACAGTTTCTATGTCCATTAGTATCCAATATAAGAAGCCAGAGTTGTTATCCGATTTTACATGAGAATTACCTCGTATAACATGCTGCGTCCAATCTCAGCTGGGAACAGCCTCATCATCATCATAGTTCTCCTTATTCTACTGGGGGAGAGAAATCTCTGTATTTATAACCTTTGCGCACCTAGTAAGTGTAAGCTTTGCTTAGGATTCGTTAAAAGAAATAGCTTGTTACTAGTAGGTCCACATAAAGGGCCTAGATCTGCAGCAATCTGAGCATTTTCTTCCTTCAATGCCCAGAGGAGTCAATCCTTCTCCTGGCACTTTCTGGTACATCCTACTTACTGACAAAACTGCCATTTTCTTCTCAGCCATTAAGTTGGTGATACGCTGGCTGTTGGAACATAAAAATCTTATTTGCATAGTTAGTTTTAAATTTAGATTGCAAGGTTATTTGACAAATACGTTTTTTCATATCTATCAAACCATTATACCCCCTTTTTTTTTAGGTTTTATTTTTGACCCATGAGTCTCAAAAATATCTCATTGCAATGTGCTTCATTGAGTAGGATTGAAAGTTAGCCTGGAACAACATCTGGCAGTCCATGAAAGAAACACGCCAGAATTGACTAGAGACAAAGCACAGCGCCAGAGAAAGTAACTGTTTGTTGCTTCTCCATTCCATGACTGTGCGCGCTTTTCTATAGGAACCAAATCTTGCGAAAGTGGGCATGTAGAATTAATGTCCTGCGATTGGGGTGAATGGTGAAACTACAACAATATAGACTGGACACACATTTGATTAACTTGATTGAACATACAAGCCCCCCCTGCTGGATGGTGGGACCCATGAACTGTGTGGGTTTGGGCACAACTGCTTGCAAATTGGTTTTACATGAAGGTACTCACAAATTATCATTTATTGTTAAAAAAAATGAAAACAAAACAAAATAAAAAAAACAGAAAGATGCCGAAAAGTTATGGCAGAATGCATGATCTGGGATGGGTAGGGGTAGGGTGGGGAGAAGGGAAGGGGATATATGCCTGAACTGAATTGGAAAATGATGTATGAAATACACAAAGCATCAATAAAAATAAAAAAATAAAAATAAAAATTGGTCTAATACTATCAACATAAAAAATTGGTCATACTTAAACTACAAGTTACTATTACTTTTACTCCTAATCCATACTAAATTTCCAGGTATATTCTCCTAAAATAAGGTAAAATTAATGTAATGCCCTCCTAAGTACAGCTTAACTCTTTCCTTACATTAAGAGGCATAAAATCTTTTGGAAGGATATTCTATTTCTCAAAAATTATTAAATTTGTATCAAAGCTAAGTACTATACTGGCTGGGATATCTCCCAACAACCAATTATATCAGTAAAAAATATTACAGCTGTCTTTTATCAAGCTAAAAATGAGGCCCAATAAATCTATCAAGGCTAAAAGGGCCATGGGCAAATCTAAAGTACTAAACTGATATATTACTTTGTTCCTCAAACTTAATAATTAAAGGCCTAATATACGTTATTCTTAGAAGAACTTTAATAAGACTTCTTCTGTTTATTTACTGGAATGATAAACAAAGTGTTTTCTACCCACAGTAATATAAAAGAATGGTATTTCTAACCACGTGTGGTATACCAACAGCACAACCTAGTATAATAAATAATGTTTACTTAACTGCTTATGCTCTTACTATTCATATTCCATCATTAAACTGCAAAAGGCATCACTGAGAGCCAAGACTCCACTCAGCCTAAGGTCTGCAGCTGCGTTGCTTCATTTCCAGGCTCAAAATCCATGCCTCGGGAGAAACTAAAGCCAGAGCTGAGTAGCCAGCCTCCTGCTGGGAAAAGGCTGAGACAACCTAAGTGCTATCTTTGACAACAAAAAATAGTTTACTCCTTTTCTCACCTGCCCTTCCCCCAAAGCCTAGTAACTACTGGCTAAAGAAAAAACCTACAGGAGATCAAAAGAACAATTGTGACTGGACTTTATTCCATCAATATAGTTGCATGTACAGATCTTTCCAGCCAAACTTAAGACTTTGTGGGTACAAGTAAAATCACCATTTATATTAAAAGGGATGTCAAAGCTGGGTGTGGTGGCGCATGCCTTTAATCCTAGCACTTGGGAGGCAGAGGCAGGTGGATCTTTGTGAGTTCAAGGCCAGCCTGGTCTACAGAGTGAGTTCCAGGACAGTTGGGACTACAGGGAGACTCTGTCTCGAAAAGACCAAAAAAAAAAAAAAAAGGATGTCAAGTGATATCTGTATATCTTCATGTATAAGATAAGGAATGTTATTCTTAGAGATGATGTCACTCACATACCTGTATGTCTTGTTGGGAGAAAAGGTATTACTTTTGCTTAGTCATTTTTTAGAGTTCCACCACTTGATGGAAAAGTTGCATTCTCAGTGGGTCTCTTTGCATCTTTTATGGTTTGTGATGTGCTGGCACCAGTTTCCGTGTTTAAATTAATAGGTGTAAAAACACTCGAGGTTTTTAGAGAGTCTTGGCAGCTGCCCTGCAGTTTTTTTTCTGCCTCTGTGCTCAGAGGAAAATCAAAGGTTGCCTGTATGTCTTTACATTTGGGAGAAAAAAGGTTGTCTTTGTTAACAAAGCCATGTTACTTGCAACCCAAGTCCCTCCTAAGCCACCTGGATTATCCCTTTTGTTAAAACTAATTCCCACATTAGGAGGTGGGTTTTCTGGTTTGTCAAAAGACAGTTTGGAGTTACAACCCAAAATGTCTTTAGTCCAGTATCAAGCCATCCCTGAAAATCCTCTGGAAGACAGTGACAACTCTGCTCCATTTTAATTAATAATGTAGGGAGCTAGTTGTGGGACTTTGTCTGGCTTGAGGCAGAAATTTTCAAAAACAAACAAACAAACAAACAAACAAACAAACTGTCCCAGTTGCCTCTGTGAGTTGTCTAGCTATCTCCATGGGCATTTACCTAGCTTCCATGGGTTATCTAGCATCCTGGGGTCAGGATAATGCAGCATTTCTGCCTCCCCTACTTCAAAATTCCAGACCCTGAGGGCTTTTCCTTTGATGTATCGAGCAGATGCCACACTTCCAGTTTACTGTATACACAACTGGGAGTCCTGCTGTCCCCAGTAAAAGCCAAGATGCTTACCACACACCCAAGTTCTGTTGTCCCCAGTGGGAGCCACGTTGGGCTGCACTATTCCAGAGTATCCCCAATAGATAATATAATAACAATTTGTGACAACTGAGCTTTATTTTTAAATAAGTAAAAATGGGAAGATGTGGGCATTCTTTTGGCAGAAGCACTTAAAGAGAGTTAGCAAGCAGCCTCCAAGTCTCGACCCCTGCTGAGATCCTGCCAAACCTGTAAGACCTGGTCACCCAACTGTCTTTGATCCCTTAGGGCTAAAAATTTTGATCCGGAACAGATGGCCTGGGGTCCTGCTTGTCCCAACTGCCTCTCCCAGCCCCCAATGCTGTATGTGTCCCAGCCCATGCAAGGATCTGTACAAAAAGCCTTGAGTTACAACATTAAAACTGAATTTCTCTAAAAATGAATAAAAAAAAAAACAGAAAAATGCAGGAAAGTTATGGCAGAATGCATGAGCTGGGATGGGGTGGGGTGGGGTGGGGGGAAGGGAAAGGGAAATATGACTGAACTGAATTTGAAAATGATGTATGAAATATACTAAGCATCAATAAAAAAATGAAAATTAAAAAATAAAATAGTTTATTTATTTACAATAAAAAAAACTGAGTCTTTCTTCCTGGACTGTGAGTTCATTTCCTTTTTTTCTGGGTTACTTTCCATCGTTCCCTCCCCCTCCCTGCCAGAGCTCAAGCTAGGACTGTCAGCCCACTGACTGGGGACAGTTCCCAGACTTACAGCTTCCCAGAGCTCTGAGCCCTGGTTCAAGGAGGAAGAACATCTAGTGGAATGTGGCACATAAACAATGAGCAGTTAAAGGACCCACCAAAGGAATATATTTCAGATGACAGAATATATATGCAGTACCCTATAAGACATAGGTGCAAGAAATTACTTTCTAAGTCAGACATCAGTCACTCATCAATTAAAGTTAGAGCAGAGCCTGCCCAGATGCCCACACATACTCCTGGAGCCACAATGGAATAACTGCCCATGAGCAGTGGTGGGAGAAAAGCGAAGCTGGCCAGTGTACCTACATTTCCTGATGCCATCCATGGTCCAGCAACTATTTTTGTAACCCGGTGGCTGTCAAGATCTGGCTGCAGTCCTCAACAACGTTGGGAATCTGAAAAGTCTACAGATTTCAGAAAATGAAATACAGGACACAATATAAAGCTGTCATGTGAAGTGGAAGTTCCCAACTGCTACTCAGAGAATCGCGTTGGAGGTCTGTGAGCTGATTTCTGCCTGCTGTGATAACTTAGCTTTTTCTCTTAGCCACAGTAAAACCCTGTGGGGAATCAACCTGTTGGAGACTCTTTGGACCATAGTGGTGATATTGTGCTGAGTGAGGCCTGGAAATACCCAAAGTGTAGCTTCCATGCAAGAGCTGTAAATACCTAACTTTAATGGGGGAAGACCAAGTGCTTCTGCCCCCTGAGAAAAAGAGAAATCCTTACTTGAAATTTCTAACCAAGGTGTAAGGAGAAAGAAGAGTGAAAACCCCATTCCATGAAACCTGGGCCTATTCTAACCCAAAATTGTGTAGAAAGGAAAGGGAATGGGCCTTTACCTTGGCATACCTCTGTATAAGAATTGTAGATTAGGGGCTGGAGAGATAGCCTAGTGGTTAAGAGCACCAACTGCTCTTGCAGAGGACCCGGGTTCGATCCCCAGCACCCACATGGCAGCTAAGAACCGTCTGTAACTCTAATTCCAGGAGAACTCCAGTTCCAGGGGAATCCGACACCCTCTTCTGACCTCTGCAGCATTGCATGACATGGGTGCACAGACCTACATACAGACAGTACATTCATACACATAAAAAAATAAATAAAAATTTAAAAAAAATTTTAAAAAGAATTGTAGATCACTAATAGTGTAATGAAATATGATTTCTCTGGCACCCAACTCAGAAGTATCATACAAGATGGATGAGGCTTTTCATTGGTAATAGAAGACATGAAGCCAAGGGGAAGGGGAATGGTAGAGTGAGGGTGGAGGGTCTGAATATAATGAAACATTATTGTATGAAGCTCTTGAATCAATAAAATTTCTCTTAAATTTAAAAAAGCATATATCATCAGTAATTAGTGAAATCTAAGTAAAAAGTATTTTAAGATTTTACCTAAATGCTGTCAGATGGCTAATAGAATAAATGACACCAAATACTGGCATGGATGCCCAAAACCCTCATCCACTCTTGGTGGGGTTGCAAACTGATGCAATCAATGTGAAACTCAATATGGAGAAATCTTACAAAACTCAAAACAAATCTACCATATGATCTGGCCACACTACTTCTTGATGTATACTCAAGGAACTTATCATACTACTGAGATACTTACAAAGCCATGTTTGTTGCTGCTCTTTTCACAATAACTAAGAAACAAAAACAACCTACATAGCCCCAACTAATGAATAGATAACGAAAATTTACAAGTAACCAGATGGAACTAGAAACTGTTACACTAAGTCAAGCAACACACGTTCTCTCTCATTTGTAAATCTTAGCTTCTAATCCCTAGATATGAGTATATATTCTGATGTAGCCATTGGAGCCAGGAAAGTGAAAAAGAGCCATGGGATAAAGGGAGAGAAGGAGCTCAGAGGAGACAGTAAGAGATAGGTGTTATTAAGGAGGAGGTGGGGAAAGGGAGGGTCCTTTAATTGTAGAAGGAGGTAGAAAGTTTATATGGGAGTGAGAGGAGAGATAAATAATGCTTAGAAGGTATGAAAGATTAGACAGAAATGTATTAGTTCAAAGTCTTACTGAAAAATATCTATTTTTATATCTATATCTATATTTATATTTATATTTAGTGCATGTGTATCACTGAAAGCTATATAACGAAAAACACAGTGCCAGGCAGGAAAAACTTCCCTTTGAGATGTTGGTCACAGTAGTCCAAGAGACTCCCAAAATAACACAAGCTAGTGCCACAGCCCTTGATTGCCTCCAAGAACTTGAAGTTATGACCCTATTACTGAAGACAGTCCAGACTTCAGATGCAGGGCTTGAACTGACCTGGAAAGCCTTCTCCCTAAAGATCAGCTCTCATGTCTCATGGTGTCAGAAGATACTATACAAGCTGCCAAGAGAGAAAACCAATTAGTGATTCAATTCAGCTATAAAGTCTATGAACCACAAAGATAACCATCCCAGTAAATAATTTCTTTTTTTTTAAATTTTATTTATTTATTTTTTTATGTGTATGAATGTACTGTCTGCATGCAGGTCTGTGCACCCGTGTTGTGCAATTTCGCAGAGGTCAGAAGAGGGTGTCGGATTCCCCTGGAACTGGAGTTCTCCTGAAATTGGAGATATAGACGGTTCACAGCTGCCATGTGGGTGCTGGGGATCGAATCTGGGTCCTGTGCAAGAGTGATCAGCACTCCTAATCATTAGGCCATCCCTCCAGCCCCCCCAGTAAATAATTTCTACTGGTACAAAAGTGGCACTTTTATCTTCAGGGTAACCAACAACTGTTTAATTGGACTTAAGGCCTACTCAGTGGGAGAAAACTCATGTAGCACTGTGAATATAGCCAAATACGCATGGCTGGAGAGGTCATAGAGCCTAGAGCAAAACCTACTTCCATCACATCCCTAGACAAATGTAATTTCTTAATTTACTCTAAATATTCATCCTTATCTTTACAGACAAATGTACCTCTTACCCCTCATCAAAGTAGCATATTTGCTGGAGATTATTATAATAGATGGAGATTATTACAGAGTTCCAGAACTGGTCAAGTGCAAAAAATGTGTGTCTATGACATGTTGAAACCTATGTGACACATCTTCAATGCAACATCCACACATAGGATGAATACATTGCTTAACTCTCATCAGAGGTTTTCTTATGCAGCATTTGGTGACTAACATGGACAATAACAATTGGCCAGTGAGCAGAAAACAAGAGACTGCTGAATACTTATTCCTAAATAGGACAGCTATTTCAAACCTTTCCCTCCAAAGGCTCAGGAATCATTGCAGAAGAGGAAGCAGAGAGACAGAGGCAGAGGGGGTGAGTGTATACAAGCAAACAGAGTGTTCAAGACAGCTGATTAGTTACTCATAGCAACGGCAACAGCATGCACAAGTCCTGTGCAAGCTCAGATCAGACAAAATCACAGCATAGACATAGGGAAGTGGGCAAGAAAAGCCCAACCCAACCAATGGAACTTTTGGGAAATAATGGCTGTGGGGAGGAAGAGAGACATTGTAGATGGGTCTCTTGGTGTGCCCAGTGGATAGACCTACACTGAAGGACATTTTGAGACACAAATCAGACACTAGAGGCCATACATTTATGAGTACATTAAATTTCGCAGGGAATGCAGCCAATAGTGAGATGGATTACACATCTGCAGACACAGCAGCCTATGCAGTGATGATTTACTACAATAAACTTTCACCTTGCCTTTCCTTCTGAGAGTTAAGGATAATTTTTTTTTGATGTCTTGTTTTTACTTATGCTGGAACCCAGCTTAGCTTTGATGATACTCTAGTTTTAGGATAAATTCAGGAAATCTCATCAAGGAGTTGAGCCTAATATTTTCCCTTAATAAAGCATGCCTACAGCTTTGTAATCTTAATGGAGATTAAATCACCTCCCAAAGATTTGTAATTGTATCAAAACTAAACAAAAAGTTGAATACAGAATTTGCAATGCAGGTTGAGTCTGTTTCATCTTCTATGGTTCTACCTGGGTTATGTTCAGTAGTTAAAAGCCCCATGGAGGGGATTTCCCAAGACCACCTGAAGCACAGGAGTGTCCAAGTGGATTCTTTGGATATCCTTCAGAACAGAAAGGGAAGAGTGAGTTAGACTTCCAATAGAAAGCCTAAAGCTTAGAAAAGTCAACACTCCATAAACAAGGAGAAAAGGAGAAAAACAAATCAATCAAACAAACAATGAAGGCATCTGAAGGAGGCAAGCAAAGCAAGCCTTCAACACAGGGATTCACATTGGAATACAGGCAAAGAGAAACCCAAATGCCAGGGACATGAAGAAGAGACAACATGGGAAAGGTGCAGGATAATTCCACACCAAGCTCTACCAACCCCGTGGAAGATTCCTACAGGGGGATCCCCCTGGGGATGGCCCAGGACACAGATATTAGAAGTACAGTTGTGAACATACTTAAAGAAGTCCAGGAGTATAAAGAGCAAATGAAAGAATTAACAAAAGAGAATGAGAAACTCAAGAAGGACATAGAGAGAGAGAGTGACAAACTCTGGAAGGAAGTAGAAACACTGAAAAGATCCCATACTGAAAAGGATAAGGAAACCAATGAGCGAAGAAAAGAGCTACAGGAAGAGATTGAGAAGCTCCAAAATGAAGTGGAAATACTAAAGAAATCAGAAGAGGAAATGAAAAAGGAAATCAAACACTCATCCAATCAAGAGGAAAGGAATGGAAAAAGCCTCAGGAGCAGAATGGGGGAAGCAGAAAAAAGAATATCAGATCTGGAAGATAACACAGAATAACTAAAAACCTCAAGTAAAGATTATGAAAAATTTAAAAATACACAAAGGTGGAACAACCAGGAACTGTGGGACACTACGAAAAGATCAAACCTCCACATCATAGGAATAGAGGAAGGAGAAGAATCCCAAGAGAATGGTATTGATCAGATCTTCAACAGAATAATAGATGAAAATTTTCCCAAACTTAAAAAGGACAGACCAATACAAGAATCACATAGAACTCCAAACAGACAAGATCATAAAAGAAACTCTCCACACCATATCATAGTTAAAATGCTAGACACCCAAAACAAAGACAAAATTCTTAAAGCCACAAGAGAAAAACAACAAGTGACCTATAAGGGGAAACCTATCACAATTACAACTGACTTCTCAGTACAAACTATGAAAGCAAGAAGAAAGTAGAGCAAGCCATTCCACGTGTTGAAAGGCTAGAGGATGCCGAACCCAGGTTATTATACCAGCAAAAATGTCAAGTCGAGTTGAGGAGAGAGAAAAACCTTCATGAAATAAACAAGTTGAAAGAATACATGTCCAGAAAACCAACCCTTCCGAGAATACTTGAAAGCAATTCAAAAGACAGAAGAAAGGGAGCAACTATCCCCAAGCCCTAGAAAGAGAAGATCAATAAAAGCACAATGAGAAGTAAACATAAACAAAACAACAATAAAATAGACAAATACAACACATCATATCAGTCATAACCTTAGAATAGTAGCATGGATTAAATTCCTCAATCAAAAGACCAGAATGGGAGAATTGAGGTTAGGAAACGAACCATCATATATCTGTTAGAAGTAAAGCATCTACCTGTCAAGGAAGGCACCTAACTGTAAAGTGAACAGATGGAAAAAGTATTCCAAGACAAGGGACTAAAAAGAGAAGCAGGTATGAGATATTTAATATCAGAGTAAAATAGACGTTAAAGTAAAAAAAATCAGAAGACACAAAGACCATACAGTTTTATTCAAGGAACGATTCACCAAGAAGATTACAATTAGGAATATAGTATCCACCAAACTCTGGTGCCCAAACTTATAAAGACAATATCCAGAATGACAGAGCGACAGATTAACCCCAGTAATGAAATACATAGTAGGGACTCAATACCCCAGAACACCTTTGGACCAGTCAGACAGGATAAAGGATAAAACAGAGAGACATCTGACGAATGATATAATAACACCAAATGACCTCACAGACATATTCCGATAGTTCTATACCCTAATACCAAGTAATACAACTTCCACTTCAGCACCACGAAACAGTCCCAAATCTACACATATGGGACACAGAGAAACCTCACAAATACAAAAAGATTGAAAAATTTCAATGCATTTTTTAACCAAACGAGTAAGCTCACTTAATCAAACCAGATAAACCTACACCATAACAGAGAACACATGGAGACCAAACAACACACCTTGAATAATGGATGGGGCAAAGGAAGAGATAAAGAAAGAAATAAGAGTATGCCGGACGAATGAAACAAGATAAAAACACAACAAAACCTATGGAACGTTAAAAGCAGTCCGTAGAGTAGTGTTTAGGCCTGGTGCCTACATAAGAAATCAGAAAACAATGAAGAAAAATCAACACGCAGCTAAAGCACTATGAAGCAACAACAGATGACCCTAATGAACAAGAATGGAAGAAAAAAAAAACAGAGCAGAATAATGAATAGAAACAAAGAAATACAATACAAAAAAAAATAAAATCAAATGATCATAAAATATGACTTAGACCTCTAAGACCATTAACTGAAAAAGAAGAACACCCACACTCTATTCAGCATCAAGTTTGAAGTAAACAGACAAGAAATCGAAAAGATCAAATAATAACTAAGCAACTGATACTACAAGGGAATATGACAACTAAAAATAAAAATAAAAAACAATGGAATATTTTTTTTATAAAAATAAATAGAAATAAAAAAAACAAAATCAAATAAGCAGAAGATTCTAACAATGTTAAGAATTGGCATTAACGTGATATGAAGAAAGAGGTAAACCTGCAATTTAAAAAAAAAAACCCAGGCTAGATGGTGTCACAGTAGAATCTACAAAACATTCAAAATGACTTACAACCAGTTGTACGTCAAAAATTGTTTAGAAGGATGACAAACAGAGGGAATTCTCCCAAGTACCATCTATGAAGACCAGATCAATTACCAAAACCAGGCAAAGATACAACCACAAAATGAGACCCAACTCCATACATTAACACAGATGCCGAAATTCAAACAGGATACTGGAATATTCATACAGACCCACATCGAGATGATCATCCATCATGACCAAGTGGATCAGACCAGAGATCAGGTATCATTCCAAAAAATGAAAATAAATAGCTATCAGCATCATAAATGACGAAAACAAAAACCACATCTAGCACCGAATTGATGCAGAAAATTCTTTTGACAAAATCCATCATACTTTTCATAGCTTAAATGCTAGTGTGGGGAGCGGGGTGTGGCTGACATCCTAAGAAGGCACCCGAGACTTAGCAAAGTTTTATGACTACACCTGAGTCTTGATGACTAACTACCTGATTCTCCTCTTACCTCAAAGTAAAGTCAACGTTCACCGTTTGAGCTGTGTAGGTGCACCCTGTATGCAAGTCAGGCCAGATGATACCAATAGACTGAGGCCACGCAACCTGGGCTGGGAAGGTGGATAAAAGAGGACTTCTAGATAGGAGGGACCTCTCTTCTTTCATCTTAGCTAGAAGAAGGTTGCATTGCCCGAGGAGGAGAAGGTTTAGATAGGAGAACCTCTCCTCCTGTCTTAAGTCTTAGGAAGAAGACTTGCTTCCTGAGGAAGGATAAGGCATTGGAGAAAGAGAAGGTTAGAGGAAGACTAGGCCTAAGATGAAGTTGGAGAAGGAAAAGGATGTGCTAATAAACCGTTCTGCTGACACTCTAAACGCTTTTGAGAAGAACGAGCAAGAAGTGCTTTGTTGCTGGGCTTCATACAATGTGTTCCTAAGAGTGAAAGTTGTTCATACATGCTAGGGGAATTGGATTTGGAGGGACATTCCGATATGTAATCAAAGCATATACAGGAAACCCACAGTACCATAATCATCTAAATGGGGAAAACAGCAGACAGCATCCCTTTAAAGTAGGGACTCAGGGAGCCCCTTCAACCACTTTCTTCAATATAGTGCTTGAAACACTTGCTAAGGCAATAAGAAAAAGGATATTAAAGGAGTTCTAATTGGAAAGAGGAAGTCAAGCTAGCCTTTTTGGCTGATATGATTGTTTTACATAAGGGATGGATAAAAACGGTCCACCAGAAACTCCTAGAAGTGATTAGAGCTTCAGTAAATGGCAGGATACAGATTAACCTAGAAAAAGCAGTACCGTTTCTTTACACCACCACAAAAAGCAAACTGAAGAAGGAGTCGAGGAGACTTCCCACTCACCAATTGCCTCAAAAAAAGGAAAATACCTGGGAACAATCTAACCAAAGACACCATAGATCTCTACACCAAAAAAATTTACCCTGAAGAAAGTAATTGAAGAAAGACAATAGAAGATGGAAAAACCTCGCATGCGCATGGATTGGGAAATTATATATAGTAAAAATGTCCATTCTATCCAAACGCTTCCGATAGATTTAATGAAATCCCAATTAAAATCCCCAGACAGTTTCTTCACAGGCTTGGAAAAAAAGTCCTTAATTTCATTTGGAAAAACAAAAGACCGGAATAGCCAAAACAACAATGAGTGAAGAGAGCAAAACAGGGGGCTCCTATACTAGACTTCAAACAATACTACATGGCTATAGTCCATAAAAACGCTTGGTACTGGCACAAAAACAGACTTCTTTTTGACCAATGGAACAAAACGTAAGATCCAAACTTGAGCAAGCATGCACTTTGAGCCACGGCATAGTTGCAAGGCCAAGAAGACCAATGGAGAAAAGACAGCATCTTCAGCCAAGTGGTGTTGGCAAAACTAGATCACCACTTGCAGAAGAATGAATTACGCCCCTCCTCACCCTGTACGAAAGTCAACTCCAGATGGATTAAAGACCTCAACGTGAAACCCTAAGCGCCTGAAGGGATAGAAGAAAAACTTGGGCAGCAGACTACAAGACATAGGGCGTAGGAAAAGACTTCCTAATCAAGACAGAGCTGCAACAAATTAGGTCGAAATTGACCAAATGGGAACCTATCTAAGTCAAAAGCTTCTGTACATGGAAAGAAACAATCAAGAAGGGAGAGAAATCCCACAGAAGGGGAGGAACTGCAACAGCCGAGACTCTGACAAAGCATTGATTTCCAGAATATATAAACTACTCAAAAAACAAGAAAAAGAAACAAATGACCCCCGCAAAAGATGGAGTAAACTGCTGAACAGAGACTTCACAGTGAGGAAGTAGAGATGGCTGAGGAAAAAACATCTTATGAAGTGTTCAACATGGCTAAGAATTAAGAATGCAAATCAAAACCACTTTAAGATATCAGCTTACTCAATAAGACTGGCTAGAATCAAGAAAACAAATGATACCAAGTGCTGGAGAGGTTGTGGGAAAGAAGAACACTCATCCACTGCTGGTCGGGAATGTAAACTCGTACAAACCACTATGGAAAGCAGTGGTACAGAGAGCCCTAGGGAGACTTGGAATGAACTTGTTACCTGACCCAGCCATACACTCCGGGGCATGTACCCACAAGAACTCATCTTCTCTTTCCACAAGATACAAGGCACAGCCATGTTTTTATTGCAGCTCTCTCCACATAGCAATAGGTAGAACCAACCCAGGTGGATAGAGAAAATGGGTACATCTACACATTGGAGTTCTATGCAGAGGTAAAGAAAGATGATAATCATGAGCTTTGTAGGTAAATGTATGGAGCTAGAAGATATCATGCTGAGTGAAGTAACACAGTCCCAGAAAAACAAATGATGAATGATATCCCTCATCTGTGGATGCTGGCACCAATTACCTAATTGTATCGCAAACTGAGCAATGTCAATGTGATCTGAAAACAACTGTGCTCTTATATTGTGGATCCCTGAAAATATAATAAATAAATAATTACATAAATAAATAAATAAAAAGAAACATAAAAAAGCCCCATAGAAAACGAGGACACAGCTTCAAATAGAATTTTAAAACAGAAAAGAACCCAATTGGACAGATGGCTCAACTTCTTGCCTAAGTACCAGGTTTGAATCTCAGCATCCACATGGTGGCTAACAACCATCTGTAAATCCCAGTTTCAGGGGATCTGACACACTCTTCTCTCCTCTGTGGGCATTGCATAACATGGGTACACTTACACACATGCAGACCAGAGAAAATAAAAACAAAATTTTTTTTTTAAAAAAACAAATGAACTAGAAATCAATATGATTGCATTCCAGTTGTTTATGAATTAAAATTTTGTTCCTTATTCCTATAAATTTTAGGAAAGAGTTTAGAAAAAATTCTTCTTTAAATATGTATGTATATACTTATAAATTCATATTTAGAGTATAAATAAATTTATATAGAGATAAATTTTAGTAGTCATACTCTTTACTCAGTATCAATCAGCATGTAAATGTCTAAAATTGTCAGGGCTGGAGAGATGATTCAGCAGTTAAGAGCACTGACTGCTCTTGCAGAAGACCTGGGTTCAATTCTCAGCACCACGTGGCAGCTAAGAACTGTCTGTAACTCCAATTCTAGGGAATTTAATGCTCTCTTCTGACATCTGCAGGCATTGCATAGCATGGGTGCACTAATACACATGCAGGCAATATACTCATACACATAAAAATAATAAATAAAATATTTTTTAAAAATATAAAAAAATTGAAGAAAATCATCAAAGTCAGAATCCTCTCTTTATATTTGATGATGAATTTATCAGTAGTCTAGTTTCTCACATAATAAATTTTGATCTGCCTATCACCTGCCAATTTGAAGCTATATTTTCACTTCTGGTAATTTGGTGTGGAACTTTCTCACTCCTTTACAAGTCTAGCTCAGTTCCCAGTCCATGCCTTGCCATTAGCCCTAACTACAGCAGATGTATCCCACACTCAAGTATTGCCTGGACAGATCCTCTCAATCCTGCCCATGTCCTCTCTAGTGACCTTCAGCCAGCCTGGCTCTGGCATTTACAGAAGAGCAGGATATTAAAACATTCCTTGTGCATATCTGATGCTGATAGTCACTGCTCAGTTATTTCAGAAACTTATTAGAGCAACTGCTCCATCTTTAATGTGTCTACAGACAGGTGTCATGGCTGAAACATCCAAAGAGCATCAGAGCTCATCAAAGCCTGGTTTGCAAAGTCAAAACATTTAGGCAATGCTATTTATGGAACACAGTCTCCAAGCATGTAGATCATCTGGTCCAGCTCTCTAACTTCAGAACCCCTTCAGCAGCACTCATGGAAGGAGGAAAAAAGGGAAAGAGCACTGAGTTTGTGAACTTTGTAGCCTGGGCTGGAATCACAGATCAATGTAAATCTCTCAGAAACTCGGTTTTCACTTGGAAGTATTATATGCAGAACAGGTGCTTGGTAAACAACTTAATGAATAAACTCATTAGCCTCCCAGATGGACTTGCAGCCTTTCAAATCCTCTCCCTCTCTGTGCTTTCATGTGTTTGTATTCTTTGCTGGAGACCACCTTTGCTCTTCCTCTCTCTTTCACCTCTGAAACTCTTACCTGTCCAGAGGAATCCCTTGGTAAGGGCTTTCTAGTCCAGGCACCTTCCTGATGTCTATGATACTCATGTTATACAAGACATGTTCCCAGCTGTCACAGCATTCATCAGTGTCTGCCTGCCCCTGCTAAGTTCCTTGAGGACAGGATCTGTGCTTGATTCATCTATTTATATACTTTCCTTGGGTGCAAAATGTTTTTTACTGGTATTTCCCACTTTAAGGAAAATAATTATCATTCTCACAAAAGTATTTTCTTATCTCCCCACCTCATATCATTATTTTTATTTTTAAAATAACCTATATTTTCTCCTACATAAGTCTCCATTGTTATAACCCGATGACATATGTCATTTGTTTATGTGTTTTTTAATAAGTTATATTGCTTATATAGTTCCTTATTTTGGTAATTGTTGTATCTTCTTTTTTGGGGGGGCATCTTTTTGAGACAGGGTCTCCCTTTAGTCTCAGCTGGCCAGAAGCTCACTATGCAGACTAGGCTGGCCTCTAACCCACAGAGATCTGCCTGCCTCTGCCTCCTGAGTGCTGGGATAAAAGGTGTGCAAGGTGTGCGCCACCATGCTCTGCCTAAGATGGTTCTTAGCTGCCATCTGGGTTCTGGGAATCGAACCAAGGTCCTCTGCAAAGAGCCATCAATGCTCTTAACTGCTGAGCCATCTCTTCAGCCCCCAGTCAGTGCTCTTAACTACTGAGCCATCTCTCCAGCCCCTATGGTATTGATTTTTAAGAATTAAGTTGTTTACCCATTTTCCCTCTCCACCAATCTCAGGATCTCAGTTTTGAAGAAGCAGCAGAGACCAAAACCTCTGTGTTCCAGTAGCAGGTTTACTGTTTTTATTTTAATTTATTGGTGTTGAGGATTGAACTTGGGGCCTTATGATTGCCATTGAGCCAACACTCCAACCCTGAGTTCTTTTTTTTTTTTTTTTTTTTTTTTGTATTTTATTTATTTCTGTATGTGTATGAATGTACTGTCTGCATGCAAGTCTGTGCACCCGTATCGTGCAATGCCGCGGAGGTCAGAAGAGGGTCTCGGATTCCCCTGGAACTGGAGTTCTCCTGGAATTGGAGTTTCAGACGGTTCTTGGCCGCCATGTGGGTGCTGGGGATCGAACCCGGGTCCTCTGTAAGAGCTGTCGGCACTCTTAACCGCTAGGCCATCTCTCCAGCCCAATAATTAGTTTTTAAAAATATTTTATTTTGGGGCTGGAGAGATGGCCTAGAGGTTAAGAGCACCGACTTCTCTTGCAGAGGACCTGGGTTTGATCCCCAGCACCCACATGGCGGCTAAGAACCGTCTGTAACTCCAATTCCAGGAGAACTCCAGTTCCAGGGGAATCCGAGACCCTCTTCTGACCTCTGCAGAATTGCATGACACGGGTGCACAAACCTACATGCAGACAGTACATTCATACACATAAAATAAATAAATAATAAATTTTTTAAAAAATATATTTTATTTTTTTAATATTTTATTATTTTATGTGTATGATATGAGTGTGTTGTCTGCATGTATGTAAGTGCATCTGTGTTATACAATGCTTGTAGAGGTCACAAAAGGGAATCAGATCCCCAGGAACTGAAGTGACGGATCATTATTAGTTACCATGTGGGTGCTGGGAACTGAACCTAGGTCCTCTGCAAGAACAGCCAGTACTCAACCTCTGAGCCATCTCTACAACCCCTCCATACTTAATTTAAATGGAGAAAATAAATGAATATTTTTAGCCCTGCCTCCATACAAAAACCAGCCCAAATAATCCAATTATCTAAATAATATGAAATTCCTTCTGATGTATACTAGCTTTCTAGGAGCCACTGTGTCTTAGCATAACAAGGGCCCAAGAATCCATGGTAGGGGTCTGAAGGCCAACAGCAGCTCTATCGATCCACACTCCTTAGGGGGGCCTGGGAGGCCTGACCAGAAGCAGCTTCCTGTGAAGAGAACCACTGAGGATGCCCTGGAGGTGGTTCCAAATGATTGTCAAAGCAACCATAAACCAAATGGGAAAAGACATAGTTTTACTAGATGAAAAATAGAGAGTATATGAAAGAAATCTGTCCAAAAGAAAATTTAAAATAAGTTGACTATTTTAACTATACCAAAGAATCAGAGCTACTGTTTATGGAAGCCAAAAGAAGACAATTATCAGGTTAATCCAGAAATCCAAAATTTTATAATTTACTTATCGATGACCTGAAGGGATCAAACTGTCCACCATTCTGAAGTGTCATCATGGTATCATAGTAATACTAGAGATAAAGACAGCTAAATGTAGATGTTTAAGAGATGCAGAATTTTCTGATGAATCACAACTCCAGTGTGGCTTGACTTTACTGCATTGGGTAGCCTCAAAGATTGCCACCGCCAGAAGATCATGCAAGGAAAGAGATGCTAAGTGACACTATGACTGAGCAGCTCCTGTCTACACAATAGCTCTCATCTCATTACCAGACTACCTTATTACTTCAGTTCTACTAATACAACTAGGTATTAGATGAGAGAAATGTCCGTCCATCTTGAAGTGCTGCCTGCTCAAATGCCTACATAAGTATGAACATGTGCAAATATAACTGCCTGTAGTGAGGCTTTGCCATCTCATGAATGTCATCTCATTTGATGAAGTACAACCATCTCAGAATTCCTAGGAGGCCTGGTTGTGATGAACATCTGGTCACAATTACAACTTTATAACATTGGGAAGGTTAAGGCCCAGTGGAATCATGTCTAATGTCTGCATAATACTTTCAAGATCCAAGTTCCTAATGATACCACCAGCCCCCTCTCCTACTTAGGTATGGTTAACCATACCAAAGGCTGATAACTACATGCTCTCCCTCTAAAAAGTAGCAGGGGAATTCTATTTGCCTCTAGTGGCTCAAATCATTCAATCCCATTTATCCTTCCCCAACTTCTTCATTGCTAGGTCCCCACTGTAGACTCTTAACAGCTTCTGCCACTCTTGAATTCTAAAAGACCTCACAGCCAGAAAAACACCAAATCCATTGCCATAGCCCTTGGATATTTATACAAATATCCAAAGCACACATATTTGACTGAAGGTGTCTTGTATTCACTGACTGTGTGCAGCTCTTAGATCTGCCATCAGCCTGTATCCATTTATTACACACTACACATCTACCAAGTTGATAATTACCCTAGAGATGTAACACATAAATATACAGAGACATCACTGCCACCTGCCTGTATCTGAGGTGCCCCCTCATGGCAACCAGCCTTCATGCTTCTCTCAGCAGCCATGTGCTCTTACCATGGGCCCCACAGAAACCTTTGATCTTTCATTCCCACCCTTTAGTAAGTCAATCCCACTTACCTAAAATGAGGCACAATTTTCCAACCTGAAGATGATAGCACACTATACTGCAGTCCCAACACCAAAGTATATATTTCTATTTTGTCCTTCAGGTACCCTCAACCTTAAACCCACATGTACATGTTCTGGAGATATAGATGTAGATATAGATATAGATTAGATATAGATATAAATATGTATATATATATATATATTTTTTCATTCAATCATTCCTCCTCTACTTGACCAGACATCACATACATGTCCCATCTGTACCTGTGACAGTGTTACTCACTGTTGTTTGGGGACATGCTGGAATGGCATAAGAACTATTGTTCCATCTCAACAACGATCATTGCTACTAATATACGAGTGCTCCAAACTCTAGTGCTTCATATATCTAAGGTAATACAAATACAATAGTATTTGTATTACCTTAGATATAATGAAGACCCAATACAATTTCAACAATAAATTTTTCATCAATTCTGCACTGGTTAGTTAGGACAATATTTGTAACATTTATCTTCTTGTTTGTGAATTAACACTAACAATTGAGGAACCACTCTAACAAACCTGGGATCAAACTAGTGTCTTTAGCACACTTTGTAATTCTAAAAAAAAAAAAAAAACCTCTATAATTCAGGCAAAATTCCCCTGAGGCCCCACATGACTTATTTGAGTTCTGAGCACCAAGCAAATGCTGAGATGCACCATAGGCCAAGCTTCAGTTACCCTCCATTTGTCTGCTTCATCTTCTCCTTTTAATTGTCATATTAGAATGCTTTCTGGGCTTACTTACTCAATCCTTAAAAAGTTCCTTTCTTCTTCCCATCAGAAACTATTGCCATATGTTGTAGGGACCACTTGCACTCAGACCACTCAAGCACCCCAAAATAATTGAGCTTGACACTAAGCTCACCAAGATACCCAGGACTCAATGCTTACATAAGGTTATATATGTTTTTTTTTTCTTTTTGCCTGTACTGGGTGCTGTTTTGACCTGGTTTTGAGACCCTGATAGAGGCTGGCCAGTTCCCTTTCTTGAACAGTTGATTAAGTCCACACCCCAACCACTTCTCTTATCAAGCTCTAACGTTCTGGGGCCACTATGGACCTATCCTAATCAGTCTGAGGCCAGGCAACAGAGAACTAGGGGCAGCTCCTGGGCCCCAGAGCCCACCAGGATAATTCAAATCAGCCAACCTGAGAGCATTGCTAACCCCACCCAGCCCGTTGCATATAAATTGCCCAACTTCTCCAGATTGCTATGTCCTCAGGTGCAACCCACTGTGTGACTTGGCCAACAGCCTTCTCTGTTTGGAGCTGTAAGTAACATAGTTCTATATTTCCTGTGTCTATCCATTAGTCTTTAGGTCTAAAAAATACAGCTCTACTTATTTCTCAATGTATTAAAGTTGTGTTATTTAAACTCTAGTTTTTCTAAACATTTATGTTTAACAAATAAATATTTTAGATCTTGAAACTGGAGGCAATGTGATTTATTAGTTATACCTATTCTTTGGCTAATGCTTAATTTAAACTCATTCTCCCAAACCATGTAATTGATAGGCTTGATTAAGTTCCTTAATATTGTAAACTATATCAACTACAAACTTAGTCTATTAGAATCTTTCATGGATTTCAAATGTTTGATTCATTAGTCTTTTACACACTTAATAAAAAATTTAAAAAGGAGAAAGGGGTGCTAATAATTAAAGCTACTTTGGTTAAATGGATCAATTCCTGTATGATGGAACATACCTAGTATCCCAGCATGTAGGAGGCTGAGGCAGGAGGATCTCAAGTTCAAGTTTAGCCTAGGATACATAGTGAGGTCTTATCTTGAAAAGTCAAAATAAAATAAAAACAAGAAAGTGGATAGATCAAAATCTGCATTGTCATTTTACCTTTTGACCCTGAATAGAGACAAGAAAATTATCTTATTCCTTTAAAATTAAAGTCGTATGGTTTATCTATTCCTTTTCCTTTTATTTCACTTATTTATTGTTATGTATGTTTGTGTATGAGGGGGTACTTGGATGTCATGGTACATGTGCGGAGGAAGACAACGTTCAGGAACAGGTTCTCTCACTGTAAGCGTCCCAGAAATAAAACTCAGGTCATTGGGCTTGGTGGCAAGTGCCTTAACCTGGTGAGCCATCTCACCAGTTCTCTTTCATCTAATTTTCTAATAGGTCAGGTTCTGTTACACATTGCCAATCTTTTCAGAAACTTTTATGGGTTATTCAAAAGGTTATAAATTCTTAAAATTAACATGAGCATACAAGCATTCCTTTAAGTATCCTCTTACTTCTCCCAGAATTGCAAAATCACTCAAATAAAGGGAAGAGACTTATGACTATATACTGTTGCGGTTACAGTACTGAGAATCAAGGTCAAGGGTGAAGTGTCAATAAAATATTTGAGTGGATCAGGGATCTAGTTAGACCCTGAGGGGCCCAAGGTGATTGGCTTGAGACAAATGTTGGCCTTGGTACCATTTCCTCAAGTAACAGCTCTCCGTGTCCTGAGGAACTTTGCTCAATTTTCAGTCACCTTTTTAACGACTTTTAATAGTCTGAGGTGATGAGTGAAAATCCCTTTATACACTAATGTTCTTTATCACTTGACAAAATGTAACTAATTTCTATTTTATTATTGGAGTTTGTGAACTTTTATACCCTTTAATATGCTTATATAGCAATCATCAGATTATCATTTTATTGGCTATTTCCTACATAATCAGTGTATCTATTGGATGCTTCATTTTACAGCATTATGTAATTTTATAACAAGTTCATTGCTCTGTAGCTAACCTTTTCCTAACATTCTGTTTTTGAACTATGGGATGGGATGTGCTCAGCACAAAGGCTCTACATAATCTCCATGGCACCTCCAAGCCAGCCTTAGGTTCTCCACCTTACCTGAGCCTTCCCTATGCTTTCTCAGAAAGACACAGGCTCATTTAGAAGATGGCAGGTCTCCCTGAAGATGTTTAATCTGTTTTAATTTTTAACCTTTGATGCCAACATTTGTTTTAATTTTCTACTTGTTCAGATTATCCGTTTTAACCATTATTCCTTTAAAAAATAAAATAAACAAAATAGAGAGAAAGAAGGGTAGAAGGAAGGAAAGAAAGAAAAAAGAAGGAAGGAAGGAAGGAAGAAAGGAAGGAAGGAAGGAAGGAAGGAAGGAAAGAAGGAAGGAAGGAAGAAAAAGAAGGAAAGACTGAAGGAATGGAGGAAGGAGAAAACAAATCTTTCAAGGCAGCCCTGGTTAGTGTAGGCAGGTGAGCCAGACATGGAATTAGATGTGCTGTGCTACAGAGCAGGCAGTGCTAACTTTCTGAAAGTGGTAATAACAGATATGTAACAATAACATTCTATCCAGTACAGGCCAGCTAAGGGGCCTTTGCTCCTGAGCCTCTTCTATGTCCCTTTCTGTCTAGTTCATGACCCTCATTGGCTTACCTCAATGCTTCATATGTGACTCAAGTGCCAAAAGCACAATGTGAATTTGAACGGATTTGGGAGAGTAGTGTTATTGTGAGATACCATGTTTAAGCTCCAGGACTGTTTGCTTCCTCAGTCTACTTCGAGAATCCTAGAAGGGCCTACATATTCGTTTATACTATGTGTTTATATAAAATCAAAGGCCATTATCACCTACCCTGCCTACCCACCACTGTATTTCCTGTGTCAGGTGAAGTTCTAGTGGCAGCAGGCACTGCTGAGATCCTGATTGAGGAAGTCGAATTGAGAACAGTCTTTATTTGGCTTTAATGGGCTCTATATATAGCTCACTGTCACATCTACATATATATATTTATTTAATTTATTGGTAACCATGCTAACATAACAAATAAGAAATATGTCAGACTCAAAGTCATAACAAAATTTCCAGTTAGCTACCAGGTCCACAAGCTTGCAGGCTGTGGAAGATGGCAGATTGTGAAATACAGAGAGACAGAGCTAATCTACTAAAAATGGTTCAGTTGCCAAATATGTAAAACAATAGGCACAGAATTTGTTTCTCTCCTGATAACTCTTCAAGACACAGGCTGTTCCCTCATTATTTCTAATATCTTATATACAATTAAAACTACATCATACTTTAAAAACCTTCATGAAAATAATACCTAATTAAAATTATTCTGGTGTTTTAAGGCAGGGCCAAATAGCAGCACTTCAAATGTATATAAAGTGTTTAAAATTGATTACAAAAATTAAATAAATTTTAACCTACCACACTGAAATTCTTTTTTTAGGGGAGGCCTTTTTGAGATAGAGTCTCCCTGTATTCCCAGATTGCCTGTAACTCACTATGTAGAACAGCCTGGCCTGCCTCTGCCTGAGTCCTGGGATTAAAGGCTTACAGCTGACCGCACACCTGGCTGAAATTCTTTTTTGCCTCTTATATGAGTTAAGTCTCTGATTAGACTTGCCTGTAACTCAGCTGGGCGTGGTGGCACACGCCTTTAAGTCCTAGCATTGGGAGGCAGAGGCAGGGGATCTTTGTAAGTTCAAAGGTCAGCCTGGTCTAACAGAGCGATGTTCCAGGACAGCTTGGGGCTACGGGAGACCTGTCTCGAAAAAGACAAAAAAAAAAGAAAAAAATAAAAAACTTCTGTCATATGAAGAGATTATCAAGGAAAATGAAACTGATTATAAAACAAATAAATAAAATAAAGGGTCTTGAAGAATAGTCAGGCAGACAGTTAATGTGAAATATTGTTTTTCTGTTTTGCTTCTATTTCAGTTTAACTTTTTGATGTTTAAGTTATGCTTTCCTCTTCTAAATAGATACTTTGGTCACCAATTTTTACCAAATTTGTAATTTTTTGCAATAAACTTGGCATTTGAAATTGTCTAGCTAGGTATGTATTTCTGTGGCACAAAGTCCGATCACATTTTTGTGCAACAATAACCATCTTTCATTATCCCATATAGAAACTCTAAATACATCCCAAATTCCAACTCCTCTTCTGCCCAGAGCTCAATAACCGTTCTCTATCTTCTTGTCTCTGTGCTTGTTCTAGGTCCTCAGTTGAATGAGGTCAGAAGGTGTTTGTCCTTTGGCTTATTTCATTTAGCATATTCTGAAGTGAGTGTCACTCTTTTGAAGGCCTCTGTGTTGCTATACCACATTTCGTCTATCCATGTATCTGACAACAGATTCTGGTTTATTCCCAGTTTTGGACACTGTGAACAATCCTGCTGTGGGTGTGGGAAACAAATATTTGTTCAAGTCTCTGATCTCATTCCTTTTAGGTATGGGCCCTGAAGTAGAATAGTAACTGCCAGATGATAATATCATGCTTAATTTTTGTGCAGAATGGTCTAATCAATTAGCACAGTGACTGCACCATGTTATGCCCCTGCCAGTAATATACATGAATTCCCATTCTTCTGCAACACAGGCAACACTTGCTATTTTCCAGAAGACTTTTTATTATTTTTGTTTATTTTGTTTGCTTGTTTTATTACAGCTACATAATTGTTGACAAATATATATTTTTAGGAAGAACCACGCAAAATAGTTCTGTGCATTTATTGAATTCAGGTCTGCACTGAAGTTTCTCTACAGTAAAAAATGGTCAACCAACTCTGCTTTCTAGTATTTTAAATTTCTCTTTACTGAGATCAGGAAAAATAGTAAATGTATCTCTATAATGTCTTGACTGTCTTATGCAATAATACATGTGAAACCATTAACCTATACTTAGAAAGAAGCTACACATTTCAGTTTTTCTTGTTTACACATCTTTCTCATGCACTGCATCAGGGACATGATTCATATTTTTAGCTACAACAGTCTATGGCCTAACACACAGCCAGCATTTTATGGTGGTGGTGAAGACAATCTGTGGAGTATGGGGCATATTCTTTTGGCCATAAAGAGCACATGAGCTCAAACATTCCTCACTGAAGAGGAACTGGAAGTCAATAACACAATCTTGATGCTCTATAATTCACTGAGTGCAATGAAGTCTTTATCAATATTGTAAAATCTTTATTGTTCTCATTTCCTAAACTAGCTTTACTTATGGTCAGAAAATGACTTCATTTTCTCATAAAGTTATAAATCACAATACCTTCATGGGCAACGCCCCCAGATGAGTATTTGCATTGGGTGGAATCTACCTGACCACTGCCACAGATTCTGGTGATTTGAGGTGCTGCCTCACTGCTGTCAGCTTGGGAGTTCTCCACATAATAGGAAAGTTCCAATATTTAGAAACTCCATTCTTGATGGGTCTAGATTCAGGCACACAAATATGATAGAATTATGACTTCAAATTAAAACTTCCTAGAAGTACCTGCCTTCGTATGGAAAACATAAATCTAACAATTATAAGAGCTAGGTGAACAAAATGTGGCTTTTTATTCATATAGGCTAATTATACTTTATCTTTGTATTTTTAACTGATACAAAAAAAAATTGAGCTCAGCTGGACAAGAACCCTACACAGACTGCAGAAATGGACACCAGAATCCAATCTTGCCTGAAGAAATATTGGAAGTTGATTGCAGTTGGGTGAGGAGGAGCTGGACTTTATTAGGAAAGGGACTTGGGATAGGATGACTAGAGCTCAGGGGATGAGCTGGCATTGAGGAGTGAATGGGGAGATTGTTTGTGCAATGGACCCTAGTACAAATGACTGAATGTGTGAACTCTGGGTTGGGGGAGGGGGCTGTGGGAGGATGCCAGTGGAGAAGAAGGTATTAAGACTGATTGAAAAATTATGTATGAAGCACATTAAAATTCAATAAAATTATAATGAAAAAAGAAACTTGAGGGGCTGGAGAGATGTCTCAGCAGTTAAAAACACTGGCTGTTCTTGCAGAGAACCTAGCTTTGATTCCCAGCCCCCTCATGGTGGCTAACCATCTGTAATTCTAGTTCCATGAGACACAGTACCCTCTTCTGGCCTCTGCAGGCATTCCATGAAGGTAGTGTACTTACATACACACAGGCAAAACCCTCAGACACATAGAATAAAAATAAATAAGCAATAAATAAATAAAAGATTTTAAAGCTTTATTAAAATTTGAAATTATGTATCTTCCATGTAGAACAGATTAAACATTTCTGAAAAGCTAATGAAAACATTTTTTTCCTTTAAAAAAATTTTAAATTTATTTATTATGTGTATGAATGTACTGTCTACATGTAGGTTTGTGCACCCGTGTTGTGCAATGCCTCGGAGATCAAAAGAGGGGGTCTGGTTCCCCTGGAACTGGAGTTAAAAACGGTTCTCAGCCACCATGTGGGTGCTGGGGATTGAACCCGGGTCCTCTGCAAAAGCAGTCGGCACTCTTAACCACTAGGCCATCTCTTCAGTCCAAAAACAATTTTAACTGAGTAAAGGAAGCAAGCAAATCCTGAAAAATGATAGTGTATCCTTATAATCTATAGTGTGGGTAAAATAAATATTTTATTACACGTTATTTGTGTGTGCATGTGTGTCATGTCATGCATGTGGAGATCAGAGGACAACAGTTAGGAATCAGTTACTTCCTTTCATCACATCCTGCGAAACAAACTCAGTTTGTTAGACTTGGCAGCAAACACCTTTATCCAAAGAGCCATCTCACTGACACACTGTCATAAATCTTGACCATAGTTGTCGTTTTCAGAAAGTTGAAGTTACTTTCTTTTTTTTTTTTTTAATTTTTATTTATTTATTTATTTTTATGTGTATGAATGTATTGTCTGCATGCAGGTCTGCGCACCCGTGTCGTGCGATGCCGCGGAGGTCAGAAGACGGTCTCGGATTCCCCTGGAACTGGAGTTCTCCTGGAACCGGAGTCACAGACGGTTCTCAGCCGCCATGTGGGTGCTGGGGATCGAACCCGGGTCCTCTGCAAGAGCGGTCGTCGCTCTTAACCGCTAGGCCATCCCTCCAGCCCCTGAAGTTACTTTCTATATAGTCTGTATAAATAAAAAGTGCCTCTCCTTTCATAGTCCAAACCAGACAAACAAGCTAGGTAGTTGTTACTAAGTTCTATGCACCTAGAAATGAGCTAAGTTATTTAACTTCCTGACTGCAAGCCATCAAAGGTGACTGTAAAGTCTTCACATGGTTCATTTAAAACATTAAAATCTAACACTGCCAAATAGTTTGTGAAGATTTTCAAGAGCTTGTAATATTTTACTCTGGTTAAAAAAATGTCTTAGTCTGGAGGCCTGATGTGGCTCCCTCTGATTTACTGTCCCCTGGTGATCACTGTCCCCAACACTATTATCTTCAGATGTCTAGAGGAGTCTGAACAAAGCTGAGAAGGGAGGCCAGTATAAATAGCCATATTTGATCATAAGAAGCATAAATCCGGCTGCGTTTACAAGTTATAGATTGCGTATATAAGCTAGCTAGCTAGTTCTCTGGAACAGTCTAGCCAATTCAGTCTAGCCAATTTTGGCACAACCTCCCTCCTCATCACCTTTTCACTCCCAGGGCTAGTCACAAAGGAGTGAAACCCTGATATTTCCTAGTCTGCTAGACTCTCTCCCCACACCCAGCCACAAAGCCCAGGGATCCTAACTTAGCTATCTTACACTTGGCTGTTAGTTGAATAGTAATCCTGCTTTTGACTTTCAGGGAGCTGAAGAGTTTCTTAATCATAAGTATATGTTACTTCCAGCCTATAGCAATCAGGCTAGCATGGGTCCAGGTGTAAAAAATGGAGAACATGAAGTTGAGTCCTTCACTGTGCAGGGCTTGATGCAGAAAGTCTCCACTTTGAGTCTTTCAAAGAAGAACATTTCTCACATCTCTTCATAGACACAACTCACAGCTTCTTAATTTGCATATTGTAATGTGAGAGATACTGGAAAGGTCCTTCTTGGCCTCTACCTGTCTGTGACAGTCTACTGTTAGAAATGGACTCTCGGGGGCTGGAGAGATGGCCTAGTGGTTAAGAGCTCCGACTACTCTTGCAGAGGACCAGGGTTCTATCCCCAGCACCCACATGGCGGCTGAGAACCATCTTTAACTCCAGTTCCAGGGGCATCCGACACCCTCTTCTGACCTCTGAGGCCTTGCAAGACAAGGGTACACAAACCTACATGCAGAGAGTACATTCATACACATAAAATAAATCAATCAATAAATAAATAAATATTAAAAAAAGAAATGTACTCCCTTAGCTAAGGTTATTTCTCATGCATGATGTTCACAAAATTTTTTTAACTAAAAGCAACAATAAATAAATAAATAAAATAAAAGTCATGACAATAAAACAGATTTAATTGGAAGAGGTTACCTTTTTAAGCTATTTTCCCTTTAACAACATGATGTGAGTTTGCATAGAAATGGTTACAGAGTCAAATTCAGGGAAATTAAGATATGGGATAGAAGCTGTAGAGATGCATCCCGCATGATCTGGATGCTTTCCAAAATGGAATCGCCAAGGGACAGCATTAGGAAGCCATGAACTTGGAGAAGAGAGGATAGCAAGCAAAATGAAATCTGCTTGGACAAGGAGGGAGAAGGGCAAAGCCATTTTCGCAAATCTGTCAATCAGCTGCAATCCTGACCTCTGGTTTTCCCAAACTCAGAGCTTTCAAAAAGTAAGCATGTCATTTTAAAGAATACCCAAGATGGCCATGAATGATGTACAATTCAACTGTACATCAAACTGGAATGAGGAAGAGCCCAGGGATCCAGGTTTGAGGCTGTGAGAGGAGAGGAGGCTAATTGTTTGAAACCTGGACAGACTAGAGTCCAAAATGACATATCCAGAGAAAATAGACGGTTTTGCTTCTCACCCACTTGTGCCCCTTTCCCAAAGCCTAGGGAACAAATTGCGGAAGAGGAGGCGTGGTAGAATGTAAGGGCTGCGGAGAGATTGGGGTGAATCGTGAGACTACAGCAATATAGACTGGACTCCTAATTGATCAACATGCCTGTGCATACAAGCGTCTCCAACTGTTTGGACATAGATACTCGCAAATTGGTTTTACATGAATGTTACTTACATCCATTGCTTATGCTTAATAATTTGGCTCACTTCAAAAAAAAATGCACCAATACCTAATTGTACGGCAAACTGAGTAACATCAATGTTATCTGAAAACAACTGCGTTATTATATTGTAGAATCCCTTAAAAAATAAACAAACAAAAGAGGAGAAAATAAAAGAAGATGTTTAGATCTCTGAGTTTGTCACTGAGCTACAGCATCAAGCCCAAACTAAGAGAATCTTTTATGAGCCTCCCGGGAGACACTATATGAGTTCTAGATCCTTCTAAAGCTCCCTTCAGAGGAGCAGTGTTTGGAAGAAAAGATTAGGACAAGTCTGGATCCTCTTGGCTTCAGTGTATGACTTTAGGGCCACCTTAGCAATGACGCCAGTCAAAGATGCTTGCTTCTGGAAATCTCAGCCATTTCTAACAAAGGGTATAAGAGAGTATTTTTAAAACAGTTGTTCTCTAAATATTTTCCTCACACCAGCAGTATGAGCATCATTGGGGCATTGGGTACAAGTGCATCTTCTCAACTTTCATTCTGGACCTGCAGACCACATCCCTGAAGGTGAGCTGGGCAGTCTGTTTTTACAGCCTTCCAGGTGGTTCTAATGCACAATGATGTCTGAGAGCTGGTGGTTTAAAGGCACTAAAATTGCCATGCTTCAGAACTTATCCCTACATTTCCCTTTCCAATCACTGAGCTTGAATGTTTTAGTTTCTTTTTTAAAGTATTTTTATTTATTACTTTTATTTTATGTGTGAGTGCATTGCCTACATATATGTAAGTACACCCGTGTTGCGCAATGCCCGTGGTCAGAAGAGAGCATGGGGGATCCCCTGGAATGGGCTTAGGAACAGTTGTTAGCCACTATGTGGTTGCTGGGAACTGAACCTGGGTCCTCTGCAACAGCATTCAGTACTCTTAACTGCTGAGCGGTCTCTCCAGCACCCATATTTTAATTTCTTATGCTATGGAGTTTAGTGGGATTTGATACTCAGTTTATTTAAAGCAAATATTTTTTTTTCTCTTAGGAGTATCAACATTATGTAGAAAGAATAAAATTTCTCTGTGTGTTGATCTGCTTAAGATATTTTTAGATATATCGGATGACAAAATAGTATTCAAAATGGTACACGGGCAGCTAAAATGACATATCCATAGATTTGAAGAAACTTCTAAAATGCCTTTTCCTCTTAAAAGGTTTTAAATATAATAAAGACTTTAGGTTTATAAATAATTAAGCACATGTTCATTGTAAGCACCAAACAATTTAAATGTAAATCAAATAAAGCTTGATAGTTTCTCCCACTTTTCCTCCCCTCCCTTGACACCACCAGACCGTATTTATCTGCCTGTCCTCATTTCACTGAATGCATAACCTTGTATGTAAGAATAAAGTTGGACACACAAAATCAGGATCATATTTTTTTACTGCTCTAAAATTTTCTTTTTACATTCAGGCTATCAGAAGCAGTTTCCAGCTGCCATTATTTCCTCTGTCCCCTTTCAGTTATTTAGAATGCCTGCTCTTCAGTTATCCTGATAAATTTATCTGTATTTACTCTTTTTAAGTTTTCAGTGGGCTCCTCAAATATTTGATGGTTCAATTCCACATCTATTTGTAATTTAAGAAAGGCCTAATTTTTTGTGTGCTTTATATTTCTACAAGGAATAATACCAGACTTGACATTTCCCCCATTTCTGTGGTCTCCCATTGTTTCAGTTTGAATTTCTTGACCCGCTGGTCACTGAGAACATCTTTTCTTCTATTGTTGCTGTTGGAGATTTTACTAAAGGTTCCAAAGGCCTTTCTGATGCCAAGAGGGAAGCTGGTGTCCTAGTATTGCTGGTCAGGAAGGGTGTGGTAGGCTTTTCCAGTCCTCAGTGGTATGGGTGGACAGGAATTCAGCTCAAGGTTGCAGTTCCTCTTCAGGAAACTGATAGGAGATGTTCTCCAGTCTGAGGGATCTCCAGGGTTTAATTGGTCGGACCTATTCTGGGAGTTAAGGCTTTGAGTTTCTACTGAAACCACTGAAGCCACCCCTGCCCCGAGCTACCCAGGATCTCCTACCTTCACCTTGGGTCTGAAACAATGATGTTTAAGACTGTATTTTGGAGGTTCATTGACCTCGTTATTCTGTATCTTTCCAGTGGAACTCTGGCCAGGAGGGGTGTCATGTCATCTTTCCAAATATCTTGACTTTTTTTCCAAATCTATAGCCACCTGCTAAAAAAATTAATAAGCCAAGATTATACCAAAAGTGAAAAGACTGTTATAAAATATTATCAAGGGCTGGAGAGATGGCCTAGCGGTTAAGAGCACCAACTGCTCTTGCAGAGGACCCAGGTTCGATCCCCAGCACCCACACGGTGGCCGAGAACCATCCGGAACTCCAATTCCAGGAGAACTCCAGTTCAAGGGGAATCCGACACCTTCTTCTGAACTCCACGGCGTTGCACGACACGGGTGCACAAACCTGCATGCAGACAGTACATTCATACACATACAGAAATAAATAAATAACATTATCAAAAGTAGATCAACTTTCTACAAATTCATCTATAATAAAACACGTG
Organism: Rhizomys pruinosus; assembly: GCA_009823505.1. Classification (NCBI taxonomy): domain Eukaryota; kingdom Metazoa; phylum Chordata; class Mammalia; order Rodentia; family Spalacidae; genus Rhizomys; species Rhizomys pruinosus. The sequence continues at coordinate 271,862 of VZQC01005145.1, read as the reverse complement.
CAAAATACACAAAGTGATTCAAAGTATCTCCCAATTCTCTGAAATGCTGTTGGAAGCAAAAGCCCTGTGTAAGGATGAGTGCAGAATGCTGTCACATGAAGACCATATTTGGCTTCCCCAGCCTGCAATGTGAGAAATTCCTTTTCCCATAATAATGTTAGGGAGGCTGGGCAGAGCCAGGCAGGGTTTGCTTTCTTAAGTCATAGAGGTTTATCAGGTCAGGCAAAGTTTCAGCATCATTTAATCTCACCTTTCATCATCTCTAAAAGCAGAGTTCAACCTAACTCCTTCTAGATTTATGTGTATATTTTTTTAATAACACTCTGAAATGTGGCACATTTAAGTTTACCTCCATAAAGTCCTTCATTTCTTTTATCATGACAGATGTAATATAGTCTCTTGATCCAATGTTATAATTCAATCTGAGGTTTCTCCTCCCATTTATAGATCAGTGACGACCCCTCTCATCACCTTGCCTCATACCGATCAGCGGCTTCTCCAGCAGAGACTGGAGTCTTCTGATGCGCTGTCCATCTGACTACCCACCTCCCCATCTCATCTAAGGACTTTTAGTTGCTGGAGCTTGTCACATCCATTTCTTGGCTGATAAGAGATGAACTCAGCAAAGGGCTGAGTTCAGAGGCAGTAGCAGCTGTTCCTGCCAGTATCATTTACTGGAAGCCTAGCCCCAGCTCCAGCGCTCTCTCCACATGCCCCTCTGTTGGCTCTCAAGCATGGCTCATGCCTGGGCTAATCTGATACCCTCAGCTCTGTCACAGTTTGTCATCTATTAAAAATTGAAACTTATTTATTCTCCAGTGAGGTTTCAGTTTTCTGGTACTAAGATTAGACTGTCTTAGGTAGTGAGATGGTATCTTTTTTCTTGAAAATGGTGTTCTAAGGTCCTGGCATGCTTTCCACAGATGAGATTTCTCTTAGCTCAGTGTGTCTGATAACCATCTTATTCAACAGAATATTGGGCTATTCAAGATCCTAATGGATCTTATTCTTCTTTAAAGAATGGATTTATGGGCCGGAGAGATGGCCTAGCGGTTAAGAGCGCCGACCGCTCTTGCAGAGGACCCGGGTTCGATCCCCAGCACCCACATGGCGGCCGAGAGCCGTCTGAAACTCCAATTCCAGGAGAACTCCAGTTCAAGGGAATCCGAGACCCTCTTCTGACCTCCGTGGCATTGCACGACACGGGTGCACAAACTTGCATGCAGACAATACATTCATACACATACAGAAATAAATAAAAAATAATTAAAAAAAGAACAGATTTATTATTTTTATTCTATGTATATGAGTGTATTGCCTGCATTTTTGTAAGAGTACCCATCTCCTGCAATGCTTTCAGAGGTCAGAAGAAGGCATTGGATCCCTTGGAACTGGAGTTAAGCCACTATATGTGTCCTGGGAATCGAACCCAGCTCCCGCACAAGGTCAGTCAGTGCTCTAGACTACTGAGCCATCTTTCCAGACCTGATATTATACGTTTTTACATTTTAACTGAGTTTTTGTGTATTTCATATAAAACATCTTAATCATCTTTATATGCCCTCCCCCATTCACACTTCCTATAGCCCCCTGATTATATTTCTTGCATTCTATCATTCATGTTAGGGTCTATTTAGTCGAGTTAATAGGCCTAAACATCGAATAGGTATAGACCCAGATGTTCCTAGTGCAAGTTCATCCACTAGGTTCTAGTCAGGCTATTTAGAGTTGCTCCCTTGAAGAAGATCAGCTTTCTCTAATGCAGCAGTAATCAGCTGCCTATAATTTTCTAGCTAAGATGGAGGCCTGCTGTCCATATCCATATTTCAATGGTGGGTTTTGCCTACTTGAGTATGCGTGTGTCTTGTGCATGCTGACATCATTGCTGTTGAGTCACATGAGCAAAGTCCCAGTTGCCTGTAAGACTCTATTTCTGTGTGGGCATGCACCTCCTCCTCTGGCTCTTAGAAGCTTTTCACTCCCTCTCTGCAATGGTCTCAGAGACCTGGGTGGGTGGACTTTAATATGGGAGTCCTAGCCAAGGACCCCCACTATACAGACTTTTATTGTCTATGGTTTAGCCATTTGTGGCCCTTTTTGTTCACGGCCTTCTGTTTCATGAGGGAGCTTTGTTGACGAGAGCTGAGAGATTCATTAGAATTCTCTCTACCTCCTATTTCACTACGTTCTGCAAGCATTAGGTGTGGAGGTACCATTGTAAGTTTCTCACATAAGGTTGGGAAATTCACAGACAATCTCTGTGTGTGACCAGCTGTGGAATTCTGTAATTGTCTCCATCTGTTGCAAAAGCTTCTTTGATGAGTGGTCACTAACATACTTCTTTGTGAATATAAGGACCCATATTTAGCATATAGTAAGAAACAGCACATTTATCCAGAATGTGACAGCCTTAAGGTTTTCTATAAGATCTATAACCTCTCCAACCATGTATAATGACTATAATTATAGTGCCACAAAGGGGGTTCCCTCCAATCAAGTGAGTTTAAGGCCAATTAGATAGCTATTGATTACCCCCAAGATAAAAGTGCCCCAGAACAATTTGCTGTGCTGGTCACTGTTGTGGTTATTAGGCCTTAAACCTGGACTTGGACCATCAATTGATGTTCTCCCTTATCAGTTTGCATAGGACCTTCCAAAACTATGAGAGCTAGCCTTCAGGAAGGCAGCTTCTAAGTCAGTTCCAACTCCTTTACTTCAAGTTCTGTATCAAAAGTATGTCTTGTTCTCAGGAATAGTGTCTTATTTTCAAGTTCTGGGAGGTAATCAAGGGCTATTGCAATAGCCTGTGTAATGTTGGGAGTCTCTTGGATTAGCCTGACCAACAACTAAAAGGGAGGTTTTTTTTTTCAATTATGTTCTATTGATTGATGTGTATGTTTTTGTGTCAGTACCCTGCTTTTTTTTTTATTACTACAGCTCTGTAATATAGTTTGACATTTGACATGGTGGTCCCCTCAGCATTGCTCTTTGTGCTAAGGATTGCTTTGGCTATCTGAGGTATTTTGTGATTCCATATGAATTTTAGGATGTTTTTTCCTAAATCTCTGAAAAATGTCCTGGGGACTTTGATTGGAATTTGTACATTGTTTTTGGTAGGATAGTAATTTTCACAATACTAATTCTTCTAATCATGAACATGGAAGGTCCTTCCATCTCCTGATATTTTCCTCAATCTCTTCAAAAATTTAAAATTTTCATTGTAGAGATCTTTAATGTCTTTGATCAAGTCTATTACTAGCTATTTTGATTTTTTTTGAGCCTATCATGAATGAGAGAATTTCTAAGTACTCTTTCTCTAATTGCTTGTTATTAGTATACAGAAAGGCTACTGATTTTTATAGATTGATGTTTATAACCTGCCACATTGCTGAAAGTGTTAATTATTTCTGTTGGGATATTTTGGACCTCTTATGTATAATATCATATCATCTCCCAATAAGGATAACTTAACCACTTCTTTTCCACTTAGTACTCTAATAATTTTTTTCTCTTGTCTTTTTTATCTAACATGAGTTTCAAGCACTATATTAAAAATAAGGGGAGATAATGGACAGCTTTATCTGGTTCCTGATTTTTATGGGAATGCTTTTAGGTTTTCTCTGTTTAGAATGATGTTGGCTATGGGTTTGCTGTATATAGGTTTAATTATGTTGAACTATGTTCCCTCCAGTCCATTTCCCTCTAAGACTTTTAATATAAATGCATGTTGTATTTTGTCAAAGGTATAAAATTCCCTCTTGGGACTTCTTTTAAAGTGTCCCAGGGGTTTTGTTGTGTTGTATTATCCTGTTCATTTAGTTCAAGAAATACTTTTATTTATTTCTTAATTTCTCCTTTGACCCATTCATCATTTAGGAGTATGTTGTTTAATCTCCATGAGTTCATGTAGTTACTAGAACTTCTTTTGGTGTTTATTTTCAGCTTTATTTCATTGTGGTCTGAGAGAATACATGGAATTATTTCAATTTTTAATTTTGTTTTGTTATCCCAGTATGTGCTCAATTTTAGAGAAACTTCCATGAGCTGTTGAATAGAAAGTGTATTCTTTGTTGCTTAGGTAAATGTCTGTTAGGTCAATTTGATATATGGTATCATTTATTTCAGATGTCTGTCTATTCTTTGTCCATTTGCTCTATTAGAGATAGTGGGGTACGGAAGACCCTACTGTTACTGAGTTGGGGTTAATCTGTATCTTAAAGTCCTATAGTACTGTTTTTACAAAATTGGGTGCATCAGAGTTTGGTGCATATATGTTCATGATTGTAATATTTTCTTGGTCAACTGTTCCTCTCATCTGAATGAAGTGACCCTCTTTATCTCTTCTGCTTAGTTATAGTTTGAAATCTACTTTGTCATATATTAGAATTGTAACCCTTGCTTGTTTCCTAGTGCCATTTGCTTGGAATATTTTTCCATCTTCTCACCTTAAGGTAGTGCCTATCCTTGAAGATAAGATGAGTTTCTTACAGACAAGAAAAAGATGGATATTGTTTCTTAATTCAACTAGCCCATGTTGCTTGATAGGGAAGTTCAGGCCATTGATATTTAAAGTTATTATTTGAAAGAGGTATATTGGTTATCATAATTTTAGTTTTTGTTTGCAGTCTTGGTCTAATTTTGGGTTTCCACAATTATATCTTCATTTAGTTTCTCTCTGTTGCCTATTGGGTATAGTCATTCCTTTCTTCAATTCTTTGAGTTGCTGATGGGTTTTTCTTTATGTTACTTGTTTTCTTGGGCAGCTTTCAGTATTTTCTCTTTGTTATGTAGATTTAGTGTTTTTACAATGACATGCTGTGGGGATCTTCTTTCCTGGTCCTGTCTATTTGGTGTTCTATGTGCTTCTTATACTTGTACTGGTAGGTCCAATCTTGATACCCTGTTTTCTATTTCATTCATTCTATTGGTGAGGTTTTCTCCTGCCATTTTAAATTGGTTTATTGAGTTTTTCACTTCTTTCTTCATTTTAGCTTGTTTTCTTCTGTCAATTCAGGCAGACGTTTATCCCTATCTTCTTTTACTACTTTGAGTTGTTTGTGTGCTCTTTAAATTCATTAAATTCTTTGGTAGAATAGATTTAGAGATAAAAACAAGTCATCCCATTTTATTGAAAATTCAAAAATATAAAGGAACTCCCAATATATTCTAGAACAATAGATTTAAGGCACTTGCCAGTGCTCTGTCTGCTACTCACCTTTTATGTAGAGTAGTGGGAAGCTGATGAAAGTTACTGGACTGTGAACAAGCTGATTAGAACTTAATTTCAGGATGATTGTTCCCATAGAAGACCTTGAGCTAGATCTGAGGGAACAAAGACTCAGGCAACAAGGCCTGTTGGGCTGTAAATATCTGTTAGCAGGTGAGAGGCAATGCACTCAAAAGAAGAAAGAGAGAAAAGAAAGAATACCAGAAGGCTGGTGGAGAAAAAACAGACAGACTTCATGCTTAGGAACCTAACAAAGAGAAGGAAGATCCTGGTGTCCATAGAGACATCAGAGGCAGAAAAGGAATAGTCACAGGGAGGGGGTAGGGTTGAATCAGAGGTTACTTGGTCAGTGTGGACTTTTATACAGCTGGGGAGAGTATACGAGTTCTACTCCATTTCCACCGATGTACTCTGAACATGAATCTGCATTTTTACAATTATTGCCGAATGGCTCTCTTGGGATCACTTATCAGCTATAGAACAATAGATATTCTTTGAGTTGCTGCCCTCTTCACACTGACCTAGAGGTTGGAATGACAGTCCAAGGTTGGCGTTTAAATTAACTGTTAGAAAACTGGAATTATTCTTCTTAGCGAAATTCAAGGCCTGCTGGAAACAAGTGTTAAAAAGAAAAATGTTCCCTTTGCTTTGTCCCCAAATTGTAGTGAATTGTAAAGAATAGATTTGCCACAGACTAGAAACCCTGACAAGTGAGCAAAACGTTGCAGACTTAACAGGCCCCATAAAATAACACTCTCATCAAAATCAGTCTGACTCACCTGGGTACTACTATGCCATAGGGGGAGATTAAGGTGAAGAGTTTACACAAATGATTTTATTGGCAATCATTTTGGCAAAACAAACATTTGCAGTTCTTTATAATCATTTCTTCCTGTGTATCTATTGCTAACGTTAACACTGGTATTTTCCTCAAAATGGTAGGATGTGTTGGCTGCCTAAAATATTCAATAGAATAATGATATGCATGTTATAGCAACAGCAACCATTTGGATGGTATTCACAGTAGTAATGAGATTGTTAGGTCATCTTATTTCAATTATCACTTTCTCTTCATGGATTTTCCCCTACAATTACACCCTCATTTCATTTAGTGAATTAGCTAGTTAGTTAGATGCTGAGGGTTGAGTCTAGAGCCTTGAATATGCTAAGCACATATTTTAAAAAAATTTTTATTTATTTCTATATGTGTATCAATGTACTGTCTGCATGCAGGTTTGTGCACCCGTGTCGTGCAATGCTGCAGAGGTCAGAAGAGGGTGTCGGATTCCCCTGGAACTGGAGTTCTCCTGGAATTGGAGTTTCAGACGGTTCTTGGCCGCCATGTGGGTGCTGGGGATCGAACCCGGGTCCTCTGTAAGAGCGGTCGGCATTCTTAACCGCTAGGCCATCTCTCCAGCCCCTCAGCACGTATTTTACCACTGAGTTATGCCCTTGGGCTTAGAGTTACATTTTAAATTTTGCAGTCATTTACTTATTCTATGTGTGTATGCATGTGGGTACACACACTCTACAATGTGCATGTGAAGGTCAGAGAACCATTTGCAGGAGTTGTTTCTCTCCTTCCACCATGCTCCAAGGATTGAACTCAGGTTGTTGGACTTGGCAGCAGGCATTTTTACCTGCTGAACCATCTTGCTGGCTCGTATCCCTCAGTGTTTTTCAGGTCATGATGCAGCTAATTCCTCTAAATATCACATCCCGAACATACTAATATAAACGGACTCAGTGCTGAAACTCATCTCTTGTCCCCCATTTGGCCTATTTTCTCCTGGATACCTCCTCTACTCCCATCTCCAATCTCTACCATTGCTTAATGAATCCTTGAGAAAGTGTCTTCTGTTCTTTGATGTCACCAAAGATGTCTATATCCTAATCCCCAGGACCTGTGAACATGGCACCTAATAGACATAGGAACTGTGAAAAGGATTATTCTCTATTCAGAACCAAAGATAATACTAAAGTCTCCTTAAGCTATGCACTTAAGCAAAATATATTAATGCAGGAGCTCTGACATGAGCAATGGATTATTCTACCAAGGAGATGTTGGCCAGGGGATCCAAGCCCCCACAAAAGGTAAAGGCTACTTGCCTCTAAACTGGGATACCTGCAAGAAGAGAGGCAATAAGGCCCTGCTATCGAAGACCTGACATTAACATGGGAAAGATGTATTGAGACCACACATGCAAGTGTACAGATGGTCTCTGGAATACCAGAGAGTGTTACCAAAGGCCACTAAACCAATAAAGCAAATATGGGTTTCCTTGAGTCAAGCAAGACTCCTCCGTCAGCACCAGCTACACCTCACCTGCCTGGAAATACTGTGCAGCAGAGGCAGCCATATGCCTGTATATCCCAAATCTAATTGGCTATTGGCTCTCTCCTTGGAGGAATAACCTATGGCTGATGCCACAAGCTTGCACCCTCTAATGGTCAGGAGATGTTATAAGCTACAGTAAGACCCTGTCATATTCAACAGAAAAAAATGTAATTCATGGATTAACATACCATCCAAACATCTTTCTTTGGATTTTTGTTTTGCTTCTGGGCAGATAAGTGCATCTATTATCTTACACATGCTGCACATAGTCCCTGACCATGATCTTTCCAGGGCCTGGTGGTTCCTTCTGAAAAAGGAACATAGTAAAGGTAGAAAGTGGTGGAGAGCAGATGGATTTAGACTAATAAACTTGCTGGGAGTTTGATATATAAGTTTTTATGAAAGGAAATAAAAGAGGATTCCAAGATTTCTTTGAGGAATTAGGAAGGTACTAGTGCCATTTACAGAAGGACTACTGAGAGGAAAAGGAGGGGACAGGTACAAAGACTTACGTTTTTGTTAACTTTGTTATCGTCTACTCTTACATTTTAATGCTGAATGTCCAGGCTGTTTTTAATTACCTTGCAGATTTCTAAGTGAAGGTCAGTAGTGTTTTTATCTCATATGATGCTATATTTCAGAAAAAAAACCCTGATATTTCATCATCTTATAGATAAAATCTAGCTAAACTATGAATATAGGAAGATGAGGAATATATCAGACAAGTAATGTGAAAGGAAGTCAAAGAATGAAAATCTCACATATTTTATAATTTTGGAAGGATTTACAGAACTGTGGAATTTGTCCCTAAAGACAGAAGTATTTATTGGGACTCCTATGGTTCTTCCTGTACCTTTTTGTTTCATTTTCCTAATTTCTTTCAGCCAAATGCTACAGCCAGGAAACACAATATGAATGAAACGTCAGCATTCATTCTCCATGTTTCTCCAAGGAATTTAGTCTACTCATGTACAATAACCAGTAAATGGGTTTGAGCCAGAAGGTACTCAGTTTTCAGAGGACCCATGTGCCCCTGGATATCCAGGCTCAGAGATAAACCCTGTGCCTGTATTACCATGCAGACCATGGGACTCTGCTGCTATCCTGCTGCCCCTCAAGTTTCTTCAGTGGTGAGATTCTTGCACAGATGAAGAGAAAACAACCCTCAATAAAACTAGACTCTTTCTCCAGCCTCCCCTTCTTGCCTTCTTCTAGTTTCACACATCTCTTATGTTGACTCTCGGCATCTCCCTTCTTTCAAATCTTCTCCACCAATTAAAATAAGGAACGTCCTCCTCTGATCATTTGCATTTCATTGACTTATTTTTTTTCACTATGTCAAAAGTTTAGTTTTTTTTCTGGATATTAGCAGTTAGCAGGCATAGCTATTCCATTTATTGTCAGCCTTGATATAGCTTCTCTTTTTTATTGATGTTTTGTCTATTTCATACATCAGTATTCAATTCAGTCCAGGCATATTCCCCTTTCCCTTCCCCCCAGCCCACCCCACCCCAGATCATTCATTCTGCCATAACTATTCTGAATCTTTCTCTCATCTTTTTTTATGCTTAGGAATTTACATTTTCCTCCATTAATTTTATATTACTCTAAAATATGGATACATGCTCTCCATCCATATACAGTAATTACAGAGTCTGAAAATAATTGGTGGTTGGATTCTAGAGCCTGTTGAGAGATTCACATTATAACAATATAGTTGCTTTCAGATAAACAGAAATATAACAATAATGTCATTCAGCTTGCCTTTCATCTGGGGGATTTGGTGTTAGCATCCACAAATAAGGGAAACCAATCTCCGTTTGTCTTTCTGGGACTGTGTTATTTCACTCAGCATAATAGCTTTGATCTCCATCCACTTACCTGCATAGTTTATAATGCCATCTTTCTTTACCACTGAATAGAGCTCCATTGTGTAGATGTACCCCATTTTTTCATCCACTCATCTGTTGGTTACAGCTCTTCACTACTGTGAAGAGAGCTGCAGTAAACATGGATGTGCATGTATCTTTGGGGTAGGATGACTATTTGGGGTATATACCCAGGAGTGGTATGACTAGGTCAGGTGGTAAGCTCATTCTGAGTCTTTTAGGGATTCTCCACGCTGCTTTTCATAGGGGCTGTACAAGTTTACATTCTCACCAGCAGTGCATGAGTGTTCCCCTTTGCCCACAACCTCTCCAGCATCTTTTGTCTTTTGTTTTCTTGATCTTAGCTAGCCGTACTGGAGTGAGATGATATCTGAGAGTGGTTTTAATTTGTATTTCCTTAATTATTAATGATGTTGAACATTCTTTTATTTTGTCTTTTTGAGACAGGGTCTCCCTGTAGCCCCAGCTGTCCTGGAACTCACTCTGTAGACCAGGCTGGCCTTGAACTCACAGAGATCCACCTGCCTCTGCCTCCCAAGTGCTAGGATTAAAGGCGTGCACCACCACGCCTGGCCAATGTTGAACACTTTTTAAGATGTTTCTCAGCCATCTTTAATTTCTCACTGGTGAAGACTCTGTTCAGCTCTTTACTCATCTTTTGAGTAGGTCATTTGTCTTCTTCTTTGTTTTTTGAGTAGTTTATATATTCTTGACGTTAATGCTCTGTCAGATGTGTCACTGGTAAAGATTTCCTCCCACTCTGTGGGTTTTCTCTTCACCTCCTTGATTGTTTCTTTCCCTGTACAGAAGCTTTTGAGTTTTATGAGATCCCATTTGTTGACTGTTGACCTTACTTCCTGTGCAGCTGCTTTCTGATTTGGAAAGTCTTTTCCTACACCTATGTCTTGTAGGTTGTTGCCTACTTTTTCTTCTATCACCTTCAGGGTTTTGGGCTTCATATTGAGATCTTTGATCCACTTGGAGTTGATTTTTGTACAGGGTGAGAAGTAGGGGTTTAATTTTGTTCTTCTACAGATGATGATCCAATTTTGCCAGCACCATTTGCTGAAGATGCTATCCTTCCTCCATTGAAGGTTTTTGCCCCTTTGTCAAATATGAGGTGGCTAAAATTGTATGAGGTCAAGTTTGTATCTTCAATTTTGTTCCATTGGTCAACAGGTCTGGTTTTGTGCCAGTACCAGGCTGTCTTTACAGACTCTTTTTTTACTGATGTCTTAGGTGATCTAAACTTTTCAGTTTTTAAATGTCACTTGAATGCCCCTAGGCCTCATCTACCAAGGGAAGTCTGTGATTCATAGATCCAGCCTGTGGGACTCGATTTTCTTCATACCTCATCCCCACAGAACTTTACCCAGATGGTCATGGGAGTCCTATGTAATGCTTCACATGCTCAGAAACAAGTCTGGGCATGTTCTTTCATTTGATCTTCCTGTTAGGCCTTTCTTACCCCCAAAGCCATTTTGAAATGGACTTTCCCTCAATCGTAGCAGGTGTTAACCTAGTGGGAATGTGGCTTTCCTGGCTAGGGTAAAATCTGAGTGCCTTCCTAAGTGCACCTTCCATTTTCTTCCCCTTTTTCCTACATAGGGGCAGTCATTGTGGCCTTTGCCTGGTGGTTGCTTTTCTCAAGTACAGTGTTTATGTGATTTCTGCCTAATATAAACCCACATAGTTGTTTATTGCTAAGAGTATTTCAAGTTTTATCCAATTAATATTATATAATATGAACTTCTCTAATGGTACTGTTTTTACTTAATTATATTTTGGGGATTGAGCTACATTGATATGTATGGTTCTGGTTATACTCCACGATACAACAATGTCAGAATACATTTATCCATTCACCTATTTATTGATATTTAAATCCTTTCTAGTTTTTATGCATAAAGACTTCAGTATTTCTTTCCTTTTAAAGTAATTTGAAGCAAGAGTAAGCAAGGAACACAGACAGGGAGGGGTTCTTCTTCAGAGGTATATTTAGTGAAGGTTGTTGCCAGTGGCCACACTTTCTTTGGTGGGGAACAGTTCCGGGAAGTGGCAAAGATTCAAGATGCTTTCCTGAAATGTCCCTTCATTTCTTCTCATCTACTTTTCAACTCTAATACAGGGCTTCACTTCACTTCTCTTCCATATCACCAATACTCTCACGTATTTTCAATCCAGAGCCTAACCAGTCTCTTTTGTTGGTCATAGCCTGATTCCTTCTTTTTTTTTTTTTTTTTTTTTTNCAAGTGTTTCCTTAGTGTCTGTGTAAGTGCCAGTTTCAAAGGACAGTGCATAAAAATTATTCAAGTTTGCAAAAGAATGTGAAATCAAATTTCAGTATATTTACTGAACATTACAATCGAAAAGAAAGACATCTAGGTAATTTATATTTAAAATGTGAGGTACTTAAACCATAAATAACTAGCTATATTTGTGATATGTTAAGAGCATGTGTCATTTAACTATAGACCAAGCCCAATTAAATATTTTGATGACCTTGCAGAAATGGAATGTTCATAAATTTGTCTTAAAATATAAGTTTTGAGTTGTATTAATGATTTTAGTATTTAATTTGTTCCAAGACAATTAAAATTCTTTAATCTGTTTTCTTAGAACTGGCTACGTATTATTTTAGTAACTATATAAAGACATACATCTAAAATAGATTTTGTGCATTTTTTCCTTAAAGGAGAACAGTGTAAGACAGGTATAGTGGCACAGACTTGTCCTAGCTTATTTGAGAGGATCACTTACCATACCCAGTTGTTTGAGACTAGTCTGGGCAAGAAGTTATGACCCCATCTCAGAAAACCACCATATACTTGAACTTTGTACCTTGGGACTGTGAAGAGATACACTGAAACCAAAAACCTAAGTATAAAACAACTTTATTGTTTTAACCGTGGAGAGAAAAATACACTGTAACTAAATAACTGAAAGTTTGATACATAGGAATTGCTGCTACTCATACAGCTGTTCAAATTTATTTACAAGTCAAAAGGAAAGAGGTCTTGCACTTAAGCTAGTGATTACAGGTATAATTTAAGCTAGCCTGATTCCTTCTAAGACGACTGAAATGAAAGTAGTACAGCTTCCTCTGTGAAACTCTCAACAGATCTCCTAGCTCCTCTAGTCCTCATTGTCCTCATCTGTAAAGGTCAGAATGATATTAATGATTTTATTGTGTTACTATTAGATTAACAAATAATATCTGGGGCTCTAGAAGGCAAATCGATCTCTCATAGTAAGATGTGTGTGTTTCTTCCTCTTGAATCTAGAGCTTTCTGCCTCTCAGGCTGTCTTTGTGATCTCTCCAACACTAGGTCTGTATATGGAGACCCAGGAACTGAGGATACAGTTCAGTCATAGAGTACTTGCCTAACATGTGTGAATCATGGTTTCAATCCCTCGAAGAACCTCCCCCCCCCAAAAAATCTAAAAAGTGGAGTCAAAGATTCCTGAAAAAAGAAGTGAAGCATCTCTGCTGTCACTTGCATCCTGGTTCTGAAACCAGGTGCAGACATCATTCCCCATTATCCAGCAGCCGTGGATGACTAGAGTAGCCTCCTCATGGGTTTCTTCCATCCTAAACATTTTCCTTTTAAACCTACTAACTTCCCATTGCATTTAATATAATTCTGCATGTGCAAGGTTCCTGATGAGTTCTATGGGGTGAGGGGACCATTCCATTGGTTTAACTGGACTCAAATGGCTGAATTTAGCTAGATCTGGGAGAGGTATGTCCTAAGTTCTGCTGGGTTAGCTGAGAGGGCTGGTCTTTGCACTGGCAGCCATATTTCATCCCGAAATAAGGTAGAGCAAGATTGGGTTTTCTCTCTTAGTTAATCTATGTTCTAAACAAGCACTTATCAAGCCTGTCCTTTTGTTGTTTTCTGATGTCCCACTGGCCTATTCTAGAGACAATGTAGGAAGTAGGTTTTGAGGAAAACAGGAGGCAGGGTTCAGTGGACGTCACTGCGAGACCTGAATACGTCATCCTGTTTGGAGCTCTAAGCTTTTTTCCCTCAGGCTCTTTCCATGGTCGCATCCCTGTGTTCCTTCAGCCAAATAAACAAATAAAATGTAGAAGGTTTTCACTGATATTTTCAAAGCAGAAGCACATAATTAACAAGATGTAAAAAATGGCAAAATTATCTTAATAGTCATGAAACTTTTGAACAAACACACTGAGTAGAAAATAACTGGCAAAAATGGAGACTACTGAAGTCAGTTAAGCTTTCTAAGAGGACTCCACTAGGTCTAAAGCAAAATGATAAGAATGAAGCAGCTATGTTTTATCATAGAGGAGCACAGCTCCAGACAGAAGAAACCACTGGTATGCCTGGTCACTGTCCCCAGTCCTGACTCCTTCAAGCTTCTTTTCTGTGAGTTGCCTGTTCTGCCCCCACTGTTATCTACCTTCTTCCCTTCAGTAGTTTCACCATAGTGTGCAGCAACCTGCAGTTGTTTTCTAGTTCAAGTGTGCAATAAACTGTAATACCCACAAAACACATCTATATACTTGAATGTCTTCATAAAGCTAGGGTTAGTCAGCATTCAGGACAGTGCTCACCAGGAACTTTATCCATATGCTGCGTATCCTCCCACGCTGATGTCTATGGCTAAAGAAATAGAAATCCAATCAGGCTAAAATTTGTAGTTCTGATTGCACAAATATGGTGCTGGGGAAGCTTCTCCCAAGGTCAACATACCCCACTGCTTAACTCCAAAAGAGCTGTGTAGAAAGCTCCTCATTCTGACATTTTATTCTTATTAATGTAGTTTGATAGCAGTTAATGTGGGGTTATCCTTAAAGTTCCCAACTGTACTGGGAAAAAAAATTGGGGACTCATGTGGGATCAAATATCAATGCTGCAACATGAAGTATGATATCAGGACATCACTTTCAGCCTCAGTTTCCTCGTTAGAAGTGAAGGTCACGGGGCTGGAGACATGGCCTAGCGGTTAAGAGTGCCGACAATTCTTACAGAGGACCCGGGTTCGATCCCCAGCACCAAAATGGCGGCTGAGAACCGTCTGAAACTCCAGTTCCAGGAGAACTCCAGTTCCAGGGGAATCCGAGACCCTCTTCTGACCTCCATGGCATTGCACGACATGGGTGCACAGACTTGCATGCAGACAGTACATTCATTCACATACAGAAATAAATAAAATTAATTAAAAAAAAAGTGAAGGTCACTATGTTCAGTAGTGTAGTATACAAATTTTCAAAGGAATTGCATCAAGTACTGGAAGCACACATGCTACAGGAAGCTGAGAAGTCAAACCATGATTGAGAGGTTCTCAATCTTCTATAACAGAAAAGGGAACATTTTATCTGCAATTGACCATTTATGAAAATGGCTAGGTTTAGTCTATATGTTTAGCTTTAATATACATTATATAAATAAAATGCATTTTATTATTTCTTAAAACTAAAAATAAATTTTTATTTTAAAATTGCATATCCTTATGTGTGTGTACACATGTGTGCCTTGGTGGAAATGTGGCGGCCAGAGGAGAACTTGCAAGCCTGTCTTCTATCAGGTGCTGCATTTAGGATCAAACTCAGGGCATCAGGATAGTCAGCAATTGCCTTTATCCCTGAGCCATCTCCCCAGCCCAAAATTGATAATGTTTTTTTTAAATTTCTTTAGATGATATTTACTTTATTTTAAGTTATGTGTTGTGTATCTATGTGCAGGTATGTGCACATGAATGTAACTGTGGAAGCCAGAAACAGGTGTCAGATCCCCTGAGTTATGGGCAGTTGGGAGTTGCCTAACACAGGTGCTAGGAAGTGGACTTGGGTTCCCTGCAGAAGCAGTACTCTATCTTAACAGCTGAGGCATTTTTAAATTAAAGAAGTTTAAGCCTCTATAAAGGAGCAAGTATATAAAGAACATTTGGTAACAGTCTCACCAGCCTTTAAAGTTTCTTTCAGCTGATTCACCCAACTCTTCATTTAGAGGAAAGCTGCTTTGGAGTGGCTCATGTGAACTGTCTGGAGCGGCTCATGTGAACCGTCTGGAGTGGTTCATGTGAACTGTCTGGAGCGGCTCGTGTGAACCGTCTGGAGTGGTTCATGTGAACTGTCTGGAGCGGCTCATGTGAACCGTCTGGAGTGGTTCATGTGAACTGTCTGGAGTGGCTCATGTGAACCGTCTGGAGTGGCTCATGTGAACCGTCTGGAGTGGCATCCATGTGAACTGCCAGTCCATTCACTGCTGCACTTTTCCTGAGAATCAGTATGTCAGGTGCCCAGACTCAAGGCCTGCCTTCCTTTTCCTGCTAGCTCAGAGTGCTTTCTCTCTTCACTTTAGTCAGAAAAGGCACTTTGGAGAGCTACTCAGCAGTGCAGCAGCCGTCCTCTTGTCTCCCTGCTTCCCCTCTGCTATCAAATCAGAACAAAACGTCTCTTCTCTGCTGCTTTCAGACAGTTTCCTCTATTGTCTGGGCAGGTAGAATATTGAATCTTCTCTCAATAACTTGAAAGTACCTCCCTTCTTCTATAGGAATTTGCTTTCTTTAGCTCTGAACATGTGGGAGGAAGCAGATTCTTTTTAAACAGGCTTAAAGAACAGAAGATTGTCTCAACAAGACTTTTGTCTTAGCACCTTTCTAGAAGTGAGAATGGATTTCACTACTAAATCGTGATATTCTTGGTTGATCACAAAAGATAGGTTTCCTTCTGTCCAGCTTTCTCAGTCAAGGAGCTTTGCTTTTCACTTCCCCTAGGTATGTTTTTCCTTATGAAAACAATCCATATGTCCCTTTTACCTCCCTGTTCAGATTATTGTAATGTAAGAAAATGTAGGTGAGAGAGTGCAAAGCACAGCTGCCTCTATAAGCCATTCACATCACCAGATTGCAGCTTCCTCCTCCAGAGCTAGCCTCCCAGGATCCAGTGGAATATGCCATTAGCTTCAGTACAGTTTAGCATGACTAGAGAGAATTCAATTGGCTAAGACTAAGACAATCCAGAAAGCAGACTATTGTAAAGAAAAGATACATTCTTATGATAGAGCTAAATTCTAAAAAACAAACAAAAAACATGCTAAGGGGGAAAAGTAAAAGTGCAAAAGGTATAATACATTATTCTTTCTTTTCATGACAAGGGAGAAAATAATATATGTAGCCATTCCCATATATATGCAGCAAATATCTCTGAAAAATGAGATGCTGACAACTTTTGTTCTCTCAAGGACAGAGGACAGGAGAAATGCTTTTATTTTATTTTGTACCTCTTCATTCTTTTGAATTTAGAGCCACACAGCTATGGTAAATATTTTTACACAACCTTATAAATAGAAATATCTCATGAGTGAGTTTTACCATGTGTGAGAAACTGAAGTTACAAATTTAGCCCATGTGAGCCACAAGTGGGGCACCTGATTCCCTTTCATGTATCTTTCATTTAATGCAGATGCCTCTCCCTCAAGTTTTTGAGCAGTGAAGAGCATATCAAGCTCTCTCTTCCTAGCACAAGTCAGTTTATACTTTTCACCCTGGGGCTCTGACCCCTGCACAATGGTCTCTGTGGGCTAAACTCAACCTCTAATCTAAACAGTCTCCTAGCCTGCCTGAACTGCAGTAGTGGTCAGTGACAGGTACTAGCACACACAGGATAGGAGGCTCCTAGACTCAGTGCTGGGCTGAGCTGGCAGGCAGGGGATGGGCAGGGAAAGAGCCTGAGTCCAGAGACAGCAGTAAGAAGCTGTGATGTAGGCTAACCATGAGTCAAAGGCAAAGTCAGAGAGTCTAGGCTGAAGTACTAAGACTTAAGTCCAGAAAGCTCTGGTGGTCCAGGACAGAACTGAGACCAAGCATACAAGTGGGGACTTAATTCTGAAGCTGACCTGAAACCAGTTTCCAAAGAAGATAGGCCCACACATGGAGTGTGCCTCCTACACAGTTTTTAAGCACTTTTCCTGCTGGGGCGGGTAAGAGGTAAAGGTAGGGTTCTGTAAGTGCTATTTGTAACATGTGGTAGAGCAAATGTGATTCTCTCCCTTCCCATTTTCAGTAATGTCTGGCCCATGTTGTTAACCAAGGAAGCCATGGATGGGTCATTGAGTTCCAAACAAGCTTCCTCTATCCATTCCTATGCATTGCATTGAATGCTTTGGGTGCAGCCCTAAGGCTTCAGGAGGCAGGTTGGGAATATCAGTGACATTGTGAAACTGAATTACAACATCAACCCACAGTTTATTTTAACACCTAAAAGTTAGCCACGCTGTCATTTGTATTGTGTACACACTGCAATTCCTGTCCTCTATCAGGAAGAAGGGGCAGTTTAATTCTATGGAATTAATAGCAATGCTGTTGAATGCTCCAAGGTGTATGAGCTTAGCACAGCTCTTTATGTTGGGCAACAGCAGCCTCACAAGAACTTGGAATATTGCTTCTTTCACCTTTGAGTTCTCTGCAGAAGCAGTGAAAAGGACTGGATTACCAAGCTTCTTTTGGAAGAGGCAAGTAGGAAGGAGACTGAAAGCGGATCATAAATCAGTTTCTTTAGGCAGCACACCTGCCCTGTCAGTCTCAGCTACATCCAAATGGAAAAACGGGTGATCTAGGATTACGGCGGGCAGAGCCGTGCCAGAGTCCACAGCACTGAAAGGTCACATCTATTATGGTTGGCACTTCTTTCCCCTGGGCTGTGCTCTGAGTGGATGACATAGAAATCTCATGCAGAAGGCACGTCCATCATGCCTGAAGGTTGCTATCAAGATTTGATCTAATAAAAGACAGCCTATCCTTCTTTTCTTCAAATTTCTAGCTACTGTTTAAAAATGATGGCTTTCTTGTTTCCTGTTCCAAATCTACATTTTAGAGACTGGAGTCCTTAAACAAAATTGTGCTGTTTGGCTCTGGTTTTAAAGTTACAATGATCCTTTCAAAAATATTCTGCTAACCAAAATAAGTGGTACAGATGGCTCTATACCCAGAAATGGCTTCGTGTTAATAATCAGAGATGCCTTGAAAGAAACTGTTGACCTCTGCTAGTATGCTAATGTGCATCAGCAATCAGAAATTGGAGGACTACAAAGAACAATCTTAACACATAAAATATTATGGAAAAATAACAGCAACAGATGGTGCCTACTGTGAGCAACATAGTAAAATCATATCCAGCTCTGTAGAGAAATTTATGAGAACTCTATGTTCTGCACAGACCCCTACACAGAAGCAACAAAAGACCATGTTGTAAGTATGTCCCACGTGAGCCCTGACTAGCCAGCTCCTCTGGGAATTACCAACTGGAGGCATGGAGACCATGGCCAGGAATTAATTTTCCCAGATCAAATCACTTCACTGCATAAAATCAATGCTTTGTGTCCTAAGGGGGCCTCACTTACAAAATTCCTTCTAACTGGAGAATGATTATTAACCACTCAGGCCCTACAGAGTCCTTTGCAGTCCATGGGTGTCTGTTTTAAAAGCATTGTTGACATGAACCTGAGAGGTGTTTTTCCTGGAGTTCTTTCTCGCCATACTGATTCTGGCTGCCTCCTAGGTGATGATGGAAAATGAAGGCACTGGCCAGCATTACTCCCTGGTTTTGTAATCCTCTGGAGGTTGCACGGAGGTTCTATGGAACTTTACCAACTGGTTAGAGCCACAATCGGGAACAGTCTTAAAGGGATTAGGAGTATTACTGCAATATCCAAGAACTGCACATTAAGGAACTTCGGGATAGGCCAGGTAAAGTCCCAAGAGGATACAAGGATCCTGGCTGGCATTTGACACCTTTTATTATAGCCTCGGAGTTGAGAAACCCAGTGCCTTTAAGTCACTGTTAAGAACCCTTACCTACATGACCTCATCAAAATGTTGTGATTCCAGAAAAAGTCACAGAAGGAAATTCTGTATGTGCTCTCTTGTGCAGAGGATCCATGCTGTATAAGAAATCCTCAAGAGTCCTTAGAACTCCTTCTTGCTGATACTAAATCTGTCTTGGAGATCAGATTTACATGTAGGGGAACTCTTCTTTGCCTGGAACAGCTTGCAAAAATTTTAGAAAGAAAATCAGAAAATTCAAAAATCAAATATATCCTTTATCAACTACTTTCACCTCCCCCAAGTAAGCTTTTGCATAAGAAAGACTGGCTCAGAAGAGATGCTTATTTAAATCTTGCTTACCTTGCCCTTAGCTATGAGAACTGAGATTTTCCTAATGTCTTGTGTAGTGAGTCAAATATAAAATTTCTGGCATTCCCCTGCCCCCTCAACTCCCTTTCTGGCCAAGAAATAGATTGGAAGAGTACCTGTTCTTTCCTGTCCTGTGCTCTGATCCTTTACCTATAGACCTGGAAGAAATAAGAAGCTACTTTTGTGGAAATATAGGAAAATGTACTCACCAGATATACTAGTGTGTAGCTTGGTTTTTCCACTAAAAGACAGGAAGTGTGGGCACTGAGAGCACCTGGGTAGGAAAGCAAGCAATCCTCACTGGGTTTTGGATGCTACCTTTGGAAATGTGCAAACTCACAGAATCCAGTCATTGGGGAAGAGAGCGGCCCATATTCACAGCCAGCTCCATGGAAGAGATCAAGCCTGACTGTGTCAACTCTGTGAAATACATAAAACGACCATTCTGAGGTAAAAGCTCCTTGTTTAAATGAGCTCTTGGATAATAGTGAAGTAAAAAATGATGAGAGAAAAAACTGTTAGACAATTTTGTCAATAATTCATCATAGTGGAAAAATTATTGATATGGTTTGAAGATGATGATCTAAGTCTGATGTGTAATCCACCTTTGGACAAGTAGCTTAACTTCTGCGTCGATAAAGGGCTCTTTCTTCATTTTGAAATAAAATACTAATATTTTCCCAGCTCACAGACACAAGTTCAATCAACCATGGGGGTAAAACTACAATAGTAAAAGCCTCCTTTTCATGGGACTATATTAATATAAGGTATTTCTTTCTTAAAAATCACCTGTAAGCTGGGCGTGGTGGCACATGCCTTTAATCCCAGCACTTAGGAGGCAGAGGCTGAGGCAGCCTGGTCTACATAGGGAGCTCCAGGCCAGTTGGGACTAAAGGGAGACCCTGTCTCAAAAGGGCAAATTAATTAATTAATTAACTAATTAATTAGTTAAAATAAAGCACCTGTAATCTATTTACTTTTTACCCACTTCTTAGAGCGAAGCATAGGAATTACTACACCCTGAGGCTTCAGGGCTGGCTGATACACCTCTGTTTCTGTTAAAGTCCTGAGACCTCTCATTTCCCCACCCATCTTAACTCCAGCTGCTGCTTCCATTCTGCTCAGCTGCCTCCGTGATATTTCTTTGTTTAGTGCTGTCTCTTTGTTTCCAGTACATATTTTTAAATGTTTATGGTGAATTGGTGAATTTTTACTCATGTTCTCATGGTTTCTCAAAAACCAGGTAAGAGTCGATTGAAATGACAGCTTTCTGCATGCAAAAGTAGAGGTTTCTACTCCATTGGTTACTGCATCTGTCTTTACTGAGCCAGAGATCTTCAGCATAAAAAAAATAATGGCTGATCAAATCACCTCCCTTGCTTCATGTGATTGATCACTCAGTGGTTAAAAAAGAATCAACAAAATAAATTAAAGAAAATCTTCTCCGGAGTTGGATACTAGTAAAAGTATTATAGATTTGAGAAACCTTGGTAAAACACTTAGTGTTTTCTGAAGTGACTCTTCTAACTGAATTTTTATTCATTGTGCTTCTTGTAGGAAAAAGTGTGGCAGGCAGCGACCAGTCAGTCTTTAAAGTGTTTATAAAGTGTCCCAATGTGTTTTTAAAATATCACCCAGGAATGCCTGTTAAAATCAGATTCCTAGGACTTGAATGTGCAGGTTTTAAACAGTTGTTATATTTACATGATACTTCAATATAAATGATATTGGTTCATGTAATTAACACTTAATAGGAGTCCTTACCAGCACCCAGCATTCTGCAGAGGTAGATGCTTAGGTATTTATAACAAAATTAACAACAGTTTTGGTAATTACTATATAGAATTCTAGGGGCTGGAGAGATGGCTCAGTAGTTAAGAGCACCAGCTGTTCTTGCAGAGGACCTGGGTTCAATTCCCAGCATCCACATAGCAGCTAAGAACAGTCTTTAAGCTGGGTGTGGTTGGCGCTTTAATCCCACCAAAAATATTCTAAAGATAATTGTGTAGTTATGCAGTTTGTGGTACCAAGAGTATTGAGTAGAAAAAACTGTTAGACCCATGCTTCTTGTGTGAATCAGGCATCTGGGTGGGCAATCCCAGCACTCAAATACTATAAATGTAACTTGTCACCCTGTGTCTTACTTAATCCAGTTACCGGATCTATCAATAAGAATCACCCTGATGTCACCAAACCAAAGTTTTAGAGAATCTTTCATGTAAGGTGCTAGTGGAAGAGTTTCATAGACAACCTACCATACTGAACCCACAGTTGAATTATATGAATTTGTTAAACCTATTTGCTGATAATTTATGTGCAGTTAGGAGTTTAGTCAGAGACTTGCTTTCATTTAAATACACCTCTTGTTACTTAGATTGTGGGTTTAGAATCATTCATATAGCCCCCAGCTACCTCTACGGTGGCTAGTAATACTAAGAAAAGTGCTTGATATTTGTTAATCAAGTTAACTAATATCATTTCACAAAAGTAATGGAAGAATGGGAGACACATACACTTTCATATCAAATCCAAGGCAAGTCTTCTATAAACTTAGCACAAAGAAATACAGGATTGCAAAGGAACATATTCCACTGCAAATGT
The DNA here is from genome assembly GCA_009823505.1 of Rhizomys pruinosus. Classification (NCBI taxonomy): domain Eukaryota; kingdom Metazoa; phylum Chordata; class Mammalia; order Rodentia; family Spalacidae; genus Rhizomys; species Rhizomys pruinosus. The sequence goes on along the minus strand of VZQC01005145.1, from coordinate 249,646 downwards.
ATTTTAGAAATCTAGTCTGAGCAAAGGCTTAAAGAGCTAATAAAAGTAGGAGGGAAGCCAGCACAACTTTTTACTAATGTTAAGACAATTTTGGATAAATACCTAAGAGAGGTACATAAAAGATGTTACAAGATCACTGATAAAAATGTCCTTCACCTTCCTTGATATTTATACTTGAAAACTTATCTCCTTTTATATTAACATGTGGCATTTAGTTTAAGCTGTGGCAAGCAGATATCTATTATGCAATTGTTTGAAGTTGAGGCTACATGAAATCACTTGAACTGGTTTTTTTTTTTTTAATGTAATCATCTATTTGCCCGAGAGTTAAAATCAAACTGATTTTTGAAGCTTAATTGGATCACTTACATTTGTACCATATTTTATGACTTATGAATGCTGTGCATATTACTTTTTTGATGTGAAAAATGTTGGTTAGTAATGTTATTTGGTGGATGGAAATATTAATTCCTCAACTAGTTTTAGGGGATAAGATATAAATGACATCTCTCAGTTTTAAAGATAAATATGAGGTTGTCCCAGTCTGTCTGCTCAAGCCAATGCAAGGGATTCCTAAAACCTTAAATGCTCATAAGTCCATATTTTCAGATGTAGTGGCTATTTTAGTGAACATGACAATAACTAAATATATTTAAATTTTAAAGTTTTCAAGAGCACCAAGTTGCAAGTTTCTGTGAAATCTTTGCTGTCATGGATTTAAGTAATTATCCGTGTAGAGTTGAGTTGGTTATTAATTTAAAAATTCTATTACCAGATTTGAAAATTGCCCTCAAAAGTATTATGCTCCAAGATAAGAACTATAATGTTGAAAATTTTTCCTTAATCACAGTAATCACATAAGAATCAGGGATTAAAAAGTATTTATGAAAAAAATTCAAACTATAATTGAAGAGTTCAATTTTGACACATACAGTGTCAAAAAATTTGACACTTATAAGGACCAAAGTTCTCACTCTCCCGGCATTGACTGACAGATGCCGTTGGTCACTTCATCCTCCCATTAATAGAAGTGTGAGGGGAAGGTTCTTTCTCCTTAGTCCAAATGTGTTCATGAATTCACATCCAGCAAAGCTCATTCACATGCTCACACATCATTGCTCCACACACCCTTGTTAAATCAAACATCAGGCCTACTGAGCAACCTGCCCTTCTGAGTCTTTATGAAAATAAAATAGCTGAGGTTTAAAATGACCATTCAGGGGTTGGAGAGATGGCTCAGCCATTAAGAACACAGGCTGCTGTAGGAAGCTTTCCTTTTGTGCGGAACAGGGACCATGCAGCCCTGCTAAGGGGAGGGCGACACAGCACCTGCCAGCAGCTGCTGTAGGGAGCTGGCCTCTTGGTGCAGAGACCAGCCTGGGTGGTACTTCCAACTCAGGCCCTTAGCCTGGACCCATGAGACATGTGTTCCATTCTTGGTCTGCCCAGAGACTGCTGAACCCCGGACAGGAATTTCCAGGCTGATGGCTGTTGGCCTATCTTCAGCTTGTGTCCACTCACAATACCAGCTACCCAGATTGGTGGTCTACAAGGGGACCTCTTTCTAACCCACTGGCCACCCGAACGAAATGCAGGCCTACTTTGGCCTGTATGCATGCAATAAAAGAAATGACGGCCAGGAATTCCGTGATGATGTTACTTGGAAATTCAAATTTATTCCTTTCTACAGCCTGCTTTTATAAGTGACGTCAGTTCCCAGAGCCAATCATAGGCCCCCCAACTCCACACCACTGAACACTGTCGCCCCATCTAGCATCACACAGCTAGGCCACCTTGTTTGTTCCTCCTTGGGGTGGGGTCAGAGAAATCCCTTGACTCTCATCCACATGGTGCCCTGAGACATGCTAGATGAAAACTAGCCTGCAATTCAAACTGGATCTTCCCACAGGCTGCTCTTGCAGAGGACCCAGGTTCAATTCCCAGCACTCACATGGCAGCTAACAATCATCCATAACTCCAGTTCCAGGGGATCTGACACCTTCTTCTTTCTTCCCCAGGCATTGCATAACATTAGTGTACTTACAAACAGGCAGGCAATAACTCATAAACATAAAATGAAAATAATAAATAAAATGTTTTTTTAAAGGCCATTCAAATGTTCTCTCTACAAATATTCATTGGGTATTACTATTTTCCAGAGAAGGTTGCAGAAGAAAACACAGTGGTAAGAAAAAAAAATAATAATTGGGCAAGGCCTTATCTTCACAGAGGCGCTATTGTAGAGATGGCCACAGACATTAAGCCTGGAACAAAGTGCATGTTGAGAACCCTTTAGCAAAACTGCATGGGGACAAAAGTGTTTCCAGTTTCAGAGTTGTTAAAAATTTTGGAATATTACTGAACATGGCAGCACACTTGGGAGGCAGAGGCAGGTGGATCTTTGTGAGTTCAAGGCCAGCCTGGTCTACAGAGTGAGTTCCAGGAGAGCTGAGACTACAGGCAGACCCTGTCTCAAGAAGGCCAAAAAAAAATTTTGGAATATGTACATAAACTTTGCCATGATTAGTCTGAAAATTTGAAGCCCAAAGTGCTCCAAAATCTGAAAATTTAAAGCAAATTTGCTAATTTCAGAGCACTAGCAAAATAATTTCAGTTGTGATGGATGCTATAAAAGAAATAAACCAGAATGATATAACAAAATGACTGGGAGAGGAGAGACATGCTAGGTTTGGAAGTCAGGAAATTCAAATCTGAGGAGGTGATAATGAGCCCATGTGAAGCTCTGACAAGATCCAGACAATGGGATCACAAGAGCAAAAGTCTTCACAGGGAGCCTGAAGGACAAAGTTGCCAACACATCTTCATTGTAATTGAAGAAAAAGACCAATGTAGTGGAAATGATAGGTGTAAAACCCAGATAAACCATTTAAATTGACTCATCATAACCTCTACTTATCTGAATGTAGAAATTGCCTGATTAGTGTTCTATGGCCCATTTCCTCAATCAAAGTATTTAACTTGCCACAACAAAAAAATATTATTTTGGAGAGTGGGGGGTAGAGGAGGGTGGACAGATGGCTCAGCAGTTAAGAGCACTGGCTGCTCTTGCAGAGGACAGGTTTGGCTTCCAGCACCCACATGGCAGCTAACAACTGTTTGTAACTCCAATTCCAGGGAATCTGATGCCCTCTTCTGACCTCTGTGCACATTGCATGACATGGGTGCACTTACATGCACACAGGCAATACATTTGTACACATAAAAGATAAAAATAATAAATTAAGTAAATATATAATTTCTGGAATAGCAAGGAATTGGGGGAGCAATATGAGATAATGCCAATTTTAATAGCACTTGATTTGCATTTTGGGAAAAATATGTGTGATAGTTTGGGTGTTGAGCACCCTCAGAAGTCCATGTATTAAAAGTCTGCTCTCTAGGGTGGCACTATTGAGAGGTATGGTAAACCCTTAAGAGATGTGGCCATAGGAGACTCCCTTAAGTCTTTGAGAGCCCACCATGGGAGGGGATTGTGGGACAGCACTGGGTATCTCTCCCTTTGTTTCCTGACTCTTGAGATGAGCAGTTCATTCAACACACAGTCTGCCCAGGACATGATATGCTGTCTCATCAGACCCAACACAATCAGCCCATTCTATCTTGGGCTATACCTTCCCAACTATGAGCCCAAATAAACTTGTTCATTTTGTCAGTTACTTCTCTCAGTTACATTGTTATAGTAGCAGGTAGGTGCCCAATACAACTGAGATGTGAATTTGTCTTTTCCATTGCATTTGGCAAATCACTACCACAGCTAGGTGTGATACACTTTATCCTGCTTATTCCTTCTATACCAAATAATTATTTTGAATTGCAAATTTAAGTTTGAAACTTATCAATGTTTATTTATAACTGTAGAGTTTGCAGTTCGAGTTTAAAATGTTAAAATAAGAATCAGAAGAAAATATTCATCTAAAGAAATAAAAGAAAAAAGTTAAAATAAGAAATTTTAAAAATCACTTAAATATTTAAAAATGGGTAGTGTGGGGCTGGAGAAATAGGCTAGTGGTTAAGAGCACAGACTTCTCTTGCAGAGGACCCGGGTTCGATCCCCAGCACCCACATGGCGGCTAAGAACCATCTGTAACTCCAGTTCCAGGAGAACTCCAGTTCCAGGGGAATCCGACGCCCTCTTCTGACCTCCGCGGCATTGCACGACACGGGTGCACGGACCTACATGCACACAGTACACTCATACACATACAAAAATAAATAAAATTTAAAAAAATGGGTAGTGTGGTAAGGCACCTCGAGATTGCCCATAGCTACGCCATATTATGAGCCCCAGCTGAGGCCAGTAGTTAAAACTTAACTCAAAGTATGAGAACAAAAGAAAAGTTTGATTCAACCGAACTGGGGTAGGAATCTAAGAACAGGTCAGCACGTACCTAGTTACTTAGGAACTAACTCATTCTGCATGGCTTCTGTACTTTATGCTTGACTTGCTTTTAGAAAATAGGAATTGTTAGAGGGGCTTACCACCCCTAAGCTTGAGAAGTTAAATTTTTCACCCCTGGAAAGGATTTTCCTATATAAACACCTCCCAACTGTGACTTGGTGCTACACATCCTTGACTGAGGGTCTTATGTACAGTCATCAGTTGACTAAAGACTTTCTATTGGCCTCGTTTTGTGTCTGAGTGGTCTTCTCTGGTGATATTACCCCCATTACATTAATATATGTGTTTAAGAGCTGGTAACACAATAAATGATGCTTCCTTAAAAAACATTTTTGGATATTTAAAAATATTTTTATTTAGGTTCATTGGTATAATGTAACTTCTAAAGGTCTGCTATCAAGTTTGAATTAAATCATTATAAGGACCAAACACTGAAATAATTAAATGAATAAGTCTAACAACTTATTAGCTTACCTTAAAGCAAATGTCCTACAAGCATCTGATAAGATGTTGCTGTGATATAATGGAAAAGACAACACATACCCGAGATGGACATAACCATCGAATGCTGGTTCTGTTCCTTGACTTTTCTAGCTTCAGTTATGTCTTCTTAAAACACCAAGTGATAAGGGCTGGGGAGATGGTTCAGTGGTTAAGAGCACTGGCTACTGCTAAGAGCAGAGGGCTTTGACTTGGTTCCAGCACCACATGGTGGCTAACAACCATGGGTAACTCCAGTTCCAAGGAATCCAGTGATCTCTTCTGACTTCTGTGGCCATTGCTTGCACATGGTGCACCTATATACATACAAGCAAATCATACACATAAAATAAAATATAGCTGAGCATGGTGGCAGATGCCTTTCCAAGTACTTGGGAGGCAAAGACAGGTGATCTACATAGTGAGTTCCAGACCAGCTGTGGCTACAGGGAGACCCTGCCTCAAAGATACCAATAATAGTAGTAGTAATAATAATAGTAAATGAATAATAATTAATTAATTAAAAAGTTTTAAAAGTCAAATGACTTGATGGACTTGATGGCCTGTCATTCCAGCTACTCAGACAGCTGAGGCAGGATGTCACAAGTTCAAGGCCTCCTTAAATTACAGTGTGAGTTCAAGGCAGCCTGGGCAACTTAGTGAGATCGTGTCTGAAAATAAAAGCCAAAAGATGGCTGAAGATTGCAGCTCAGCTCCATCAAAGAAAGCCTGCTTAAGCATACATGAAGTCACAGGTTTAATCCTAAACAAAACACACACACACACACACACACACACACACACACACACGGGGTGAAACTAATCTAACTTGTAAGGTCTGCTATAAAGATTGACTTTATCATTATTATAAAGATTTCAATAGATTGAAATAATTCAAGAAATAATAGTCTTTTCTAGCCTACACTGCTGCTAGCCTGGTGCATAAATATACTTTGAACTAGTTCTTCATAGTAATAGGAAATTTAAAAATACATATTAAGCAATTTTCTATTAAAACTTCTTACATAAGAATGTATTGCTTTTCTAAAAATATGCTTTGTTCTATCAGCCTAGTTGCTTCATGATTAAGTTTCAAGAGCATATGGCTTCCATCAGAACAGCCTATCAGCAAAAACTAAAAGCTTTCCTCCATATGTTCATATGCATTTGATGGTGTTAGGAAATAAGCTGTTTAGAAGGGCAGAGGAGGTACAGATTGAGCATCTTTTTAGAATGCAAAAGCAATTCAAAAATTATAGCCCTGGAGAAATATCCTGGCTCACAGGTGAAAGTGTAATGAATGCAAAGTTAAATATATTGGAATTAACTCAGACATTAAAGTGAGAAAGGAAGTCTGTGAACAGAAAAGGAGGCTAAAGGTAAGTGGGAGCAGTGTTAGGGTTGAACCATAGGTGCTCATTAAATTTTACATCTCTCTGTAATTTTTCCTTGTGTGAATACTTGACCACACCCTGGGTACATAATAAAATAAAGGGTCACGAGAGCAGCATAAAGTAATTGTGTGCTTAAAACTTTAAATGAATTACCATACCGTATAATTCTTAAAACATTTCTGTAATGAATCAACATGTAATAATGTAAGAATGGTAGGGTTTTCCTAAATACATTGATTAATATGTTACTTCAATTCAAAATTTAAAGAGAATAAGCCAAAGATACCTAATTACAATTAGCTACGAATTTTGTGAATATAGTTAATTGAGACTGATTACATTCTTGAAAAATAAAGAGAGCGAACATTACCGCTATCATCACAACAAGTGTGGGTAATACGGTTATTAGCTAGATGTGACCATTTATAATGTGTCTGCACTCTGAAACACCATGTTGTGCAAGATAAATGCATACAGTTCTGTCCATCAAATTAAAAATTAAAACTCAAAGAACAATGAATTCCCTTTTAAGCAAAATCTCCTGATGCCCACTAATGTCATAGAAAGGGAACTTTGGCCTCTTTCCATTCTAGATGTTTCTGAGCCATTTTCCACTCTACATATGAAGCAGAACATGCTCATCAGCCAAAGAACAGCAACAGTCAGAGCTTGCTAAAAATGGCTCTTGCCCTGTCTCCGTTCAGGGATTCTAGGAGCTCAGAGATGTCTACAGTGAAAAGGAGCATGGCTCTCATTATTTTGGAAACTTATTTTTCTGGTTTTATTTCCAAGGAACACACTGTGAGGCTTGAAAAGAGGGACCTAGCCAAATTTTGACATAGCTGAGTCAGTTTCCTTTAGATTCTAGAAAAGCCTTGTGTACATCTCAGCACACAACAGGTATCAGTTCTCAAGGTATCAGTATCAAGGTACATACTTGGATTGTACTTAAGAGCTTTCTGAACCCAGACGAACAATTAGGCATCATGAACCCCATGCCTTATCCAGGGTGACATATGAAGTGATGCGGTGAAGGACACAGATGTATTGGAGGCTGAGGTCTTGATTTCTTACTAGTTGTAATAAATTCCTTCAACATGCCTCAACTACAAAATGGCAAAATGGTAATTCTTACCTTAAAGGATTTGTATGTGTGTGATACTAAAATAAGACAGTATGAAAATGCTTCACAAATTTCACAGAACTCTGAAAGGAAAAATCTTATTCTAATAGGCATATTTGATATGTAAAAGAAATATTTGTCCATATTCAACTTTGATATTATATACTTTCCCCATTTATTAATCCCAGTAGTGTTCCAGACCGTCTTCAAACATAACTGGTTAGTTTTGTCCTCAAAATTCACATGGAAGAAATGTTCCACATTGACAATTGCTTTGGCAGTCATCTATAAGATGTATGTGTGTGTCTGTGAAAGGTACTATTATGAAGAATATATTACAAATAATTACTGATTCTGTTATCTAATTCTAAATTAGCATCATGATACTAGTCCAGATCAGCCTGCAAGCATACAGATTCATCTCCATATTAAACTACTGTTGCTAATATTGTTTAAGTGTCCAGGAAAAGTAACTCTAGAAATCTTAGGTGAGAAAAGTACTTTTAACTTAGTAAATGCAATGAATTTCTGATGGCAATATTCAGTCATGTCTCCCACTAGCACAAGAGAACAGATTAGTTTAATAATGTTCATGATTTTGATATTTTACTTTTGCAATATAATAAAACAAAACAATTACAGCTGACCTAACCTTTGTAGACGCTTTTTACAATACCATTTTATCTGGATGTAACATACTTCCTGATAAGCAGAGATTATGAAACAGTGGGCTATTATAGGCAGAGAAGTTTCTATAAAAACCCAAGGTATCGCTTAAGGTAGCTATTGTACGCCCAGTTCAGTTAGTTATTCCAGATATCATTTCTGTTTCAGGAAACGAAAACTAAATAGAAGATCATGGCAAGTGCAGACTGGGGATACGATGGCAAAAACGGTGAGTACTTCTTTAAATAATAGCTTATCCTTTTTCTCATAAAAGATATTTAATCATTTAACAACAGTATGACACAGGTTAGTGTTTTGGGTCACTGAATAATTATATCTTTGTAAGTATTTTTGATAGTTGGTCATTGGGCCTGAGCTTCTGCAAAATGTATTTGATGTATTTATACTAGAAATCCTTTCCACACAGTAACATTTCTACAGCCCAATAGTATAGACAATATGTATAGGCCTATATTGTTGATGTTGACAAATATACTATTATATGGTGTAGAAAGCAGACTTTTTCAGTCTTCATAAAATATTTTATTGAGTTTATGCATTTCATGTAAGAAATCTTAATCAAATTTAGAACCCCTCCTCTATCTGAGCTCCCCATAGTCTCTCCCACACTGGATTTCATGCATTTTTGTCATATATATTAAATCTTATCCAATAAACCATTTGTGCCCAGATGCCCCTTGGCGCAAGTTCATCCACTGGAGTCTAGTTAACCTATCTAGTGTCACTCCCTTAAAAAGTGATTACTGGGGTTGTAAAGATGGCTCAGTGGTTAAGAACACTGACTTCTCTTGCAGAAGACCTATGTTTGATCCCCGGCACCCACATGGCGGCTAACACACATCTGTAATTTCAGTTTTAGGGAAATCTGATGCCTTCTTCTGCCCTCTGTGGGAATTGCATGATATGGCTGCACTTACATACATGCAGACAATACACTCATACACATAAAATAAAAATAATAAACTAAAATGTTTTTGAAAAAGTGATTACTGCCTTCCCCAGCAGTAATCACTTGTCAAAAGTTTTACAGCTAAGGTTGGGGCCCTTGTTCTATGCTAGGTTTTTGGAAAAGAGTGATTTTCTAACATATGAATGCATTTAAGATATCTGAAAAAGTATAATCTAATAAACAAGTAGGTAGTTGAAGTCTTGATACTTGATACTTGTAGTCAAGCATTCTGTAAAGTTTTGGTTATATGGACTTTTGTTCTCGTAGGTCCTGACCAATGGAGCAAGCTGTATCCTATTGCCGATGGAAACAACCAGTCTCCTATTGACATTAAAACCAGTGAAGCCAAGCATGACACCTCTCTGAAACCTATCCACGTCTCCTATAATCCTTCAACTGCCAAAGAAATTGTTAATGTGGGACATTCCTTCCATGTGATTTTTGATGACAGTGGCAACCAATCTGGTAAGCCCAAAGACAATTCTGATAACTATTTCCTTAGAATCTACCAGGTAAATTCCAAACATTAGGTCTTCAGAAACAACAGCATCTTAGGTATTTTGCACATATAGAGTTACCATACATAGGAGGTATTGTGATGCCCCCTGGAAAATGGTTCAAAGAGCTCCCAGGTCTGTCTTTTCTCGGTCCTTCTCCTTAATGCACCATACTACTTCTGGCCACTCCAGGATCTTTATCTTCACTATCTTTAAATAAGCAGCATGTCAAAAAAATAATAAAAATAAATAAGCAGCATGTCTCCAAAATGGTCTAGTGACCCAAAAAGCTAAATTATTCTAATTGGGATAAGTGAATAATTCCCCTCATTGCCCAGAATCTGGCATGTTGCCTTCCACATGTCAGCTTTTCATCAGTGTTTATTGAATAAGCTATTAAATGACAGTTCTCTAAGAGGTCTACTGACAGGGTTGTTTTAGTACTTTCCTATGAGATTCTAAGCCTGAGTGTTAGGTACCTCAGGACTGTGGCCCTTGTTAACACTAGGTTAGGTCTAGTGTTATAATTGCTTAAGCAATCATGTGATTGGACAGACTCCACAGGCTGGCCTGTCACTCAGAGCAAACCTTTTTAAAGTGGCCTTGCCCCACAGGCAATGTCTCTTGGTCTATGGCCAGAGGTTCTTTAATATATACTGTTGTGTCTAAATTAAGTACAAAATAATAATGAATAGTTTGTTAACCAGAAGAACCTGCTATCAACTCTGATACATGCTATGTACATGCTATAGTTTTTTAGAGTGGCTGAATGAGTGCATTTTGCAAATTAAAGGGAATTCAAGGAATGCCTTTTAATCATACAACTCATTCACTTTGAAATATGTCATTTTGGTGATAAAAATAGGTGAGTTTGTAGTTCCCGTGCTGGAAATTGTGCACAGATTTTGAACTGCAATGGGGAGGTGCTGTGCACACAAAGTCATCACTACGCATGTGGGGTGGGGAAATGGTCAAAACACAATGTTTTGCAAAATGTTGGCGCTGATGTTCATTTCCATTTTGCTCAACACAATGTGGATTTAGTTTACATAAAGATGTACTAGAGGTCACCTGACTAACAGTAACTCCTTTTCTTTCCAGTCCTGAAAGGTGGCTCTCTCTCTGACAGCTATAGGCTGTTCCAGTTCCACTTTCACTGGGGTGACTCAAACGACCATGGCTCTGAACACACAGTGGATGGAGTTAAATATTCTGCAGAGGTAAGGTGATGTATTAATGAGATATGTATTAATGGGGTACCCATGAGTGCAACCCAAAGCAGATTTGGTATTGGAGAAGGTAGTAACAATGCCTTAGAGGAGAGAGCACCAGGGTTTCTATGAGGACTCTGAGATTCCATTAAACCTAACACAGGAACACAATGTTTGGCCACAAAGGGAACTTTTTTTTCTTGGAAAGAGATGACAGAATGTGTTACCAAAATGCAGCAAAAACTTTGACATCTTGCTAACTTCTAGGATGGTTGTACTCTCTTTTAAATATCTGACCAAAAGTGTAGATTTGACTATTCTTTTTTCACTTAAATTTCAAGTTTAGACACAGCAGTACCATGGGTGTGTCCAGGCAAAAGCACTAAAGTAACACAGTAGAAAGAGCTGGACTTTAATCTCAGCCATGGCTGCAAGGAGGAGACCACACCTAGGTAACTCCAAAACTGTGAACAAATAAGGAAGTATAGTCTGTTAGGCATGGATGCTGAGGGGTATGGAAGGTGTAAGACTGATGGTAACTGTGGTACTTTTTGATTAATCAATTAAGTGGATAGTCTTGAAGGAGAAAATGAAACAGGTATGGCAAGAGGAATCATGAGCTCTTCAGACATGTGAAGTACAAAACATCTATTAGCCATCTATGTGGAGATATCAAGACAGTGTCAGGAACAAAAAAGGCATACATGGATGCATAAGCCTAAAATTACACCAAGAGTTTAGGCTGCAGAAGCTGCCTGAACGGATCCTGGAAAAGATACTGATGTGCCAGAGGACCTGTCCTTGACCAAGGCTTCTGGTAGTTGAGAAGCTCCTTCTTAAAAGGTTATATCATGTGAAAGAAAAGGACTTCATCTTTTGTCCTAAAGCAAGTCACATTTCCTATGTATTTTCATATCAAAGAGAGATATTTCTTAAAACAGTAACACTGACTAGTCACTAACAGTATAGGAAAACTTCTCATGGTTCCAGGTGTTGTAGCCCACTTGCACTATTCAACACATACTTGCTAAGAGTGCCCTGTCCACAAGATGAGGATTGAAATGAATTTTATCTATGCTAAGATACATCTTCAAATATGACAGATTAACATGGAACGTATCTTCTCTCTTTGCTCCTGCATAAATATTAATAATGAATTAACTGTGTCATCATTTTTAGCTTCATATAGTTCACTGGAATTCTGCAAAGTACTCTAGTGCTGCTGAAGCCAGCTCAAAGCCTGATGGTCTTGCAATTATTGGTGTTTTGTTGAAGGTGAGTCAAAAGTAGCTACAACAGTTCCATCACTTCATGTTTTTAAGTGGCAGATATTGCTGAAACTTTTGATTATTTAAATTTACATTATCATTGAAAACATGCCCTGTAGAAAGTCATTATTAAATTGGGTAACACTGAGTGGAATAAGTGACTCTGGAATTATAGTAATTGGAATTTATCTTTATTAAGCACTCAGATCACAACAAAAAATATGCTAAGTATACCTCAGAACATATCCAAGAAACAGAGGTTTAGCTTTTCTATCATAGTTTTCCTAAACATCTAGATCTTTTGTATCTTTGAACATCTTATTCATAACTAAATTTAAGCCTAGTTTTCTGTTTTCTTTATCTGCGGTTATATCCAATAAACAATTTGCAGAGTGCATAATCCCATAAGAAAACACACCTCAGAAAATGCTCTCTTAAATCAGGAAAAAAATCCAGTATCTCTCCAGTTATCTATGTTAATTTAAAAGAGAATGAAAATTTGGCTGAACAATATTCTATTAATAACTACCTTTCTCATACATTATTTCCTTTTTTAAAATTATCCAGGTTGGTCAAGCCAACCCAAACCTGCAGAAAGTACTTGAGGCCCTAAGCTCAGTTAAAACCAAGGTAAATAAACTACTTTGCTTTGTTTTTGTGTGGTTTACTGATTTCAGGCTTGTAGAAAAGCAGGTTACTTAGCCATTCAGTCTGTTTTAAAAAGTGAACATACTCATGTTTCATGAAGAAAAATATCTTGACTTCTTTAGCAACATAAAAGTGTTGAGTGAAGAGCCCTATTTGATAACTGTGATTCCCTAATAAACTCAAAATACTTAGTGGATTGTCTGAAGCACCAAACCTTAGTGTTACTGTTTTAACAACAGTTGGACCATAAATTAAGGATATTTTTCATTTCATTTCTCAATGTGGAATGCTATCATATTTTTATGTAAAGTTTGTTTTGTGCTGAGTTCAGTCATGAAACAATGTATGCTAGAAAAGTCAATTTAACTCAGCTAAAATCTCTAGACAACTTGTAACAAGATAATAGTATATATATAAATAAAGATGCATAGGATAGATTGTTATAAATAGTCTATACCATGATATACTATTTTGTTCACAGGGAAAACGAGCCCCGTTCACAAATTTTGACCCATCCGTCCTCCTGCCTTCGTCCCTGGATTACTGGACCTATTCTGGCTCTCTGACTCACCCTCCTCTTCTTGAAAGTGTAACCTGGTTCATCTTCAAGGACAGCATCAGTGTCAGCTCAGAGCAGGTACCGTGTCAGAGGGAGAACGTGGGACAAGCAGAAATATCACTTCAATTGACAAGGGTCAGCTGACAATATGGTATTTCAGTGAGGCTTTTGATGACTATCATTTTTACCTACAAGTGAAAAAGATTCATTTTTAGTTTGTAGGATTTCTGAGTAAGAAAAAAGAAAGACATTATAATACTGTTTTCACTATATGAGAGATTCAGAACTCCCACTGCTCTCCTCTATATGGAAGGAAAAACCTAAAATTGTTAGATGTTTGCTTAAGATTTCAGAGAGGCTAAACTCTTAATACTTTTGTTTGTTTTCACAAGTTTAAGTTTCTAAATATCCCACAAAGTACTTTGTTGGTGGCTGTTTCCAATGGCGCTGCTGGTGGTGATGGATGGAATAGCTACTTTCATGAGGCGTCTTGGGTGTTTTGACAGCCTGTTTCTCACCAGATTGTGGCCTCTTGCTAACTAATCTTGTTGGGGAGAGCCATGCTCCAAGCACTACTATAGGCTCTTGGGTGGACTATCCCACTCAACCTAGACAACAACCCTATGAAGGAGGCCCAGTGTGGAAAGTGGGGCACTGAGTTGAGGCATCACTTGCCCAACATCCCTAGCTGACAAAGAGAAAGGTGTTGTTCTAGCAGAGCCAACCACCACTCATTTGGCAAAATACCTGGAGCAGAGATCTGGGAAAGGGTCAAGCCTCTTCCCTTCCCTCTGGGAAAAACACCAAAACCTCAACTGTTTTCTTAGCAACAGTGCTTTAATTACACTGAAAATGACGTGCTTTCTGTGAGTTTTAGCAGTTTTTCATGTTTCAAATATTTGATCTCTACAGCTGGCACAGTTTCGCAGTGTTCTGTCAAGTGCAGAGGGAGAGAGCCCTGTCCCAATTCTGCACAACCACCGGCTACCCCAGCCTCTGAAGGGCAGAACAGTGAAAGCCTCATTTTGAGACCCAGCAAGGAGCAAGTCCTCCCTCAGAAACCTAGCCACACTGCTGACAGCACCCAGAAAAGCCATCAGTTTTAAGAAACAAATTTATTTCTGTACTAGGAAGACAACATACCTGCAAATTTAATCTGTAGAACTAAAAACAATTTACTTTAATTCTCATGTTTCGCAAATAATCCATGAGCTTGCCAGTAGTAATGTTTAAGCTTGCATTTGTGCTTCAATCTACCTTCCTTTTTGGAATGCTTCGTGATTTGTTTCTCTTCCTGTTCTCTCCATTGTAATTAAATCAATAAAATGGCTTTATCACTTTCTTCTTGCCTGTTATATATTTTATTAAAACCATAATCTTTCTCCTCCATTCACATTCAGAAATCTAAAATGCCTTACTTGAGGATTTTGTCTCAAATAGAAGCTAAGAGCAGCTTCAGATAAAATGTTGAGAAATATAAATACAATATGTAGCTTAAGATGGCACCTGGGTTTATTACTATACTAGTACAGCATTGCCTGATGTACGTGTTCTGTGTTTATACAAAAGGTACCTTTGACCATAGGAAGATGGCGCTTCTGGATATTGTTTCCACTTCTTTGCATGCTGGAAAAGGCAATGTTTTTCTGCCATTATTACAACTGAGGAGTTTGCATGGTGATTTTGTGCTTTAAAATTGGAAGAGGCTGGCTGGTGCAGTAGGTCAATCAGTAAAGCTCTTGCCGTGCAAGTACAAAGACCTGAGTTGAATCCCTAGAACTCTTGTAAAACAGTCTAGCATGGTGGCACACTTGTAATCCCAGGACTGGGGAGGTGGAAACAAGTGCATCTCAGGGGTTTATGGGTCAGCCTAGACTGTGTGTCTAGCTGAAAGCCAGGGAAAGACTCTGTCTCAAAAATGAAATAAAAGGTGGGGTGGACGGTACCTTCAAAAGATGCCTGGGGTTGACCTCTAGCTACACACACACCACACCACATACACACACACACACACACACACACACACACACACACACACGCATACACTCATGAAAATGCTATACCCAAGCACAAACATACAAGAAAAGGAGATAAATTACTAGTAAGTGGTTCAAGGGGTCACTTGGTCTTAGAATCATATAGAAATATGCAATTCTTCACTCAGTCCTTTCTGATGCCACATCAACATCCAGAACTCTACAAATCCTGTCCAGTGTTGTCTTGAGATTTGCTTCAGTTATCTTATCTGAAAATGGTATTAGAGACGGAAGATTGTTCTACTGTCCTTCTTGGTGACTGTCACAGAATCACAGCCAAAATCTCCAAATAACGATAAGCACCATTAGAAAACGAAAGCTATTTATGAGGAAACACTACTACAAAGCTTGTGTTTGTTCACTACCTAATCATCTCACTAAAAGATTCACTTTGAAATATTTGATTTGAGGCCTTAAATGGACACAAATTCTCTTTATTAAATGGAATAAAAATACTTCTTCCATAAACACCTTAGAAATACAAAATCCTTCACACAGGTAACCTATGACTATTACTCCACATTGTTTAACTGGCTGTAGGGACCTCACAGCAAAGAAGTGAGGAGAAGTCAAAGTAGCTTAGAGTCCTTATCACATAGCTGGCAAGAAAACAGAACGGAGTCACACAGCCAGGAGGAGATGAATCCTATCAGCAAGTTGTATGTTTGAAATAGGAGCTCAAAGTTCACTTGAGGAGTATCCTGTATTTGTCACAGGCTCCAGGGGGATGGGGGTGGGGCTTTCACATCTTCCTGTCTTCTGTCTTATGGCTGCCTCAGAACTAGCATGCTGAACACTTCTGGCCCCCTTCTGCTTTTTTAAAATACTTATAATGTATTTATTTTATCACAGCCTGTAGGTAATGGGAACCAAACCCAGGTCCTCTGGCAGAGCATCCAGTGCTGTTGGCTGCTGAGCCATTTCTTCAGCCCACAAATGAATATTTTCTAAATTATCCATTTGCTTGCGTTTTAGCAAAGAAAAATCCTCTAAAATACACTCATCAGAAGAGGAATCAAGTTAAATGATAGGATGGTAAGAATTATCATTTTATAAACCTACCACCTGACCCAGTCATACCACTCCTTGGTATACCCACAAGACTCATCCTACCACAGAGATACATGCACAGCGATGTTTATTGCAGCTCTCTTCACAATAGCAAAGAACTGGAAATAGCACAAGTGCCCCTCAACCAATGAGTGGATAAAGAAAATGTGCTACATCTGTGCAATGGAGTTCTATACAGTGATAAAGAAAGATGACATCATGAACTTTGCAGGTAAATGGATGGAACTAGAAGATATTATGCTAAGTGAAATAACACAGTCCCAGAGAAACAAATGACGAATGGTATCCATCATTTGTGGATGCTGGCACCAATTCCCTAGTTGTAAGGCAAACTGAGCAACATTAATGTTATATTTCTTTTTATCTGAAAGCACCTGAGCTGTCGTAAGGTGAATCTCTTAACAGGCTCTAGAATTAACCTACCACTTATTTTCTGACTTTGTAATTTTTCTATATGGGTGGAGGCTATGTATGCATATTTTAGAGTGATATAAATTAAAGGGAAAATGTGAATTCCTACACATGTTTTGGAATTAACATACAGTTTATTTTCAGATGTCATAATTTTGGTATATGTGTGAAGTGTATATAGACATATTTTGGAGCAATACAAATTGGAGGGAACAACAACACAAGGACTGGGACAACAAACTGACTGAAACAGTAAACTTCTGCCCCAAACAATAAACCTCTAAATAGAAAAACTTTTAAAAGACTGAGAAAAAGATACAAGACATGTATGGTGACATAGTATCCATGAACTCAGGTGGGGTCGGGGGCACAGAAAGGGGAATGAGTCTAAATTGGACTGAGAAATGTTGTATGAAATGCACAAAATTTCAATAAAAATATTTTTAAAAGATAAATGCTACAACTTAAAAAATAATTATCATTTTAAAATTTAATTTCCTTGTAGACCACACAAATGTGTGGTCTACTCCATAATAGTGACTCTTCATGATTCTATGGTCATAATATAATGCCTTTAAAATGTGATTAAAGCTATAAAACCTCTCTCTCTCTCTCATACACACACAGTACACACACATACACACACACACACACACACAGGTTTACATAATGCCATATAATCAAATGTTTGCATTGAGTTTTAGAATATTAAGAAATTAGCCCTTCTTTGCACATCACAAAATTACTCCTTGGCCTCAGGATAAAATTGTTGGTCTAAACTATTAAAATCAACCAAGAATGGTGGTGCATACCTTTAATCCCAGCACTCGGGAGGCAGAGGCAGACAGATCTCTGTGAGTTCAAGGTCAGCCTGGTCTACCTAGTGAGTTCCAAGCCAGCTGCGGCTACAGGAAGACCCTGTCTCAAAAAGACCAAAAATGATAAACAAACAAACAAATAAGTAAATAAACTCTTAAAACCTAGGCTACAAAGGGCTCCTAGTCTTTCTTGTTCCCTAACATTACAGTTTTGTTGCTTTTCTTCCTTATTCTTTACAGTAGGTACCTGGAGACAAAATGACAGCATATTTTTGATATGTCATGAATTATCTTTTAATTTTGTGTTCCTTAAACTTTCCAAATTGTATTATAGCCAAGATAAGGCAAGACTGTTAAAAAGATGCCAAAAGATTTTTAAAAGAAAGACAATTCAAGTGTTAGTCATTTATTAGCAAGTGAACTAGCAAAGGGTTACAATAGATGGTAAATGCAGGATAAAGGAAAAACTCAGTTGACTATGATCTCATGAGATTACAAATGAGCCGCAGCACTATGAAAGCCATCATTGGTCTCTGTGTAGAACATTTAAGTGTAAGGAAGTATGTATTTTATAAGCACTGTCTTCATGGTATTCTACAAGCTCCAAATGTTTATTTATGCATTATTTTCTGTGAACTGCACCACAATTTTAGGTCTGGGGCTAGGCATGCAGGCCAGTTGGTAGTGTTTGCTTGTATTAGTTTCATTCCCTGTTGCTGTGATAAAATACCACAACAAAAGCAACTTAGGGGAGAAGGGGCTTGTCTGTTGCACGACTCCAGGTTACAGTCCATCAGTGCTAAAAGTCAAGGCTTCAGGAACCCAAAGCAGCTAGTCACATCCAGAGTCAAGAGTGGAGAACGAATGAATGCCTACATGCTCACTAGTTCTCACTTCTCCACTCATATAGTCCAAGGACACAAAGTAGGGAATGGTGCCTCCAAGAGTGGGCTGGTTCTTCCCATACCAGGTAACATAGTGTTGCCACAGACAGGTCCACAGACCAACATGATCTAGACAATCCCTCACTGAAACTTTCCTCAGCAGATTCTACATTGTGCCAAGTTAACAATTAAAACAACCATCACCTGGCATTTGAAAATCCTTAAACTTCATCCTCAGGACCACATATATCAGGTATGGTAGCACATTCCCATCTATAATCCCAGCACTCAGGAGGTAGAAACAGGAAAGTCACAATTCAAGGTCATCTTTAACTACATAATAAGTTCAAAGCCAGTCTGGTCTACATATCAAAGTCCAGGCCTGCCAAGACTACACAGTGAGACTCAGTCTCAAAACAAACAAGCATATAAATAAATGTAGCAATATCCAATCAAGTAGACAAAGAAGGAGATAGATAAACAAGCAGTCATGTATGTGGATGAATAACAATTGCATTACATTCAGGGCTATTCTAGTATGACAAAAATAAACACACATACATGGGTTCCTTCTAGTATAAGAAAACAGGTAATGAGCACATTTATAAAACTAAGGAAAAATGTGTAAAATAAAAATATTTTAGTAGAAATAGAATATGTTCAAAAGAAATTCAAAGTGACTGTAATTTTCTTATTTGCAAACCTTGCTTTCAATAGCAAAGCAACCCAGGAAAAGAAAACTAGAATCTTAAAGCTACATCCTAGCCTCAGCTTGTACCCAAAGGGGGACCAGGAAGACAAATGGAGTTATGTTTGCAGAGATTAGATTCAAGACAGCTTGCTAGGTGTTTCTTTCAATGGCCACTGGACTATCACCTGAGAAGTAGAAGCAGCAGCTAAGTCAAGGAGGAGCAGTGGTTAAGAGGATTTATTTTTATCCTTTTGAGGCAGACATGGATTAAGCCATTTTCCAGTATGCTTAAAAATGGCCTAAATTGTCAGCAGGAAGAAACATACATAAATAATCCACAGTACTGCAGAGATGGTTCATTGGTTAAGAACACTGGCTTCTCTTCCAAAGGACTGGAGTTCAGTTCCCAGCACCTACAGGGCAGCTAACAACCACACTTAACCTTAGTTCTAGGGGATCCAATACCCTTTTCTAGTCTCTGAGAGCACTGTACAACATGAATGCACTTGCATACATGCAAGTGAAACACTCTTACAGATAAAATAAAAATAAATAATGTTTTAAAAACCACACTATGCCAGAATAGTGGTAGGCTAACAGAACCTTGCTCATCTTCTACCAGTGTCAATGTGAGATGCATGAACTTTCTGATGAAATCATTTATATCCAAGAAAATAGGTAAATGTTTAAATAACATGGTTGGGGAGACTTACTCCAAAATATCAAAGGCATAAAAAATAAATAATAAAATACTTCATTGAACTATGAAAAATTTAATTGTGTATATAAAAGCAAGAACAATAAGGAAAAAAGTTAATGAAAAGTAAAATGACAACTGGGAAAAATTTCAATACAAATGGCATCCACAAGAACAATGTTTTATCACATAAAGATATCTTACAAGGCTGGAGAGATGGCTCAGCAGTTAGGAATGCTTACTGCTTCCAGAGCACTTGAGTTCAGTTCCCAGAACCCACATCAGCTGGCTTACAGCCACCTGTAACTCTCCTTCAAAGGGATCCTCCATCCTCTTGTGGTCTCCAATGACATCCAAACATAGGTGGTGTATATCCATACAATTGTGTACACATACACAAAAAATATTGCTTTAAAACATTTGTATTTTTAAAACCGAAGATCCACACTTGAGCACATACAATTTCAGCCATCTTATATTTGACAAGGGGGCCAAGAAGACACAATGGAGGAAAGACAGCATCTTCAGCAAGTGGTGTTGGCAAAACTGGATCGCCACTGGTAGAAGAATGAAATTAAAGCCCTACCTCTCGCCCTGTACATAAGTCAACTCCAGATGGATTAAAGACCTCAACGTGAAACCCCAAACTCTGAAGGAGATAGAAGAAAAAGTTGCCAGCAGACTGCAAGACATAGGCATAGGAAAAGACTTCCTAAATCAGACAGCAGCTGCACAAGAAATAAGATCGACAATTGAGAAATGGGACCTCATCAAACTCAAAAGCTTCTGTACATCAAAAGAAACAATCAAGGAAGTGAAGAGAAATCCCACAGAGTGGGAGGAAACCTTCACTGCAGATACATCTGACAAAGCATTGATTTCCAGAATATATAAACTACTCAAAAAACAAAGAAAGAAGAAAACAAATGACCACACATAGATGGAGCAAAAGAACTGAACAGAGATTCAACAAGTGAGGAATTAGAGATGGTGTGAGAAACATCTTAAGAAGTGTTTGAACATCGCTAATAAGTTAAGGAAATGCAAATCAAACCACTTTAAGATATCATCTTACTCCCAATAACCTGGCTAACGGATCAGAAAACAAATAATACCAAAGCTGCCTGGAGAGGTTGCCGGGAAAGGGAACACTCATCCACTCGCTGGTGGGAATGTAAATCTGTACCAGTCACTATGGAAGACAGTGTGGAGAACCCTTAGTGTGGAGAACCCTTAGAACCCTTAAAAGACTCAGCACGAGTCATACCACCCCTGGGCATGTACCCACAAGACTCATCTTACTGGAGAGATACATGCATGGCCAATGTTTATTTCAGCTCTCTTCATAATAGCAAGGAGCTGGAACCAACTAACGTTGCCCTTTCTCAACTGATGAGTGGATGATAGAAATGTGGTACATCTACACAAATGGAATTCTATGCAGTTCTACAAAAAAAAGATGACATCATTAGCTTAGTAGCAAAATGGCTGGAGCTAGAAGATATCATACTGAGTGAAGTAACACAGTCCCAGAAAAAAAAAACAAAAAACGATGAATGGTATCCCTCATCTGTGAATGCTAGCACCAATTACCTAATTGTATGGCAAACTGAGCAACGTCAATGTGATCTGAAAACAACTGTGCTCTTATATTGTGAATCCCTTAAAAAAATAAACAAATTAAATAAAAAACAAAAAATAAAACATTTGTATTTTTTTACAATTTCATACAATATACATTGATTGTACTTAGATGTCCTCTCTTATCCACAACCCCCTTTACTGCTCCCTGTCCAATTTAATGTACTATAATATAGATATAGATGATATAGTTATAGATAGATAGAGATATAGTTATAGATATAGATATAGAGTCTAATTTGTGTCTCTAAATACCCTTCCATGCAGGTTTGTCCACTGGAGCCTGATTAACTTGTCCAAAGTCTTATGTTTGAAATGCTGAGAGGGGGATAGACTGTACCCCTCTCAGCAACCGTTGGTTGCCAATACTTCCTGAGGTAAGGGTAGAGTTTCTTAACCACTTTCCCACATTTATATTGTGACTTTGTCTGGCTTGACTTGAACTTACATAGGGTTTGTGCATCCCGTTACTACTGCTGTGAGTTTAGCTCTCTGGAAAACCCCGTTTCCTTGTGGTCATCTACCGTTTCTGGCTCTTACAATCTTTCTCTTCCTCTTCCACAATGATCTGAGTGTTGGGAGACAGAAGTTTGATATAAGTGTCCTACTCCTGAATGAGCACTCCGCAGCCTCTTGTGCTATGAACGTTGGACTGTGTTAATCACTACCTGCTGCATAAAGAAGCTTTTCTGCTAAGATCTGAGAGATGCATTAATCTATGAGTATAACAATAAATCATTAGGAGTCAGTTTAGTGCTACGTAAGTTTAGCAGGAATGTTAGGCTCTCCCTTATGTCTTATGACCTATCTAGCCTCAGGTTCTTAGGCATGATGTCAATGTCAGGTACTGGCTAAATCCAACAAAGTGGACTTTAAATCCAGAAAAAAAATAAACCCTCTGGAAAGACTCAGAAAAAGATGCAGGATATGTATGGCAGAGTGCAGGGACTCGGGGCGGGGGTAAGGAAAGGGAAGCAACTCTAGATTTGATTGAGAAATGATGTATGACCTATGGAAAAAGTTTAATAACAATTTAAAAATTGTAAAAAAAAATTGGAAAAATGTATGAAATGCACAAAGCATCAATAAAAACTAATTTAAAAAAAAATGGTTGGTACATGCCAGGCGTGATGATGCATGCCTTTAATCTTGGCACTTGGGAAGTAGAAGCAAGCAGATCTCTGTGAGTTCAAGGCCAGCCTGGTCTACAGAGTGAATTCTAGAGTGAATCCCAGCTGGGGCTATCAGGAGACCCTGTCTCAAAAAAAGTGGTTGGTACTCCACAATATTTATGTCACTATTACCACTATTAATACAGAATTAGGCATATCTTGCCAGGCTGTTATTTTGGCTCACCAGATTTGATGTCCAGTAAGGTTAATGCTGAATTTTCTCTTCAGGTAGCATTCACAGCACCTTCTAACACTATGAAACCTAGCCTAGGAGCTCTGACGTCAGCACCAGTTTGATTTCTCCTTGCTT
Organism: Rhizomys pruinosus; assembly: GCA_009823505.1. Lineage (NCBI taxonomy): Eukaryota > Metazoa > Chordata > Mammalia > Rodentia > Spalacidae > Rhizomys > Rhizomys pruinosus. The sequence goes on along the minus strand of VZQC01005145.1, from coordinate 226,679 downwards.
GTTTCACCACTCATGTACTGTGCTGTCTTCAGCAATAGAGTCTTACTGCGAAGTTCCAGTGAGCAGGAGCCATGGTCAGTAATGTCTGAGGCCCAGGGCCCCTGGTCAGCCTCTTCAAGAGGGAGTCCATGCCTGGCATTGAGCCTTTATTTTGTTATCTTATGGTTTCTTTTTTTAGTATATTTTTATTATTTTTTTATTTTTTTTATGTGTATGAGTGTACTGTCTGCATGTAGGTTGGTGCACCTGTGTCATGCAATGCCATGGAGGTCAGGAGAGGGCGTCAGATTGCCCTGGAACTGGAGTTAAAGACGGTTCTTAGCTGCCATGTGGGTGCTGGGGATCGAACCTGGGTCCTCTGCAAGAGCAGTCAGTGCTCTTAACCACTGAGCCATCTCTCCAGCCCCAATCTTATGGTTTCTAATAAGTGCAATGTACCCTTGTTATAATATAACTCCTTTTAATTTCTTTTATTATAATTTTGTGTATATACTTTGAAAAGCTTCTATAGTGGTATAGCTGTTTTTAAAGCTTGTAGTGTTTGTTGTCCCTCCCCATATTCCCTCCTCTGTCCTGCCCTCTATTTCCCCATCCCATTTAACCCTTATTTACTTTATCTTCCCTTTATATTGTTCCATTTATATCAATATCTCAGCCAGGTGTGATGGCACACCTCTTTAATCCCAGCACTCATGAAGCAGAGTGAGGTCTGTGATATTGAGGCCAGTCTGGTTGACCAACCTAAAGAGTTCCAGGCCAGCTGAGGTTACAGAGAGACTTTGTCTCAAAAAAAAAATCTCAGAAGTTATTAATGCAAAATTTGAACTTCTAAGAGAAAACAACAAGAATATATAAAGAAGCAATTAAGTAAGGAAATATAAATGTCCATTAAGTACATTAAAATGTTTGATGTTAGTAATAAAAGAAGTACAGATGAAAGTGTTGCATTATCCTTTACATACAAAATTTAGTAAAGGCTTTTTAAAAAATATCCAGTGCTATCAGTGATATAAGGAAATAACAGCCTGTACGTCTTTCTGGGAAGAGGATGATTTGGTACAGCCTGTTCACTAATACTGCAAAAGTTTTGTTCCATAAATCTTATTACTTCAGGTAATAATTAAACTAAAGGCTCAATTTAGGAAAAATGAGTGGTAGAATTTTAGAGTTGTTATCACAGGGTTAGGTCACATGCTAACCTGGCTGCAGAGGCTACATCAACTGTTTATGTTTGTTTATGCTAAGTTATATTTTCATTCAGGACTGAGTTTCAAAAATCCACATCCTATGCCACTTGATATCACAAACTATTCAAATACAAATACTGGTGCCCTCCCAACACTGATGCCCGTCTCCTCAGTGTGAATTAGATAAAAAGAATGGAGAGCCCTTTGTAGCTCAGGGCCTGTCTCACACAGTGGAAACCAATAAGACAAGATTCTGACCTACATCACCACTGACTTGCAGTGACTCTTGGCTCTAACTTTACAAGCATCCTCTTCTATATCTCTATGCTCCTTCTCCTGTGCTCTCAAAAGCAGAGAGTTCACAGGTGTCACAAACTGTTCCTTATCTTTCCTTTCATAGAAATAATGGTGATCACTGCCTCATCTGCTTCATGATGAAATAAAAGTTTTCCTGACCTCAGTTTGAGAGTTGGATTGGGCCATAGTGTGGGCCCTTGAGCTGTGGCTAGGCTTAGGGTGGGATTCCAAGAAATCTGGGGCTTGGAGGAGCATAAGCTTCAGACTGCAGGGGCAGATGCAGTTTAGAGTGTCATTGTAAGTCAACTTGACACTCCAAATGGGTTACATTTCTTGACATTGAAAAGAAAAAAGGAAAGTAAAATGTGAGATAGAAGTAAAGGCAAGTGAATCTAGGTGACATTTAGAACTGGCCCCGTTTGAGAAGGACATCTCCAATTCTGAGACCTGATCTTTCCCTAATATTTGTAACTGTACAGCCTTAATATCTCAGCTGAGATTTTTAAAATAGATTTCTATGAATTGAATAGTAAGTCAGGAAAATATTTTTAATATTGTAACTATATTATTAAACCATGTAAGTAAATCCTTATGCAAATCAGTAAAAAAAAAAAAAACGAAAGAACAAGTTATTTAGAAAACTAGCTCAAAGAAAAATCTAAGCTTTCAAGTAGAACATGGGTTAAACAAGGACACAAGTTCCATAGAAGCAAGAGAGTCAGAAAGTTCTGCAACTGCAGTAAAAGTAATTGAAGTCTCAGATAACATTTATTAATTTGTTAGATAGTTGAAAGAACTTCTACCTAGGGAACAACTTTATTATTTTAATGCTTCCTTTTTATTTCAAGTAGATTTCATATACTTCAAGACAGATTTCAAATTAGGTGAGAAATTAGACCACAATGATTTAGTTACTTTCCATCATCATTATAGATGGCATTTAAAATTTTCCAGACACATATGCTGGATATATTATTAGCATTTTTAAAAGCACTCTAAATTATAAAGACTCTTATGATTCAGAAATGAATACTATAATCCTATCAATCCTTTACCAAGCTTTTGCCACAGCTGAGTGTATGGCACAGAGTTCCTGAAGACTCCTTACCCTGACGTGCAGTTTTATTTGCTAGTCCAGCTTCAGTTCTTTACTATACCTTTATTCTAGTTTGCTTTCAATTGCTATGACAAAACACTGTGACAAAAACCAATGAGGGGAGGAAGGAGTTTATTTGGCTTACATCTTGCAGGTCACATTTTCTCACTGAGGGAGCCTAAGGTAGGAAAACAGGGCAGGAATTTGGAGGCAGAAGCTGAGGCACAGGCCATGGGGGAATGCTGCTTACTTGCTTGGTGCCCTGGCCCATGCTCAGCCTGCTTTCTTATATAATACAGAATAATCTGCCCGGGGTGACACCACCGACAGTGGGGTGGGTCCTTGGGTGGGCACTCCCATTTCACTGAACAATCAAGAAAACACCCTGTATACATGGCCATAGGGCAGTCCACTGGAGGAAATTCCCCAATTGAAGCTCCCTCAAGGCAGGTGTGTCAAGCTGATGCTAAAGCTATCCAGTACATCTTCCATAAATGGGGACTTTCCAGAAAAATCAATAGCCAAATGGGGAAACATTACAGACCTTATAGGTCACTCAAAGATGCTTTTCAGTCTTGAAATCAAGTATTTTGTTTTGCTGTGTTTTAGGGCATCTGCAATGTACAAGATTTCTGTAGAAACCTTAAATTCCTCTTATAGTAATAGAAACACATTTTTTCTGTTGCCCTGAAAGGCAGGTTCAAAGGACTATTCTAGAGATCAGTCCCCTGCCAGCCTCATGAGCTTAAGCAGGGGCATGGATTCTTACCAGCAGCTTGGCAAAGCACTGGCTCTGTCAGGAAGATGGCTTACTTTTCCCCGTTCATACACTTTGGCTTTACTTCCTTTTTCTTTAAAAAAAAACTTTTAGAGAGAGTGCCTGAATCTAGCCTCTACTTAGTGACGGGCTTCCCAAGCTGAACTGTGATCATCCCTCTGCCTCGACACGGCCTGAAGCCCCTCCTGCTGCTCCACGGCTAGCTCTTCTGCCCTTAATATGAGCCTGAGCATTTGCAGACTGCCTGAGAACACCCGAATCCAGCCACCTCCTAGCACGCTTCCAAAATTGTGCTGTGCCTGCTGGCTACTAGGGGCTGAGACCTTACAAGGAAGCCCGAGATTATCTGATTGGTACCTGACTTGTTTCCTGAGTAGCTGGACTAGAATCATCTGGTTCTTCCAATGTAAAATCAAAAGAGAGAGCCTGAAGCCTAGACCAACTAGCTTTTCATGCCTAATAAGAAAAAAAAATGCACATAAACAATACAAACAAAATCAGTCTTCAACTCAGCAATGAGTTTCATACCAGAATCACAAACAACCAAAGAAATCCAAACAAAATCATAACTAAAAATAATAATATGAAAAATCCAAGTAATATGTCCTCACAAAACACCACCAGTTTTTTTTTAATTTTTTATTTATTTCTGTATGTATATGAATGTACTGTCTGCATGCAAGTGTGTGCACCTGTGTTGTGCAATGCCACGGAGGTCCGAAGAGGGTGTCGGATTCCCCTGGAACTGGAGTTCTCCTGGAATTAGAGTTTCAGATGGTTCATGGCCACCATGTGGGTGCTGGGGATCGAACCCGGCACTCATAACTGTTAGGTCATCTCTCCAGCCGCAACACCACCAGTTTTATAGAAGAGTTCTACAAGGAGAATCTCCTAGAAATAACCTAAGACATAATATTTTAAAAAATCATAAACATGATCAAAGATTTAACCAAATTTAAAGAACATACAAATAAATTAAAGAATTAAAGAAGATAGGGATAATCTTCTGACCGAATTCACAAAAGAGATAGAAATATTGAAGAAAACTCAGGCAGAAATGAAGAAAGAAGTGACAAACTCAACAAGCCAACTGGAAACAATGGGAGAACACCTCACCAATAGAATGAATGAAATGGAAGACAGAATACCAATACTGGACGATAAAGTTGAAGAATTGGAGTGCTCAAGCAAAGATTATGAAAAAAATGTAAAAACACAGGAATGGGATATGTAGGAAATGAGGGACACCATGAAAAGAACAAATCTAAGCATCATAGACAAGAAGAAGGAGAAGAATCGCAGGATAATGGTATTGAAAAGATCTTCAATAGGACTGTAGAAGAAAATTTCTCAAAATTAAGGAAAGTCATACCCATACAAATACAAGAAGCACACAGAACACCAAATAGACAGGGCGAGAAAAGAAACTCCCCAAGGCATATCATAGGAAAAACACTAAATGTACAGAACAAACAGAGAATACTGAAAGCTGTTAGAGAAAAACCAAAAGAATGTATAAAGGAAAACCCATCAGAATTACAAATGATTTTTCTTTTTTTTTTTTTTTACAATAAGTGATAATTTATGAGTACAAGCATCCTTCATGTAAAGCCAATTTGCGAGCAGTTGTGCACAAACCCACAGAGCTCATGGGTCCCACCATCCAGCGGGGGGTGGAGGGCTTGTATGTTCAATCAAGTTGATCAAATGAGTGTCCAGACTATATTGTTGTAGTTTCACCATTCACCCCAATCGCAGCCCTTACATTCTACCACACCCCCTCTTCCACAGATTGTTCCCTGGGCTTAGAAAAGGGGCACAGGTGAATGAGAAGCACAACAGTCTACTTTCTCTGGAGCCGTTGTCTTGGACTCTGGTCAGTTCTGGCCGTTTCCTTTCATGGTCTGACAGTTTGTCCAGGAATAACCTTTCGATCCTACTCTATAATAGTTATCTCCAATTTACAGTTGGAGAACTACCTCATCATCATCATATTTCTCCTTGTTCTATGGTGGGGAGGCAAGAAAGTCTCTCGTATTAAAACCTTTGCGGCACCTAGAAGGTAAGTTTCGTTAGGACTCATTATAAATAGTTGTTATAAGTAGGATCCACAGAGGGGTTCGATGTTCATAGCAATCTGAGGCTTTTCTTCTTTTCAATGTTCAGATGGGTCAACCTTTCAGTTGGCACTTTCTGGTACATCCTACTCAATGCAAAGCTGTATCTTTTCTTTCTCAGCCATCGAGTTGGTGACATTTTGACCTGTTGGAACATACAAATCCTTTCCCGTAGTTAGTTTTAAGATTTGAATTCCAAGGTTTATGACGAAAAGGTTTCATGTCTATCTGTATCCCCCCCCCC
>VZQC01005145.1:0-206598 GCA_009823505.1 Rhizomys pruinosus | reverse complement strand
GAATATATTACATAAAATCTAGTGAACAAAGGCCGGGGGAGAGCCATGCTTTTTGATAAAAATTTAAGAGATAAGTAAATATGTGTTTTCAAAAAGTGTGGTGTGTGTATACTGATATATATATATATATATATATATATATATCCATCTCTGGTGCACCCAACTTCATAAATATAATACTACAAGCCTTTAAGACACAGATTAATCCCCAGCTGGCTTATAGTAGGGGACTTCAATATCCCCACTGTCTCCATTAGACAGATCAATAGGACAAAAAATAAATGGAGAGACATCTGACTGAAACAATACCATACATCAAACAGACCTAACAGACATCTACTGAATATTCCACTCACGCATCAAAGAATATACTTTCTATTCAGCACCCCATGGAACTTTCTCCAAAATCAACCACATACTGGGGTATAAAACAAATGTCACCAAATACAAAAAACTGAAATAATTCCAAGCATTCTACCACATCACAAAGTAATAAAACTTAAAATCAATACCAGAGAGAGTCCTAGTAACTACACAGACCCATGGAAATTAAATAACACACTCCCAAATATTGAATGGGTCAAATGAAAACTAAGAAACAAATACACCCCACACACACACACACACTGTCCTGCAACACCAAGCCCCACAACCAACCTAGAGGAACTGGCTGGCAGGAAGCAGAGTGAGCACAGTGATCAGCAGGGTACCGACCAGGTTGTTACCTACCCAGTTTTTGGAGACCCTTCGGAACAAAAAGGGAAGAGTGAGCTCGACCTTTCAATATACAACCAAAATTGGAATCCTGAAACCTAGACAAGTCAACACTCCATAAACAAGGAGAAATTAATGAAGACATCTGTAGGAAGCAAGCAAAGAAAGCCTTCAACACAGTGAAAAAACATCTGAGATTTTCATCAGAATACAAAATAAAAAGCAAACCCACATGCCAAAAACAAAATGAAAGAACAACATGGGAAAAGCATGGAAAAATTCCACACCAAACTCTACCAAACCTATAGAAGATTCCTACAATGAGATGTCACTAGAGGTAACCCAGGACACAGATCTTAGAAAAACAATCACAGAAATATTCAAAGAAATCAAAGAATATAAAGAACAATTCAGAGAACTAAGGAGAAAGAAGGAAAAACTCAGGAAGGACCTAGAGGGAAAGAATGACAAACTTTAGAAAGAACTAAGGGGAGAAAATGAAAACTACGAAAGTACTAGAAGGAGAGAATGACAAACTCCAAAAGAAAGTACAAATACTGAAAAGGTCCCATGCTGAAATGAAAAAGAAAACCAACCAGTGAAGCAAGGACCTACAAGAGATTGAGAAGCTCCAACAGGAAGTGGAAATACTAAAGAAATCACAGGATGAAATAAAAATGGAAATCAAACACTCATCCAATCAAGAGGAAAGGAAGGGAAAAAGCCTCAGAAGCAGAATGGAGGAAGTAGAAAAAAGAATATCAGACCTGGAATATAACACAGAACATCTAAAAACTCAAGTAAAACTTGAAAAATTTAAAAATACACAAGAGTGGAACAACCAGGAAATGTGGGACACTATGAAAAGATCAACCCCGCCCCCTCCCCAATAGGGATAGAGGAAAGAGAAGAATCCTGAGAGAATGGGATTCAACAGATCTTCAACGGACTAATAGAAGAAAATTTCCCCAAACTAAAAAAAAAAAAAAAAACACAAACACAAACAAATACAAGAAGCACATAGAACATCAAATAGACAAGATCAGAAAAGAAACTCCCCACACCATATCATAGTTAAAATGCTAGAAGCCCAAAACAAAGACAAAATTCTGAAAGCCACAACAGAAAAACAAGTTATATATAAGGGGAAATCTATCAGAATTACAGCTGACATTTCAATGCAAAGTATGAAAGCAAGAAAATCAGGGACCAAAGTATTCCCAGTGCTAAATGACTATAGACACCAACACAGGTTACTATACCCATCAAAAATGTTGATTATAGTTGAAGGAGAAAGAAAAATCTTCCATGACATAAACAAAATGAGGGAAAACATGTCCGGAGAACCAACCCTTCAGAGAATACATGAAGCAATTCAAAGAACAGAGGAGAGGAGTAAATATCGCTAGGCACCCAGAAAGAGAAATTAGAAACCGAGACGAACAATGCAAATAGATAATAAGGTGAAAGGAAGCAACACACATCTTTCAAATATAACCTTAAATACTAATGGACTAAACTCCCAAATCAAAAGATATAGACTGGGAGAATGGATTAGGAAACAGAACCCATCTATGTCATGTTTACAAGAAACCCATTTCACCCTCAAGGAGAGGCAACAACTTAAGGTGAAAGGATGGAAAAAAATATTCCAAGCAAATGGTACCAAAAAGCAAGCAGGAGTTGCTATTTTAATATCAGACAAAATACACTTCAAAGTAAAAGTAATCAGAAGAGACAAAAAGGGGCATCGCATCTTTATCAAAGGAACAATTAGCCAGGAAGATTTCACAATCGTGAATACATATGCAGCAAACTCTAGAGCACCAAACTTTATAAACACAATTCTCCAGGACCTCAAGGCACAGATTAACACCAACATACTCATAGTAGGAGACTTCCGTACCCCACTCAGCCTTTTGGACAGGTCAACAGGACAAAGAATAAACAGAGAGACATCTGAACTGAACAATACTATACACCAAATGGACCTCATGGACATCTACAGAATATTTCCACCCAAACACCAGAGAATACACTTTCTACTCAGCACCCCAGGGGACATTCTCTAAAACTGACCACATACTGGGACACAGAAAAAAACTCAAATACAAAAGGATTGAAATAATTTCATTCTATCAGACAACTGTGCAATAAAGCTAATATCAACACCACCAACACCAGGATAAGCCCTACTATCTAGAAGAACACATGGAGACTAAACAACACAGTTCTGAATAAGGAATGGGTCAAGGAAGAAATAAAAGCATTCCTGGAACTAAAGGAAAATGACAATAGAGCACAACAAAACCTATGGAATATTTTAAAATCAGTCTTAAGAGGGAATTTTATAGCCCTGGGTGTCTACATAAAAAATAAAAATAAAAAAAATAAAGCAGAAAGAGCACAAATAAATGATCTAACACTGCAGCTAAAAATACTTGAGAGAAAACAACAAATGAACCCTAAACCCAACAGACAGGAAGAAATAACAGAAATCAGAGCAGATATCAACAAAATAGAAACAAAGAAAATAATACAAAGAATCAATAAATCCAAAAGTTGGTTCTTAGAAAGGATAAACAAGATAGACAGACTTCTAACCCAGTTAAACACAAAAAAAGAAAGAGCAACTCCAAATCAATAGAATTCCTGATGAAAAAGGGAACATCACAACAGCCAACAAAAAGATCCAGACAATCATACGAGAATACTTCAAAAACCTATATGTTACTAAATTTAAAAACCTGAAAGAAATGGATGAATAACTGAAATCCTGGAAATCAACAAACCTTAACCAAAAAGAGATTGACAGCTTAAAGAGACCAATAATATATGAAGAAATTAAAAATGTAATAAGAAACCTCCCAACTATACTTACCTGGCAGGGGCGATACCACAATCACAAAGGTGGTTTTCCCAGGGTGAGAGGCTTATTCAGTGCACTCTGGATGTGCTGACCCCTGAGATTTCCTCAAATGTGGGAAACTTGATGGTAAAAAAAGAAAAGAAAAAGAAACCTCCCAACTAAAAAAAGCCCAGGCCCAGATAGTTTGACAACAGAATTCTATAAAATATTTAAAGAGGACTTACAACCATTATTACTCAAACTGTTCAGAAGGATACAAGCAGAGGGAAATCTTCCAAATTCTGTCTATGAAGCCAGCATCACTCTAATACCAAAACCAGGCAAAGATACAACCAAAAAAGAAAACTATAGACCCATCTCATTAATGAACACACGTGCAGAAATTCTCAACAAAATATTCGCAAACTGCATTACAAACCCACATCCAAATATCATCCCTCATGACCAAGTTGGATTCATAGCAGAACTGCAGGGATGATTCAACATACATAAATCAATAAATATAAAACACATAAATGGACTGAAAGACAAAAAACACATGATCTTCTCAATTGATGCAGAAAAGGCCTTTAACAAGATCCAGCATCCCTTCATGTTTAAAGTCCTAGAGGGAATTGGACTGAAGTGGACATTCCTCAACATGATCACAGTCATATGTAGCAAACCCACTGCCAACATCATTCTAAATGGAGAAAAACTGGAACCATTTCCCTTAAAGGCGGGAACCCAGCAAAGCTGCCCCTTATCACCACTCCTCTTTAACATAGTGCTTGAAACACTGTCTAGGGAAATAAGACAAGAAAAGGAAGTCAAAAGAGTACTAATTGGAAAAGAGGAAGTCAAGCTATCCCTGTTTGCAGATGATATGATAATTTACCTAAGGGATGCTAGAAACTCTACCAAAAAACTCCTAAAAATGATTAAGAGTGTCAGTAAAGTAGTGAGATGCAAAATTAACCTATAAAAATCAGTAGTCTTTCTTTACACCAACAACAAGCAACTGAAGAAGGAATACAAAGAGACCTTCCCACTCACAATAACTTCAAAAACACAATACCTAGGAACAAATCTAACCAAAGACACCAAAGATCTCTACAACAAAAATTTTAAACCCTGAAGAAGGAGCTTGAAAATGACATCAAAAGATGGAAAGACCTCCCATGCTCATGGATTTAGAAACTTAATATAGTAAAAATGTCCATTTTATGCAAATTTATATACAGATTCAATGCAATCACAATCAAAATCCCCATGAGCTTCTTCACAGAGTTGGAAAAAAATTGTTAAATTCATGTGGTAAAACAAAAGACCCCAAATAGCTAAAGCAACCCTGAGTGAAAAATGCAATACAGGGGGGATTGCACTACCAGACTTCAAAGTATATTACATGGCCATAGTCATAAAACAGTCTGGTACTGGTACAAAAACAGACCTGTAGACCAGTGGAACAAAACTGAAGATCCAAACTTGAGCACATACAATTTCAGCCACCTCATATTTAAAAAAGGGGCCAAGAAGACTCATTGAAAGAAAGACAGTATCTTCAGCATATGGTGTTGGTAAAACTAGCTCACAATTTGTAGAAGAATAAAATTAAACCCCTACCTCTCACCCTATACAAAAATCAACTCCAAATGAAACTTGAAACTCTGAAGGTGATAGAAGAAAATGCTGGCAGCAACCTGCAAGACATAGGTGTCGGAAAACACTTTCTAAATCAGACAGCTCCTGCATCGGAAATAAAGTCAACAACTGGTAAGTGGGACCTCATTAAACTCAAAAGCTTCTGGATAGTGAAAGAAACAATCAAGGAAGTGAAGAGAAGACCCACAGAGTAGGAGGAAAACTTCACTGCTGATACATCTGACAGAGCATTAACTTCCAGAATATATAAACTACTCAAAAAACAAAGAATTAAGGAAACAAATGACTCACTCAAAAGGTGGAGTAAAGAGCTGAACAGAGACTTCACATGTGAGGAAATAGTGATGGTTGAGAAACAACTTAAGAAGTGTTCAACATCCCTAATTATTAAGGAAATGCAAATTAAAACCACTTTAAGATATCATCTCACTCTGATAAGACTGGCTAGGTTCAAGAAAACAAATGATACCAAATGCTGAAGAGGTTGTGGGGAAAGGAAAACACTCGTCCACTGCTGGTGGGAATGTAAACTCATACAAGCACTATGGAAAGCAGTGTGGAGAACCCTTAACAGACTCAAAATGAGCTTACCACCTGATCCAGTCATACATGCATAGCCATGTTTATTATAGCTCTCTTCACAATAGCAAAGAGCTGGAACCAATCCAGGTGCCCCTCAACCAATGAGTGGATAGAGAAAATGTGGTACATCTACACAATGGAGTTCTATGCAGCAGTAAAGAAAAATGATATCATGAACTTTGCAGGTAAATGGATGGAACTAGAAGATATGCTAAAGGAAGTAACACAGTCTCAGGAAAACAAAGATAAATGATACCCCTCATCTGTGCTAGCACCAAGTACCTAGATGTAATTCAAACTGAGCAACATTAATGTTATATTCCTTGTGATCTGAAAGCAACTGTGCTCTTATATTGTGAATCCCTTAACAGGTTCTAGAATTAGCCTACCATTTATTTTCAGACTTAGGAATTTTGGTATATGGGTGGAGGGTATGTATGCATATTTTAGAGTAATATAAAATCAAAATAGAAAAATGTGAATCCTGAAATATGATTTGGAAATAACATATAGTTTGTTTTCAGATGTCATAATTTTAGTATACATCTCACACACACACACACATATATATATATGTATATATATATGTATATATATATATATATGTATATATGCATATGTTGAAGCAATACAAGTTGGAGCAAACAGCAACACCAAAGAAACAGGACCAAAAAAAATGAAATAGTGAAGTTCTCCCCAAAATAATAATCCTCTGCTTTGAAAAAAAACTCTGGAAAGATCAGAAAAAGATGAAAGGTATGTATGGCAGAATGCATGAACTTGGGTGGGGTGGGGGGCATAGAAAAGGAAATGAGTCTAAATTGGATTGAGAAATGATGTCTGATGTATGAAAAAGTTTAACAACAATAAAAATATTTTTAAAAATAAATAAAAGTATTCCTGGAATTAAATGAAAAGGACAATACAACACAACAAAATGTCTGAGACACTTTAAAAGCAGTCCTTAGATAGAAATTTATATCTCTAAGTGCCTACATTAAAAAAATCAGAAAGAGCACAAATAAGTGACTTAACATTGCAACTCAAAATTCTTGAAAGGGAACAACAAATTAAACCCAAACCCAGTAGATGAGAAGACATAACAAAAATCATAGCAGGAATCAATGAATCTAAGAGCTGATTCTTTGAAAAGGTAAACAAGATAGACCTTCATCCCATTTAATTGAAAGAAAGAAAGAGCAACTCCAAATCAATAAAAATAGAGATGAAAGGGGAAACATCACAACAGACAACAAAAAGATCCACAACATTATAAAGGAATACATTAAAAAACCTATAATCTATTAAATTTGAAAACCTAAAAGAAATGGATATTTATATATCTAAAATCATGGGTATCACCAAAGCTATACCAAGAAGAGATCAACAGCTCTAACAGACCCATAATGCATAAGAAAATTTAAACACTAATGCAATACTTCCTAAGGAATAAAAAAAACAAAAAACCCCAGGCCCATCTAGATGATAAGAAACTTATTGCTGGGCTGGAGAGATGGCTTAGTGGTTAAGAAGTACAAACTGCTCTTGCAGAGGACACGGGTTTCCATTCCCAGCACTCCACATGGTGGCTAAGACCCGATTTTCAGGCTAGTGTGCCGTGGGTGAGTGTCGAATCGCCTTTAATCGCCAGCACAGCAGCTCAGATTGCAGAGGCAGGTGGGATCTCTGTGGAATTCAAGGCCAGCCTCGGTCTACATTGTAAGCTCCAGGGCAGCTGAGACTTAAATGGAGACCCTGTCTCAAAAAAAAAAAAAAAGATATTCACACAAAAAAAGTGTTAAAAAAGAACCTATTACTGAAGACACCCCATACTTTGGATACACAATATAAAGGAATTAAGCTGGATCTGAGCTGAAAATTTCCTCCCAGCTGGCTAACATTCATAGTGCTAGAAGATAGTATGCAGGCTTCTGGAAAACGAGTTCATAATGCCTTACCACATACTGCTGAATTACTGAACTAATAGATTCTGGGAGGGGGAGGCAGTGTATCTAGTTGTGTGCCCCACTAGTTGGCCTGCCAGGCTCCAGTTGATAGTATTAAACCCTCAGTCATAATGATGGCCCTAGTTAAACTCTGTGAGACACAAAACAAAAGTCACAAATATGGGAAAGAGTTTCATAGGTGAGAAGTGATGCTGGCAACCATGCAAAAGTATGAGGGTTGGTGGAAGAGTAACCAGAATGCACCATGTGAATATTTTATCAGAGAAAAAAATAAAAAAGGAACCCTGGGGATGGAGTGGTGGCTTGGTGATTAAGAGCACTGGCATAGCACCCATATAGCAGCTCACAACCATCCACAACTACAGTTCCAGAGAATCTGAAGCCTTCTACTGGCCTCTGCAGGCATTGCACACATGAGTACACGCATAAATGCAGACAAAACAGTCATACACATGAAAATATAAATAAATTTTTTGGTCTTTTTAAGACAGGGTCTCCTTGTAACCACCACAGCTTCTCCTGGAACTTACTCTGTAGACCAGGCTGGCCTTGAACTCACAAAGATCTGCCTGCCTCTGCCTCCCAAGTGCTAGGATTAAAGGCATGTGCCACTTTGCCCAGCATAAATAAATTTTTAAAAGTTAAAACAGAACGCTTTCAAATATTTGCACTAGATGCAACTAGTACAGAGTCCCAAAACTGGACACATATAGACTGGTCTGTGAATTTCTCATGCCTAAGTAATGCATCGACAATGCAACCTTTACACAGAAGCCCCAAGCATCGTAGAACAAGGACCCAAGAAGGCGTTAACTACGTCTTAACTCTTGTTAAGGAAGCTCCTCCATGCAACAGGAGACCAGGAACTCAAAAGGGCCTGAATGGTCAAACCTCGAAGACTAGGAGTCTACAGAGGGTGGTTCCATGATAAGTTGTCTACATTCAGCTTTACCCACCCAGGGCTCATGGAACATTGCAGAAGAGGGGGTGGAAAGTTTGTAAGAGCCAGGGAGTTGGTGCAAGACCAAATGTAAATGAATCCTACAAGCTTCTGGGACCCTGTTCATATGAACCTACAGCATTGGTATCAGTATGCCTAAGACCCACACAAGCTCATCTGGACAAAAACCCAGCACAGAACTGCAGAACCGGGTAGCAGAGCCTAACCTTGGCTGAGGAAATATTGGCAGCTGATGGCAGTTGTGTGAGGAAGCTCTGGCCTTCTTTATGAAAGATACTCTGGTTAGGCTTAGAGCTCCGCGGATGAGCTAGCACTGAGGAGTGGGTGGAGAGAGTAGTTTGTCCCAATGGACCCTTGTACAAATGACAGAATGTGTGAACACTGGAGAGGAGGGGCTGTGGGAGGGTGCCAAGGGAGAAGCAGGTATAAAGATGATCAAAACTGATTGAAAATTTGTGTATGAAACACACAAAAATTCAAATAAAAAGATTGAACATAGAAAATAAATAACAAAAATCAAGTATTATTAATTTTGTAGTTTTTCATTCATTACTCAGTATTTACCAGTAGGAAATACTGTGCCTCTTGGAAGAGAGAACTGAAGGACAGACCCTGTCGCAGAGGAGCTTATGATCCTACTGGAAGAGACACTGATGCAAATAAATGTCTAGTTAAAATGCAGGGATGCTATAATAATATGCCAGAATGGCTGAGAAGAATGGTTCCACTTCAACTTCCTGTTGCTCTTTATGCAAGCAGATGTTTCTTCCAGGATGTGAGTTGCAAAACATCCTATCTTTGAGGAAATAACTCCTTCATCACAGTAGAAGGATCTGTAATCCACCTACACCTCTTCTGTGATAAAGAATGTACTAGGGGAATAGATCTGACTCAGATAAAGAAAAGTCACCTAGGTATGTAAAATGAAATATGTTGGGGCTGGGAAATGAGTCACTGATAAGTACTTGCTGTGCAAAATTGTGGACCAGAGGTCGAATCCCCAGAACTCATGTGGTGGCCACCTGTGATACCATCACTCAGGGGCACAGACAGGATGTCTAGAGCAAGCTGGCTGTCTAGCTCTGAGTTAAACAAGAGATCATGCCTCAACAAATGAAGTGGAGAGCCCCAGAAAAGATACTTTACATCTGCCACATGTTCGTGTACACATGAACACACACGCATGCATACACATGACCACATACATGCAAGCATGCTTATATGTATTCACACACACACACACACATACACATGCAAAACCAAAAAAAAAAAAAGAAATATGTCTGAATTTAGACAGAAGCAGTTATTGGAGCCAGAACACATGGTCGGTAGCAGTGGGCAGGGTTGACACAGTGTGGAGTCCTACTTGTCAAGGTATGCCTTCTCATTTCTTCCACTTAAGGCCAGGCAGGAGCTGCTTTTAGAAAACATCATAACTGAATCTGCAGTAAGTAGTCCATTTAGCCCAGTTATGAAGACAACACAAATATGACAAGCATGAATAAGAAGAGCTTTTAAACAGATAGGAAAACATGATCCCCCTGCCTGTTACTGCCAAACTTTAAAGTCAAGTTCAATCTGTGTTTGTTGTAAAAGGTTATATGAGGTCAAACAAAGCAAAGAAAAACAGCGCAGTAGTTGTTTTAAGTTAAAGTGGATTCAGCACTTTGAAGGACAAAGGGATCCTTCTGTAATATTACAATCTATTTAAAACATTCAAAAAGAATTCCAGTGCTCCCCTTGGGCAAAATAGGCAAAAGAATCTTATCTAGGATAACTGAAGGGCATTCCAGTGAACAAAAATCTAGTCAATGAACACCATGCATGATAACTCAGCTGTGACCTAATGTACCTAAAATGAACTTGAACCCAAGGAGGCAGGAAGAAGCTCCTACTGGGAAGGAACATCAGACCAGCTTTGCTGTGATTTCATGGTACAGGAATTCCTTAGGATCAATCTTTCCATGGTAAGAATGTTCCTACTTTGAGTTATTTACCATCTGTTGCAAGAACCTTCTCTGGTGAGAGTGGAGAGATGTACAAATCTATTAGTACAGCGATAATTCATTATGAGTTAATTTAATATTATGTCTATTTGACAGAATGACTGTAGTAGGTTTTCCCTTATAGCTTGTTACCTGTGTAGCCACAGGTTCTTGGCCTTGTTTAGAGTATTGGATATCAATTCCATCTTGTGAAATGGGCCTTAAATCCAATTAGAAGGTGGTTGGTGGCTCCCATGACATTCATGTCACCATTGCACCAATAGGCAGATTTTGCCAGGCTGGGTGTTATTTTAACTCTCAGGCTTCACAGCTGGGTAAAGCTGAAGATTATCTCTCTCTGCCAATAGCATGCATAGCACTTTCTAGTACTGTGAAAGCTAGCTGGCAGAGATGAAGCTAAAGCCAGTTCCAGTGTGATCTCTCCTTTGTGATTCAAGTATGTGGTGTCTTCAGAAACAGGGCTTTATGATCAAGTTCTGGTATGAATCAAGCACAATGGCAATAGCCTGTATTGGATGAGGGTCTATGGGATCCCTCTAGTCAACACCTGCAAAAGAAGGAGACTCTTCCTGGCATTGGCCTTTTTATTTGTTCCCCTGAGGCCTCTGTTAGGGCCACTGAATCCTGTGAACTCTTTATGCTATATATATATATACATATATATGTATATATATATATACATATAATATGTACGTATATATTGAAAGAAGGTACTATAGTAGATTTCCATATGATTCTTTCAAAAAGCCATTAATGTTAGTCATCCCTTCTCTTGTAGTTGAAAATATTATAGTTTAGTGGAGAAAAGGATTGGTGGTCAAAAAAGCCTAATATCATGCTGTGCATCCATGATCGACAGTGCAGGGGTATCAGAGGCAGTTTACACACATGGATCATGGCCTTCCTCTCAGAACACTCCAGCAGCAGGGGAACAGGAATAGAGGTGCACATCTGATAGGTCCAAAGCCTTAAGCATTACAAATCAGATTTCACAGAGCTATTCTTGTAATGATCAACTTGCAAGTAGCTATAGACAGTGAACCTTATGTTATTAAAAATCGGAGCTGGTCATGGTGGAGTGCACCTTTAATTCCAGCCCTTGGGAGGCAGAAGCAGGCAGATTTCTGTGCGATCGAGTTCATTTTGATCTACAAGCAAGTTACAGACCAGCTGGGGCTACAGAGAGAGCCTGTTGCAAAACAAAACAAAACAAAACAAAACAACCAGCTAATTTAATATTTGTAGGTACTCCTGTGTTTGTTTTGAAAGTCAGGACATGTTTGGATAAAGAGTAAAATAAGACAATTTATGAGTAAGATTAATTTATTTCACAAATGTTTTTCTAGTCTTAATTTTAATACAATGCCTAATTGTGATTAAATAACAATAAGTGCCTGAATGTCTGAAAATATACTTGTGTCCAAAATAGGTAAAATTTTGCTAAGCTTGATGGCTTACACCTATAATTCCATCACTCATGAGATAGAGTCAGGAGTGCAAGTCATCCTTGGCTACATGGAGGTCAGCCTGGGCTATATGAGACACTGTCAAAACAAACAAAAAACATGCACCAAACTGTAGATCATGAATTGACATACCATCCAAACATCTGTGTCTATACCAAAGTAACCTACCATAACAATTAGTACTGTTTAAATACCCATATATCTAATTGTGTGTGCTTCATTAGTAGGATCAAAAGGCTATATATTATACTGTTTAAATACTGTTTAACTAAATATCTAATTGCATGTGCTTCATTAGTAGGATCGAAAGGTTATGCCTGGACAAGCTGGCAGCCCATGAAAGAAAACAGCCAGAACTGACTAGAGACCAAGACATCAGCTCCAGAGAAAGTAGAGTGTTTTGCTTCTCATCCACCTGTGCCCCTTTTCTAAGCCTAGGGAACAATCTGCGGAAGAGGGGGCGTGGTAGAATGTAAGGGCTGCGATTGGGGTGAATGGTGAAACTACAACAATATAGACTGGACACTCATTTGATCAACTTGATTGAACATACAAGCCCCCCCTTTCAGGATGGTGGGACCCATGAGCTGTGTGGGTTTGGGCACAACTGCTTGCAAATTGGTTTTACATGAAGGATGCTTGTACTCACAAATTATCACCTATTGTTAAAAAAAATGAAAACAAAACAAAACAAAAAAGCAGAGAAAGATGCAGAAAACTTACGGCAGAATGCACGATCTGCGATGGGTAGGGGTGGGGTGGGGGGGAAGGGAAGGGGATATATGCCTGAACTGAATTGGAAAATGATGTATGAAATACACAAAGCATCAATAAAAATAAATTAAAAAAAAAGAAAATTGTATTTAATTTCACTTAAATTTTCAAAATGGAAAATGGACTCATTTTTCAAGAGAAAAAGTATATTTTAGAGTTAAACAGCAGAGCAATAGAAGTTTATCAAACAGTGCTTCCCAGAGGTAATGTATGTTATTGTTTAATGTGATCTGAACAGAGCATGAATATGGAAGCAAGTGACCCTGAGAATTCACTAAGCTCCTGAGTGGCTTAGCAATTGAAGTATTTATAAGTACCATTATGTCTGTTCTGTGATACAAAAAGTACGTGAGGACTATTACAGATACTGGTGAAAAGCAAATAAAATTTCTTCCCTTAGGCCATTTTTAGAACAGAAAAAAATGAAGTTAATGCTCCTTTCCTCCCAGAAAAAATTACAACTATCCACCCCAAATAGCAAAGTATTACTAAATAAACCCACGAGCCTCACAGGTGTTAGATCTTTTATGTTGTCAAGTTTATAACTTCTCATGAAGAATTTTATAGCCTAATAGGAAAATGAAATTAGGTTAACACATGTGTCTATTCATACTGATAAGCATGTAAACCATGGATATTGCAGATTCTACTCAGCCAGGTTCAACTTTATGATGTAATTAGAAAGACATGTGAAAAAAAACTGAGTAAATGTGAAAGCAGGAATCCACCTAGGAGTCAGGGTGATGAAGCAGCTTGGGAAGAAAGAGCAAGCCATAGTTCCTGCAAGATTTGGTCACAGTGGCAATGTCACATTAGCAATGCCACAGATATGTACTAAAGCCATGGAGTGATCATGTAACAACAGAAAAATTGAGATAGGTTGCTAGATTGAAGGTAAAAGTGAGAGATGCCAAGACTACTGTTCCAAAAATCCAGTATGTTGCCTGCACTGAGTTGTTGCCTTCGTACTTGGTCCATGTCTTACATTCTCTCTGTACATTTACTCTGTATTGTTTAAGAATATATTTCCTGATATAGCAAGTGGAGATCCTACACTAGACAGGTTCAAGTAAAAACAATAGATTTTGATGAGAGCTATTCCAAGAAGAGAAAGAAAATGGCAGATGCCCCCATAGGCCCACTCCCCAGCACTCACCAAGTTACAATATTTGAGACTCCTGTGTAGTCAAGGACCTTGATTCTCATCCACTATCATATTCGCTCTTTACATATGGTAGGTCTCATTTATGCCTTAGATGGTACATTGTCAGTACAGTGAACATGTTTCACTTTTGTTCTCAGTTTTGTTGTTCTTAAGGGAGGAAAGTAGATTTGTGGAAATATGCACCAAATGCCTCTAAGAATTATTTGATAGGGGCAAAGCCTTTATAGACAATACTCTGATTTTCTTTATTATTTTTCAAATTTTCTCATTTCCTGAACTTTATATATGGATCAAATCCAACTAAAATAATATGACCAGGAAAGAAGATATTGGTTACAGTTCAGAAGAGCAACCCAGTTATAGTTTTTAGACAAAGCAGACCTTTGACCTCATCCTCTTATGTATAAATTAGTGATAGTTTTTGAAACTATTTTAAGACAATTTTTATTTATAAAAAAAAAGGATATTGCAGTAGTTGGGCCCACTGGCCAAGAAGCCTAGTCAGATTGGTGAAACCCAGGACCAGTGAAAGACCTTGTTACAAAAAAGAAGGGGACAATGATTGAGGAAAACACACAACATAAGCCTTTGTCCTCCATGTGCACACACACACACACACACAAAACCATGTACACACACAGACATGTATACACACACATATTATAGACATGGATGAGCTATGCTTTTTTAATAAGTCTCTTATTTGGGGACATTCAGACATTTTCATTGCTGCTAATACTTCTTTCCTTTCGGACAGGCAACTTCACATACAGCATCTTGCACAAGAATATGAAAATGTGTATGGGGCTTGATTTTTCTTTACTCAGCATATAAAAAGGTGACATAACATGCATATTTGGGACACTGTAGAGATATATAAGTTGGTAAAATGTTTGCATTACAAGCACAAGGACTCATGTTCAATTCTCCAGAACCAGAACCCCATGCGTTCAAAACTAAAAATTGAAAAAAGCAGGTATGGCTTATGCTTATAATGGCAACACTGGAAGGAAGAGACAGGCAGATCCTTGGAGATAAGGCTCCACGGTCAAGCAGACCAGATGAATGAGAGACCCTGACACACACACACAAACACACACACACACACACACACACACACACACACACACAAAGGTGGATGACTCCTAAGAGATAACACTGAAAGTTTTCCTCTCACTTCCACACTTATTTGCACACACATATACCTGCAGGCACACCCACATCTCCACATAAAGAATGAGCATACTTCTGAGCTATTGTATATTTTTCCTTTGAAAGCCAAGCCTAGGGATGATGAGGAATGCACTTCCATAATGTAATCACATTCGCTGTTGCTTGCAGATGATCAAATATGGAGTCTAATATTTTGATGAAGAACAACTGCTTAGGAAAAAAATAACACTGGGATAGCTTTTACATTCCTAAATCTCAGAGATGAGCACATACATGAGTCCACGCATTGAGTGCATCTGTCTGACCAACTGTACGGGTGAGGCTGCTGGATGTAGGCTGCAGCAAGGCTTCAGGAACTACTGCCTCAGATAGCATCGGTGGTCTCCAAACTCATGCTCTCTCTTCTACCCCCGGCTCTCTCTCCAGTCTCTAGATTTCTCACTTTCTAAGATGCGGTCACAGTCGTGGACAGGAAGGCTTTAAGCATGACACTTTCGGGCCACCTGACTTTTACCAGAACACTCACTTGCTCTGCTCCTTTCCGGGAAGACACCCAGGCAGAGTTCTGCTTAGGTGGTCATCTTCTTCCTTTATAAGCCATATAACTCCTAGCTTTCCCTGCTTCCTTGCTTGTCTATGCACCATACACACCTCTCTATTACACAGACTTCTCCATCTATACTCTCTTCCCCCAAGTCTCTTCCTCAATGGCCTAGATCTTCTAAAGGAAGGCTACGAGCTAGAATATCAGTGATCTGGTGGTAACTTTGAGAGCAGTAGTAAGTCTTTAAAAGTACTTTAATATGCATAAAATTGAGAGGAACTGAAGGGCAGCAAGGAGCCAGATTTACTATTAAAGAAAGATGCTTTGAGTGGTTTCCAACCAGTACCAAGTCTTCAAGTTGTTATAAATTTAAACTTCACCCATAGGAAACATGATACCATTAATGTATCTACAGCTAGTAAGCTGAAGTTGGCAAAGACACATGGAGAGATTGAAACATGACACAGAAACTGAAAAAATAATGTTGATGAAAGTATAAAATGGTCACTAGGGAGCATAATTCTATAGGCTCTCAAAAGGCTAAATGGGGGACTGGCATATGACTTGGAAATTCCTCTTCTAGATACATAACCATGGAATTGAAAGCAATTTTATCCAAAATAGTCAAAAGGTAGAAACAATATAAATGTCCATCAACAGAGGAATGGGCAAACAAAATATGATGTAGACATATGATAGAATGTTATTCAGCTATAAAAAAAGGAAGGGAATTCTCATGTATGTCACAATGCAAATTAAATTTGAAACTACAATTCCAAATAAACCAGACACAAAAAATAAAATATTTTTTATATGACTCAGTTGTATGAAATATCAAAAACACACAAATTCGTAGAGGTAGAAAGTAAGTTATTGCCAAGAGTTAACTGTATCCAACTAAGCTATATCATTTAATGAGAACCACTCTGATTCCAAGCTAGACTCAATTCTTATTTAAAAAGTTATTATTATTATTATTATTATTATTATTATTGTAGTACATTCCTCTGTAACTTTTCTACTTCTTCTGTAACAACTTGCTGCAAACTTAGTGCCTTAAGTTCTGTAGGTCAGAAGTCACACAAGGCTCTTGCTGTGTTGAAACCAGTCACCAGGAGGGTGATTTGTGTCTGGCTCTAGGCTTGCATCTATCTTTCTGTCTTCTCCAGATTCAGAAGTACCTACATTCCTTGGCTCATGGCCTACTTCCATCTTCAAGGCACATGACACAGCATCTTGCTGAGCTTGCTTCTGCCTTCACTTCTTTTTCTCTAATGATAGCCAGGAAGGATCCTCTGCTTTTAAAGATTCATGTAGTTGCACTGCCCTTTCTGTCTAAACTGGTGTATTCTGCTCTCTTTGTCTATTGTCACATTTGTATTGATTACTATAAGGATGCTAGAAAAAACTACCTGACAAAAGCAATTTATGGGAGGAAAGGTTAATCTTGGCTCACAGTTCGAAGGTACACAGTCCACTATGGTAGGAAAGGCCTGGCAGCAGGAGCTTGAGGTGACACTGAATCCACTGCCAGGGAGCAGAGAACGATTACGCTGCTGCTTACTTTACTAGCAGCAGTAAATTACTAGCTAGTAGATTACTAGCTCACTTTTGACTTTTCATGTAATTCAGTCCTCACCCCTGGAATGGTGCTGTTCACACTTAGGATAAGTCTTCCTACCTCAGTTAACATAATCTAGAAAAATCCTTCACAGACCTGCCCAGAGGTTTGCTTCCATAATGATTCTAAATCCGATCAAATTGATAATCAAGATAAACATCACACCAGCTGTAAAGTTCCCCATTGCCTGTTTGGATAAAGTATTCTCAGATTCTGGGAGTCAAGATAAAGGCATGTATCAGGGCAATTTATTCTACAAAAAATATCAGACAGTTTCAAGAGCTTTCACAGAAACAAGGACGTAAGGCTATAAAGTGCTCATTCTGAGAATTTTCCCTTAGGGCCTGCTCCAAATGCCTGTTCCAAAAACCTTTGTACTTTCAAACACAATGCTTACCCTGTAAAATCCCAGGACAGTATATAGTGTATAATTATCAAGCCCAAGCTGACCTGGGTTGCCACACCAACTCCAGTGTCGCCTGTGTGAGCAATGACGAAAGTCATATTCAAGGCAGGTGGGGGAGCAAAGTCCTACGGGACCTGACCCCCTGAAGTTCCCTGGCAGGACGCTCGGCTAAGATCACCCCCGAGATCCTGATGTTCTCCAAGGATGTTACGCTTTTCTGGTGTTGGGCTTGGCATGATATTTTCTGAATACAACAAAGCCTTTCCTTAAGGCTGGCTTATAGATAAAAAAATAAAGTTACCTAAATGTTTCAGGAGATGGCAATTATAACCAAATACCTCCCTTGACTGTCAGGCCACTCGTGAAGCAGGAACTTTCTGTAAATCTTAATAAAAGTTAAGCATAAAAGACCTTTTCCCTAACAAAGGCTATTGGAAAAACAACATAATATAGAGTGATATCATAGATCAAATACAAAGTAATACAGAGTAATGGATTGTTAAAGAGCCCAAAACAAAACAAATAGGAATGGTGTTTTTCATCTTACATGGCTGTTACTGAGTAAAATAAATTCCAGTGGCGGTCGTGTATGACAAAAAACATTATTAAGATCAAAGGTAAATTATAGATTTCCCTAAAGAAAAAATAACATAAAAAAAGTCTTTTGGTCCTTCTCTCCTGTCTCAAAAAAAAATGTAATAGATGGACACCTCAAATTTCACATGGGCACTGGGGGTGTCTGGCCCTTCAGCACTCCTTGCTTTATGCAGGGATTGCTGAGGGCTAGGCTTTCTTTGTGCTTATTAACTTCACAGTAAAAGCAGAGCTATTAACCTGAGCAAGTAGTGGAATGGCTTCAAGCCTCTGAGACAAAGGCCTAAATCTTGGCTTTAACTAGACCCATTCCTTGAAGAAAATAGAAAAGAAAAATTGATAACCTAAAACTTCATAGAACAGGGCTTGCTTTAGTGATAATAAAAGAAAACTATGGTTTTCCAGTTTTTCTTTAAAGGGTGTTTTACTTTAGATCTAGGCTTGTGGGTTTATGATTATTATCTACTTTTGAAACAAATTGTATTGTGATTTATCAACTGTAACCTGTTATGCTGTAACCCATCAACTGTAACCTATGATTATTGATTAGTATGTAAAACCTGACTTTTAGTAACCTGTTTAATCATTCTGGGAAGTTTGCCAATACTCTCCCTGTTTCTTCTTGAATGTACTATAAAATCACTGCCTTGAGCTCAGTAAAATCGCAGCAGACTCAAACCCCTCTGGACGTGTTTCTGACTGTCATCACCAACCCTGTGCTTTCCTGATTATCAAGGGACCCTGCTTCCCCGCGATTAAGACCCCGATTCCCGGTGGGCTAGTCTGTGGCACTGGGTCATTTCACAAAAGAATTCATACATTCCTACATCCCAGGTTAGCAAGTCTAACTTTCAATATATTTATTCTATGTCTTTAGAAAATGATAGCAAGAAGCATCTGATGTGTTAGTAGTTGAATTAAAAGTAGGATAATACTGGAGCTGGAGAGATAGCCTAGCAGTTAAGAGCAGCGACTGCTCTTGCAGAGGACCCGGGTTTAATCCCCAGCACCCACATGGTGGCTAAGAACCATCTGTAATTCCAATTCCAGGAGAACTCCAGTTCCAGGGGAATCCAAGACCCTCTTCTGACCTCCGCAGCATTGCACAACACGGGTGCACAAACCTACATGCAGACAGTACATTCATACACATACAAAAATAAATATTTTTTTAAAAAGTAGGATAATACCTTAAAACTGAAGTTAATGCCATAGATGGACTGAAGACTGATCCATATTATTGCTTACATATTCTAGCTCGTGTTGAACTTCTCCACCACCCTCTTCTGACTATCTTATACATCCTATATCTGCTGGATCTCAATCCCATGACTAGAGTCAATAATTGCTTCCATATGCAATTATTGTACAAGGAAAGAGGCAGCACATCTCCTGCATAGGGTTGACATGTGTGTCTGCAGCATCTTCAAGGCTAGAAGGTAGCTTGCAAGGCACATCACAGAACCACAGACTTCTGCAAGATTGTCTTTCATAATCTTAAAAATAATCGTTCTAAGGTCATGAAAAAAAGTTAAGACACATAAGAAAATTCTAAAATATTATAAGAGTTCCATGCCCTTCTAGAGTATTAGTTTCTATGCAATACAGAAAAACATCTGGTTTCCAGGACAGTATTGAGCTTCCTGGGTTCATTCCACTTTCTCTGGGTGTTTTCGAATGACTGATGTCCTCCTGATTAGTAAAACGTGTCTTCTGGTCTTCAGGTCCTGTGCCTCTGAGTTTCCCCATGTAGAGTGTAATGACTGTTGTCTCTGCACAAATACTTTTGTGGTGATCTCTGACCTTTACCAAATGTCAGTTGACTGATTTGGGTTTTCCCTTTATATGTAATGGTTCATTAATAGCTGGGACTCCTTGGGGTCACATGGAGAAACCTCAGGAAAATTCTATCAAACACTGATTCTAAGCCAAGGAGGGAGGCAAATGCTGAAACCAAAGCTTCCCACATACCATTCTTCTGGCTCTCCTGTTGAGTTCCACAGGGTCTCCTCACTTTATGAGAACTCTGATGAGGTGGCCATGGAGACACCACTGTTCTGTTGCTACCCTGGAGTCTTAGAAGACAGGGCCCTGGCAGTGAAGAAGGCCAGGCCTCCATATATATGTGTCATATACATGTGTATATGTGTATGTTTCTGTGTGTATATGTGACTATATGTATCTATGTGTGCCTGTAGGTATGTGTGTGAATGTGTGCATATGGACATGTGTATATGTCTTTGTATATGTTTGTATATGTACATATGTAAATGCACATGTATTTGTGTGTACATGTATATGTATACATGCATGTCTGTTTCCACTTATGTGCCTTGTGTGTATATGTTGTGCATGTATGCATGCATTTGTGGTGCATATGCATGTGTGTGTGTGTGCTCCTAGCAGGACCGATCCTCTCCTGGCAGAAGTGTACAGCGGTGGAGGAATACCACCAGCTCTGTGTTCTGAAGACTACCACAGTGGTGAGTGGTGGACTGGAGTCATGACAGTGCACTGAGGACTAGGAGGAGGTTCTGTTTTGAAGAGCAGAAACAACTCGTGCTCCTCTCTTGCCACTGTGGGGCAGCTACCTGCTGCAGGACAGAGAGAGTCTGTGGCCCCCACACCCCATGGAAGCACCCAAGATTTGTGCTCCTGCTAGCCATGCAAATATTTGCTCTTTAAACACATCTTTGAATAGTACAAAAATAAACTAGATCTACTTTCTATATTTTTACCACTTATATTTTATGTCACTATATACCTAATTTCATGCCCAAAAGAACTAAATTTAATTCTAATTTTCTACTTGGCAAAATTAATACAGAAGTCTAATTACAGTACATGTTGTTCTTCCTTGCAGGACCTTTTGTGTCATATCAAGTCAGGAACATGAGCTTCATCTTTGCTACTACCATCTCCCACCACAGTGCCAAGCATACTCAGTCAGGTTTAAAAAGCAGCAGTTGAGTAAATAAATAACCAATATTGTGAAAGAACTATTGTTTACTTCTCATTAACTAATAAAATTTTATTTGATAATGTATTTATCTTCAAATATTCAACAAACATCTAGAGTGTCTGAAATTATGCTAGCTCTGAAGCTCAGACAAACCCCTAACTCCAAAGACCTGCAGCCCACCAAGAGTGGGGGCTGTCAAAATAAAAAGCCAAAGGCCTAGGAACCAAACCATCAAAGCAGAGATGAAGGATGCTCAGCGAGAGAAAGACCTTAGATCCTTGCTCTGTTGCTGGTGTAGCCCTCAGCAGAGGGGTAACTGGGACTAAACACCACTGGCAGTGTTCTGGAGATTACCACAGTGCTGAGAGGTGGACTGTCATAACTTTATACTATAAACAAGATGGAATTTCTGCTTCTAAAACACGAGAACAACTGCTGCAGACACAATTTACACATTTGTTTCCCCAGATTCTGAGTATCAGAGAGTAGCTGACCGGTGCAATCCCCTCTGCAGCCTAGAATGACTCAAGCTTAAATCAACTTTTCTCTGCAAAATGGCAAATCAGTGACGTTTGATGATTAAAATCTCAGTCTCTTCTTCAATTTCTACTTAGACTGTCCTTGCTTGCTCCAACCCAAAGGTTGGCATCTCTGTGCCACTACAGACTGAATGTCTCTGCTCCATGAGAAGACAGATTAGCACCTTCAGGGCACCGTGTGACATTCCTTAACCATTTGCCACCATCCTGCTATGGATGATGTCACTCAGAGGTGAGGAAATAGTAAAATTGCTCCTTGTCCTCTCTGCTGAGCTTGCAGGCAGGAAAGGCCAGCTGACTATTAATGTCTTTGACCTAGAGAGGTGATTAGTGCCTTGGATTGAAGGCCACCTTTATCCTTTCTTTGTGTGAAGTGTGTGATAAATTACTAAACTACATACAGTATATCTGTCCCTCAAATTCCCCTCCTCTTATTGACTGTAAAAATTGAAACAAATTATCTGGACTTTATAAAACCAAGATATACCAGAGTTTCATCTTTAAAAAATTTTTAAAGGCAAGACAGTAAGAGTTCTTATTCCTATAAGGGTAGACATAAATGAGAATATTCCTTTTTTTTTTTTTTCAATTTTCTGTGTATTCGATGATGTGTTAGTTTGGCACTGTTATTTTCAGGAGTTAAACATACTAACATTTCTTTTTTAATTTTATTTATTTTTTTATGTGTATGAATGTACTGTCTGCATGTAGGTTTGTGCACCAGTGTTGTGCAATGCCGTGGAGGCAGAAGAGGGTGTCGGATTCCCCTGGAACTGGAGTTAAAGACAGTTCTCAGCCTCCATGTGGGTGCTGGGGATCGAACCCAGGTTCTCTGGAAGAGCAGTTGGTGCTCTTAACTACTAGGCCATCTCCCCAGCCCCAAACATAACTAACATTTCTACAGTGAAAGAATAGCCCAATTTTTCTTATTTAAATTTCAGAGTCAAGATACCCAGTGGAAGCTAGTTCCTAAGTTCTTGCAGCCTCTATAATTCTAGGAGTATAGAGATCTCTTATCTTCTGTGTAGTCCTTTAATAAGTGGTTCTTTTCTTCTACTTCAGTAAACTTTCCTTTCAGAGATAGCATTTTTTACTGGATTCCCAGTCACCTGTTATAGGCACTTGAGCGAACAGAAATTGAGTGCTATTTATGCTCTCCTTTGGAGCAAGGTGTTCAGTCTTCCTTCTATTTAATCTTACTTTTTATTTTATTTGTTTTTTTGTTTTTTTTTTTTTTTTGGTTTGTTTAGATTTTTGAGACAGGGACTCATAAAGCCCAGGCTGGCCTTAAACTCCATGTGTAGCTAAGGATGACTTGGAATTTTGATTCTCCTGCCTCTGTCTCCCAAGTGCTGGAATAGAGGTATATGCCACCATACTTGCTTCAAACTTCCTTTAAAAATTAGGCTGATTAAATGTAGTGATTTATGTTGCTACTATTTAAATGTTTTGTTTTTAAATTCTTTTTAGGGTCTTTATTTATTAGTTTTGCTTCTTTTTTCAAGTCTCTTACTTATGTTGGACTGAGTAAACAGTGGTATACTTATATAGCCATAGTATAATTTGATAATTAGTCTCAACAGACTTGCTGCATCTAAATAAGTGTTTGGAGATACAAAGAAAGTAACCATTAAAAAGAGAAAAAATAGTGAATGCACAAAGCTGATCAGAGCAAAATTGTCTATAGAAATAAAAAATTGGAATTTATTTAAATGTTCAACAATGAAAGATTTATGAAGTTTATAACATTTAAAAGATATTTTACCAGGGCTAGAGAGATGGCTCCTCAGTTAAAAGCACTGGCTACTCTTGCAGAAGACCTGGGTTTGATTCCCAGCACCCACATGGCAGCTAACAACCATCTATAACTCCAAATGAGATTGCATGACACAGGTACACTTGCCTACATGCAGGCAATACACTTATACACACAAAAATAAAAGTAATAAATAAAATATTTTTTGTCTTTTTTCCAGACAGGGTCCCCCTGTAGCCCCAGCTATCCTGGAACTCACTATGTACACCAGGCTGGCCTTGAATTTACAGAGATCTGCCTGCCTCTGCCTCCTGAGTGCTGGGATTAAAGGCATATGCCACCATGCCCAGCTAAAAGATTTTTTTAAAGATTTTTACTAGGCCCAGAGTGGTGGTGCACACCTTTAATCCTAGCACTTGGGAGGCAGAGGCAGGTGGATCTTTGTGAGTTCAAGGCCTGCCTGGTTTACATAGTGAGCTCCAGGCCAGCTGGGACTAAAGGGAGACCCTGTCTCAAAAAGACAAAAAAAAAAAAAAAAAGATTTTTACTTTTTACTATAGGTTTCTCTCTACATAAAATATTATGTACACACTAAATATAGAAGTTGATTTAAAATGTTAAAGCTTTGCAGAAAAACTGCTGTAGATGAAACAACAAGGTCATGGGGCCCGAGGCTGTCCATTTGTGGTCCCCTCTCATCTTTACTCTGCAGAAGACCCAGACATCTCTGAGAAATGCTCAGGGAACTGGTGAGCAGAGTATAAAAGCTGCTTTGCCTTTATGTCTATGGTCACTAAAAATAAGTATTTTTATATTCGGCCACATACAATGTTGAAAGTAACTTTGTATACCAACACCCCATGAGAAGATTAGACCACATGCATGCATGTCTGCACACAACTGGATCAAATGTATCTAATTCAGAAGATCACAAAGATGATAGAAAGGATGAACATTATCAGTCTTATGGCACAATGCTGTTTCAGAAGCATGTATTTCTATTTAGTGGAATGTGTTCTTAACAAGATTATTGCCTTGGGCAGCTAACCTGAGCTTCCTTAGCATTATCATGTGTAAAATGAGGAGTCTTGTGGGACCTGCAACAAAGGTTTCTGTGGACCTCAAATGAGCAGGTCCGCGCCTGTGAGCTGAAGAGTGCCTCACAAATTTGAGCTGCCATTAGCAATCTAACCATACACTACACTCATAAAATTCTTGAGATATGGTATATGAACAAAAAAGACAAGTTGAGATTTAGCCAACTACCTAATTCTGTGTTTTCACTCAGCAGTTTGCCTCCCACACTGCTAAGAACAGAAAATGTCAACATAAAAGATTGCTCCTGAGCTGCAGCCCTCGGGAGCAGAAATGCAGCCACACAAAACAAAACAGCAAGTAGCTGTGCCCCCGGGTCCCTACCACAACCCTCTTTTAATATTTTTAAAGTGTTATTTCCCTTCTTTCTTTTTTTTAAATTTTATCTATTTATTTTATGTGTATGAATGCACTGTCTGCATGCAGGTCTGTGCACCCATGTCGTGCAATGCTGCAGAGGTCAGAAGAGGGTGTCGGACTCTCCCGAAACTGGAGTTCTCCTGGAACTGGAGTTACAGACGGTTCTCAGCTGCCATGTGGGTGCTGGGGATCGAACCTGGGTCCTCTGCAAGAGCAGTCGGCACTCTCAACCGCTAGGCCATCTCTCCAGCCCCGTTATTTCCCTTCTTTCTAAAAGTAATGTTTTACCCCTCTACTATGATAACAAAACCTACATTTTTCTTGCATGCACACTGAATTTTGATTGTAGTCTATTTTCCTCCAAGCAGTTGCTTGAGACACATTCAGATCTTATATGACATTTAAAATAAGGCTTGAGGGGCTAGAGAGATGGCACAACAGTTAAGAGCACTGACTGTTTTTGCAGAGGACTTGGGTTTGATTCCCAGTACCCACGTGGCGGCTACAAACCATCTTTAGTGCCATGTGTGGGTGGTGCAGGCCTTTAATCCCAGCACTCAGGAGGTAGAGGCAGGCAGAGATCAAGGCCCCAGCCTGGTCTACAGAGCAAGTGCCAGGCCAGCTGGGACTAAAGGGAGAACCTGGTCTCAAAAAAATAAAAAAAAAAAAAAAAAAAAAAAAAAAAAAAAAGGCTTGTAATGTACATAAATTGACTTCAAATTTGATGGGAGGGAAAATGCATATTTATGATATTACCAACATACAGTCACAAGGTCAGTAGGACGTTTCACTTCTGCCTGTCATTCCTTCTGTTCCTTGTTTTGCTGACACCCCTTCCATTTCCTCCTCCTGTTCCTCTTCCAAGGCTGACTCCCTTGCTTCATTCTATGTTAGAAGAGAGGTTTCTGAAATACAGTATCAGTGTGCCCTTTTGTATCAACTTCAGTGAATTAAATCAGCAATTCATATTGGCTCAATTGATGTCTAAACATCTTGATTAAAGCCTCAAAGATTTTAGACTGACTCACCTTTAAGATGGTTTAAGACATGACATGCACCTAGACTTATGTTCTTAAGAGATTAATCTCCCACCCACTCACCTTTTCTTAGAACCTTTTATAACCATCTGTTGAATTATACTAAATGTTAGCAGTGACATCTAGTGTCTGTATTTAAGAAAAATCTGGTGCCTCCTTTGTTAATATCATACCCTCATTTAAAGGAAGTGGGTCATGTGTATTAAGTGACTTAGGCAATGTGATAATTCCTTTAAGACCAACACCTTCCATCAGATGCAGGTGAAACATACCTTCCATTATCATTCTCCTTTCATGGAGATCAGAAAAGTGAGGCCTGGAGGTGTTAGGAAACATGTCTGTGTTTGCTGACTACTGTATTTCACCTTCCATGCCTCCGTGTGAATCAGCGCATTCATGCAGGCTCTAACCTCAAACCTAAAAATACTTGGTCAATAGTGTTCATAGTTGGCCTCAGGTTGAGGGTGAGTTAGGCAAACTGAAAGGGCTCACAAATCCGTTCTCTTTCATGTTTCTCTTACCATTTACATGGAAAACTTGAGTTCCCCAGCATCCCAGGACTACAAAATTCTAATCATGTTCTGGAACATTTTGTGAAGAGAGAGAGAGAGAGAGAGAGAGAGAGAGAGAGAGAGAGAGAGAGAGAGAGAGAGAGAGAGAGAGAGAGAATTTACAGATTGCTTTCTGTCTTAAGGAGTTAGAACCATGTGGATGGAAATATGGATGAGTGATCAGGATCCTGGGGGAACAGTGATGCCAATGAAGGCAGCAGGCTGGTTTGAGTGAAATCTTTGAATCCTGATGAGAGGAAGGTGGTCCTCAACAGCACAAAAGCTGGAGATGAATAAAGACCGAAGCAGGTGCCTGATGGGCATACCCCTGTGAATTTCACCAGGACCATGGCATGTCAGAGAGTAAGAAGGGGTGATGAGAGTAACAGACACCTTTTGCAATGGCCTTTGGAAAGAAAGTCATTCTACTTTTCTTTTGCTGCTTTTGTGACACATTGACCAAAATCAACTTGGGGAGGAAAGGGTTTATTTGGCTTACAGGTTACATCTATCATTGAGGGACATTGAGGCAGGAGCTCAGGGCAGAAACCTGGAGCAGAGACCATGCAGGAACACGGCCTACTGGCTTGTTTCCCCTGGCTTGCTCAGCTACTTTTCTTTTATAGTCCATGCCATCTGCCTAGAGATGGCACTCCCCACAGTGGGCTGGGCCTCCTACATCAGTGGGCAATCAAAGAAATGCCCTACAGACATACGCACAAGCCAGCCTGATGGAGGAAATTCAACTGAGGTTCCCTCTTCTCAGGTGACTTGAGTTTGCATCAAGTTGACAGAAATGAAGCATCGCAAAAGCCTATAAAGAAAGAGCCTTTGAAATCCACTGAGGAAACCACTTGAAGACCTTTATTTAACCCAATGCTCAAAGATGAGACTGACTTCTATTTGTAGAAAATGTGAGAAAGGAGAATTATTACACAGTTACTGAAGTGCAGGTGGAGGGTCTCTAGACATTGACGTCAAGCCTTGAAATCCAGTGTCTTGTACCCGAGGCCACTCCTCCTTGTCTTGGATCAGTGGAGGCTGCACAAGCTGTTTACTCTTGCCGAATTCTTCCTCAGCCTTTTCCTTCCTCCCTGGCAGTTGCAAAAATATGGTCCAGTGGGACCAGTATGGCACCCAGGGGAGTGTGTGGTACCCAAGCAGGTGCCGAGCTAGTCCCTGGGTAGAAAGGTGGCCAGAAGATGCACCTGACAACAAGCGGAGGAGGGAGAGAGGTGACAACAGAGAAGAAATTTCAAGACTTCATTCTGATTGAGTTACTAATGAGTGCAAATGAGACACTCCCCAAGGGGTATTAGCAATAATGAGGAGAGGAAGTCTAGAAGGGACTGGAACCCTGTACTGATTGATGGGACTTAAGTGGTTCAAATGTTGGTCCTCCACTCTCCACTGGCCTGTGCAGGATCCCCAGAGCAAATCAGTTTTATGACCCAACAGCACCACCAGCTGACTACAATTGGGACAGAAACAGAGGTCCATATTAATTTTTTATTTTCATATTAAATTTTTCTCTTTAACTTTCCTTAGTTTCTTCTAAACTAGTTTTTAATCATATTCCTCGTCTGCTGGAAGAGCCTCTTCTCTCCATCTTTCCTTGTGCTTCCTTCCTGGAAGTCTATCTCTCATTCCAGCAATGTTGTTATAAATGGATATGGTGTTGTAGTGAAACCACCTCCTAAGTACTGGGAAATAATGAATCCAGTGTTGTATGAGAGTCTTCATGAGAGTATAATTTATGTATTTAAACATTGTCTGAAAACATTTTAAAGCAGTTCCAAGTGCTTAAACAATATTGAAAACAGTTCGTAAACTTAGGTATGTGCATGATTGCATAACACGTTGAAAACTGCAGTTATCTTTTGAGTGAATTTTTAAGGAAAGCCGTTCGTGTAATATACCAGCAAGATGACAAGATAGGGTCCTGCCACATCACATCACACGTGTGATTCCAGCACTCAGGAAGCAGAAGCAGGAGGATCCCAGAGAGTTCAAGGCCATCCTGGTCTAAATAGCTACTTCTGAACAAACAAACAAACGAAGGCTGATGTCTAATTTTAATTCTATACCTAGTTTTCTATAGAAGCACAAAATTAATACAGAAAAGTAAATATGGCATCTATCATGTGCCATGGTGCTAGGAACACTAGTTAACAAAATAAAACCTTTGTCCTTAATAAAGAGAGAGTGAGAAAGAAAGGGAGGGGAAGAGACAGGAGCAGAGGCTGGGGAGAAGCTGAGAGTGGGAAGGAGGGAAAAGGGGATATGTAAATTACTCTTAGTAATTTTGTTGTTTTAATTTCTATGAAAAATAAGGAACTGGTAATGATAAAGAAATTATGAAGGGCGGGGCATTCTTCCAGAGCAGGGTCAGGGAAAGCCTGTTTGAAAAAGTGGCGTTTGAATGGATGAGAAAATAACCCAGATAAATTATCTGGAGGAAAAAAAAAAACACACCAAGGGACTAGGAAGACATGGATTCTAGGGACAAGAGATGTGGTGGGGAGCACAGCTGATGAGGTGGGGAGAGGGACCTGGTGGCAGGGAAAGGGGCCAAGGGCAGCTGGCGCTCGAATTACAGGAATTCTTTAGGCCACGACCAAAACCATAGCTGTCTGTCTGTGGTAGGAAGTCACTGAGCACGGTGCTCAATAGAGTGAAGACCTCTCTGGTGACCTTTCAAGGAATCACACTGGCTGCTGGATGGGAACTGTGCAGCAGTGATGGGCCAAGGAGACTCCTCCTCAAGGAGCCGAGAGTCACAGTCAAAGGTAAACATCCAGAGAACATGCTAAGGGGTTCTGTATGGATTTGAATGAAAGGGAAGAAGACAGATCTGAGCATCAATCAGGCGCTGCCCTTGATGAGGTGGGGTTCTCTGGGAGAGCCAGAATTTCCAGAGAAGAGAGAGACAGTGATTGCCATTGAGAAACTTGTTCAGACATATTATTAAACATCTCAGGGAAGGCTGGGAGTGGTGGCACATGCCTTTAATCCCAGCACTGTGAAGGCAAAAGGAGGTGGATCTCTGTGAGTTCAAGGCCAGCCTAGTCTATGTTGTGAGTTCCATGCTAGCCAGGGCTACTTAGTGAGACCCTACAGGTCTCAAAAAAAAAAAAAAAAAAAAAAAAGTCCAGGGAGCCATACAATAAGTACATGGATATGAGTCCAGATTTCAGGGGGAAGCCGTAAAACATGTTTGGGGGGGTGGTTTGTTTTGTTTTCTTTTGAGTCTCCCTCTAGTCCCAACTGTTCTACAAATTCACAGAGATCCACCTGCTGCTGCCACTGGAATGCTGGAATTAAAGGCATGGGCCATGACTCCCAGCATGGGTATGAGTTATGTGTTTAAATGATATGTAAAGACATAGCTTTACAAAAAAAAAATCATCTAGGGAGTGAGTAAAGAAGAGAGAGAGGAGCAGACTAGAAAGGGCAGATAAGAAGAGTATACCAACAATGTATCGCAGGAGACAAGTGAAGAGATAGAAACACACATATATTAATTAGATATGCTGTATCTCTGATCCTGTACCACTCCTTAAAGAGGAACAGAATTTTCACATACAAGAAAGGGTAAATTTTACCAAGTCATCCAAAACACCTCAGGATAAATCAACACATTTGCATAAACATTAACTAATTCTACTATTGGGGAATCTACTATTGGGGCTGGAGAGATGGCTCAGCAGTTAAGAACTTTGGCTGCTCTTGCAGAAGACCTGGATTCGATTCATATTACCCAGATAGCAGGCCAACAGTTGTTCAAAACTATAGTTCCCAGGGTATCCATTGCCCTCTTCTGGCCTCTGTGGACATTGTATGCACATAGTACACTTACATACATACAGACTAAATACTCATAAACATACAACAAAAATAAATAAAAATTCTACCAATGAACATTAGCATATTGAAATTAACATATTGCAACAGACATCTCTGAGATCTTCTATTTTAAAAAATGTTAAATGAAATGTTCTCATAACTTCTCAATCTCACTGAATTTTAACAGAAAAACACATTATACATGTGAAGGAGTTTTTGTGTGGATGGGAATGAAGTGTGTCTTCACAATGAAAAAAGCATAGCTTTCCCTTCCTTTCTTCCTTAACACCAGTTGAAGAGCCTTAGGTGAAAGAATAACTGGGGTTTACGTTTCAAGCTCTTACGACAAGTGAGTGAAGAGCTAGAGGCGTGCTTCTAGGTGGTGACAAGGCATTAGCAGAATCTGTCTTTGTGAGGATAGAACATTTAAAGCTTGTGATTTCTACAGGAAACATATCCACACCACAAGAAAAAAAAACACAAAAACAAAAAAGAAGAGCAAGTAGAAGGGAATGAGGCAGTAGAAAGCCCAACATTGCTGCATCTCAGGACGCCTGGGTGGCAGGTGGAGAAACCCTGAGTTAGAAACATGGGGAGTTCCCTTGGGACCAAGGCTGCATTTTCGTGGATCCCAAAGGTTTTGATTCTACAACAACCATGAAATTTGTCTACAAAAGCCTTTATACCAGTAAAATCTCACTTGTCACAGACTATGACTCCTTTGGCTGGTGGTTTTCACAGTTGGTACCCCCTCATCTGTATTCTATCTGGCTGAGAATACAGTGCCTGCCTGAACAGAAGAAAACTCCCCTGAAAACAGAAGAGGGCAGAGTGGTGAGTCTACCTGTAACTGAGACTTTTTTACCAAATTTATCTTATTTTCTTTCATTGCAACACTGGATTTTTTAATTTATTCAATAAACAAATTAATCAACATAATTTTCAGCCTTAGAAAGCCATAATAAAACTTCATTCTCAAAACATTAGAATAAGAAAAATGAGTTTAAAATCCTGTCTACATATGAGCCAAATAGCTCTAAGAATTGGGCTTTATATTATAAGCTCTATGTATAAATAGATCTAGAAAAACTCCATTAAAGTAAAAAAAGCCAGGGCTACAAAGATAGCTCAGCAGTTAAGAGCACTGGGTGCACTTACAAAGGATCAGGGTTCAATTCCCAGCATCCACATGGCAGATAACAACAATCCATAATTCCAGTTCCAGAGAATCTAACACCTTCTTCTGACCTCCATGGGCACTGCACAACACTGGTACACACATGCAGGAAATACACTCATACACATAAAATAAAATGATATTTTATTTTAGTATAACTTTTAATAAAACATAAAATATGTTTAAATACCCTCAAATTTGAAAGCTCTGAATGAATGTGTTCATGTGTCCAAAACAGGATGTGCCAACGTGGGAAAGGTTGGTTTTCCACAGAGGAATAGAAAATGAACACAAAACTGCATGTTGATAGAGTTTATCAAAGCATGACTAAGAGTTGAGAAAATATTAACTAACAAACCAACCATTTTCATCCTCTTTAGGGAAGTATCCATATTTTAGACATAATGCTGGAAGATAAAGTCAACACAATTCTATTTTGGGACAAGTATTGAAAACCCAGATGTCTAGAAGAACAGAGTTTCCGTTCCTTAGGAGTCATCAAAGTTGGGGACTTCTCTAGGCAGAACCTAGGTGTAATAGGGTGCTTCCTATTGCTGCGATAAAACACTGACCAAAACCAACAAAAGTAGTCCAAAAGGATTATTTTAGCTTACAGTTCATCATGGAGGAAGCCAAGGCAGAAAGGAGTTTAGGGGACATTTATGATTTATTTTTATTTTATGTGTAGGAGTGTTTTGTCTGCATTTATATATGTTTACCACATGCATGCAATTCTCATGCCAGAAGGTGTCATATCCCCTGGAACTGGAGTTAGATCGTTGTTAGCCATCAGGCAGATGCTGGGAAACCAACCCAAGTCCTCTGCAAAAGCAGCAAATACTCTTAATCACTGAGCCATCTCTTCAGCCCCTTTCCTGCAGATTTTAAATTTACCACTTGTCCATGAATTTGTGGATCCACAGAAGCTATTTGTGTAGTCAGTTCTTGCACAAAGTCTTTAGTAAACAAACTTATAAAGTAGACTCTTTGTAACACATCAGTATTTGTCAAGTAACTGATACTTTCCTGTAGAAAGATATGAAAAATCTACAGTTTGACTTAATACAGATGTTCAAAGTTGTATGACAGAGCATAGTCTCTGGTTCCAAGATTTGAGCTGGGTCCCAAGAGACCCAGAATCTGGCAGTACTGTGCTTTGTGACACAATGTATGGGTCAAAGGTGACATGTAATGACTTTGTTCCTTATGCTTATATTATATAATGATGTTTATTGTTAAACTGATCTTAACAAAATTCCTAGCAATGGAACCTTGAAATGCATGTGCTATATTTATGTTAAAATGATTCAGTTCTCATTTTATATCATTTTGAGGTTTGGAGTTTTGTTTTCTAGACTAAATTAGAAAAAGCATTCTAATGGTTACATTTCCTCTTTGCATTTTATTTTCTGTAATTTTTCATAGTTTGTTTAAAAGGATTTAAAAATCATTGCACTTTGACGAGCAAAATAATAAATATGATTGACAAAAAGAGAAAATGTAACATTTTTAGACTGGCTTTCTAGTGGTGAATATATATGGAACAGTATTGTTTATTGCTACATGATTGGTTTGTACTAATAACAGTCTTGGCCAATTATGCATCAGAAGTACAAATAACAAAACAATGAAGCAGTAAATAATATCTAGAAGTGTTATAACATAAAGTTCACCTCACTGACCCTCTGAAAATGTTTCTGAGATTCTCCCAGAGGTCACTGGAGCACTCAGTGGTCCCTGGCATGTTCCTTGTTGACCAGAGGGTGGCAGCAGAAGTTTTCACTCTGAGGGGACTGGAGGACCTTGGTGGCAGAAAAACAACTCCCCTCTGGTTTATCTTAGATTAATTTTATAATCGCTAAATGAGGATTTCTTTAGAGAACAAATTGCTTCCATTTTTAGGTGAACAATCTTGAGTACTTTCTAATTCATCGAGAAAAAAAGTACATTGTGAACTGTAATCAGAGCATTTGTTTTCATCTATGTGTTCACTCATTAGTATTTTCTTTTATAAGAGGTTTCTCAGACATCTTTATTTCCTCACTTGTGAAGTATCTCTTCAGCTCTTTAAAAAAAATATTTTATTGAAGTTTTGTGCATTTCGTACATAATTTCTTGGTCCAGTTTAGACTCGTTTCCTTTACCATGCCACGCACCCCACCTGAGTTCATGCATTCTGCCATACCTGCCTTGTATCTTTTTCTGAGTCTTTTAAAAGTTTTTCAAAGCAGAAGATTATTGTTTTTAGAAGAACTTTACTGTTTCAGTCGGTTCTTTGTCCCAGTTCTTTTGTTGCTATTGTTCCCTCCATCATATGCATATAAAAAATCTATATAGATATATAGATATAGATTATAGATATAAATAGGGTCACACCTGTACTAAAATTATGTCATCTGAAAATAAACTATGTTATTTCAAAATTATATTTCAAGATTCACATTTTTCCCTTTTAAATTTATATTACTCTAAAATGTGCCTACATTTATGCCACCTATAAACCAAGATTACAAAGTCTGAAAACAAGTGGAATGTTAATTCTAGAGCCTGTTAAGGGATTCACATTATAAGAGCACAGTTGCTTTCAGAAAAAGAGGAATATAACATGAACGTTGCTAGCACCCACAAATGAGGGATACCATTCATAATTTGTTTTTCTGGGACTGTGTTACTTCACTTAGCGTAATATCTTCTAGATTCATCCATTTACCTGCAAAATTCATGATGTAATCTTTCTTTACTGCTGCATAGAACACCATTGTGTAGATGTACCACATTTTCTCTATCCACTCGTTGGTTGGGGGGCACTTGGGTTGGTTCCAGCTCTTCACTATTGTGAAGAGAGCTGCAATAAACATAGCTATGCATGTATCTATGTGGTAGGATGAGTCTTGTGGGTATATAACCAGGAGTGGTATGACTGGGTCAGGTGGTAGGCTCATTTTGAGTCTTTTAAGGGTTCTCCATACTGCTTTCCATAGTGGTTGTATGATTTTACATTCTGACCAGCAGTGGATGAGTGTTTCCCTTTCCCAATTACTTCTCTAGTATTTGATATCATTTATTTTCTTGATCCTAGCCAGTCTTACTGGAGTGAGATGATATCTTAAAGTGGTTTTAGATTTGCATTTCCTTAATTACTAGCAATGTTGAACAATTTTTAAAATGTTTCTCAGCTATATTTCCTCACTTGTGAAGTCTCTGTTCAGCTCTTTGCTCCATCTTTTGAGTGAGTCATTTGTTTTCTTACTTCTTTGTTTTTTGAGTAGTTTATATATTCTGGAAATTAATGCTGTGTCAGCAGTGGTTTCCTCCCACTCTTTGGGTTTTCTCTTCATGTCCTTGATTGTTTCTTTCACTATACCGAGACTTTTGAGTTTAATGAGGTCCCACTTGTCAATTTTCAACCTTATTTCCTGTGCAGCTGCTGTCTAATTTAGAAAGTCTTCTCCTACCTTTATGTATTATAGGTAGCTGCCAATATTTTCTTCTATCATCTTCACAGTTTCAGGTTTCATGTTGAGGTCTTTGATCCATTTGGAGTTGATTTCTGCACAAGACGAGAGGTAGGGGTTTAATTTTATTCTTCTACAAGTGGTGATCTAGTTTTGCCAACACCATTTGCTGAAGATGCTGTCTTTCCTCCATTGAGTCTTCTTGGCCCCTTTGTCATATATGAGTGGCTGAAATTGTATGTGCTCAAGTTTGGATCTTCAATTTTGTTCCATTGGTCTACAGATCTATTTTTGTGCAAGTACCAGGCTATTTTTATGACTATAGCACTGTAATATAATTTGAAGCCTGGCATAGTGTCCCCCCCTGTATTGCTCTTTTTGCTTAGGGTTGAATTAGCTATTTGGGGTCTTGTTTTTCCATACAATTTAAGGATTTTTTTTCCAAGTCTGTGAAGAAACTCATGGGAATTTTAATTGAGATTGTATTGAATATGTATATTAATTTGGATAGAATGGACATTTTTATTATATTAATTTCTCCAATCCATGAATATGGGAGGTCTTTCCATCTTCTGATATCTTCTTCAATCTCCTTCTTCAGGAGTTTAAATTTTTTTGTTGTAGAGATATTTGGTGTCTTTGATTAGGTTTGTTCCTAGGTATTTTGTTATTTTTGAGTCTATTGTGAGTGGGAAGGTATCCTTGTATTCCTTCTTCAGTTGCTTGTTGTTGGTGTAAAGAAAGGCTATTGATATTTCTAGGTTAATTTTGTTTCATGTCGTTTGCAAAAAGGGATAGCTTGACTTTCTCTTTTCCAATTAATACTCCTTTAATTTCCCTTTCTTGCCTTATTTCCCTAGCAACCATTTCAAGCACTATATTGAAGAGGAGTGGTGATAGGGTGCAGCCTTTCTGAGTTCCTGCCTTTAAGGAGAATGCTTCTAACTTTTCTCCATTTAGGATGATGTTGGTTGTGGGTTTCTTGTATATGGCTTCGATGACCCCTCCAGTCCCATTCCCTCTAGGACTTTAAACATGAAGGGATGCTGGATTTTGTCAAAGGCTTTTTCTGCATCAATTGAGATGATTGTGTGTTTTTTGGCTTTCAGTCCATTTATATGTTTTATGATATTTATTGATTTATGGATGTTGAACCATCCTTGCATTGCAATTTGTAGGTATTTTGTTGAGAATTTTTACATCTATTTTCATTAATGAGATAGATCTATATTTTTTCCTTTTTGGTGTATATCTTTGCCTGGTTTTGGTATTAGAGTGATGCTGGCTTCATAGAAAGAATTTGGGAGATTTCCCTGTTTGTATCCATCCTTGTGAAGAGTTTGAGTAGTAATGGTTTTAAGTCTTCTTTACATGTTCTATAGCTTTCTGCCATGTAACCATCTGGGCCTGGGCTTTTTTTAGTTGGGAGGTTTTTTATTACGTTTTCAATTTCCTCAAATATTATGGGCCTGTTTAAGCTGTCAATCTCTTCTTGGTTAAGCTTTGTTGATTTCCAGGATTCAGATATTCATCCATTTCTCTTAGGTTTTCAAATTTAGTAGAGAATAGGTTTTTGAAGTATTCTCGTATGATTGTCTGGATCTTTTCATTGTCTGCTGTGATGTTTCCCCTTTCATCACGAATTCTATTGATTTGGAGTCGCTCTTTCTTTTGGTTAACTGGGCTAGAGGTCTGTCTATCTTGTTTATCCTTTCTAAGAACCAAGTTTTGGTTTCTTTATTTTTTGTATTGTTTTCTTTGTTTCTATTTCATTGATTTATGCTCTGATTTTTGTTATTTATTCCTTTGGGTGTAGGGTTAATCTGTTGTCTCGCAAGTGTTTTTAGCTGCAGTATTAGACTATTTGTGCTCTTTCTGTTTTTTTGTTTTTTTAATGTAGACACCCAGGGCTATAAATTTCCCTCTTAGGACTGCTTTTAAAGTATCCATTAGGTTTTGTTGTATTGTATGGTCATTTTCATTTAGTTCCAGGAATGCTTTTATTTCTTTATTTCTTCCTTGACCCATTCATTATTCAGGAGTGTGTTTAGTCTCCGTGTGTTCTTATACATAGTAGGGCTTATCCTGGTGTTGATATTGAGCTTTATTGTGTTGTGTTCTGATAGAATGCATGAAATTATTTCAATCTTTTTGTATGTGTTGAGTTTTTTTTTATTCTATGTCCCAGTACATAGTCAATTTTGGAGAATGGTCTGTGGGGTGCTGAGTAGAAAGTATATTCTCTGGTGTTTGGGTAGAATATTCAATAGATGTCTGTGGAGTCCATTTGGTGTATTGTAGTTTTCGGTTTAGATGTCTATTTATTTTTTATCCAGTTGACCTGTCCAAAGGGCTCAGTGGGGTATTGAATTCACCTACTATAAGCGTGCTGAGATTAATCTGTGACTTGAGGTCCTGCAGAATTTTGCTTATAAAGTTCAGTGCACCAGAGTTTCGTGGATATGTATTCATGATTGTGAAATCTTCATGGTTAATTGTTCCTTTGATAAGGATGCAAGGGTCCTCTTTGTATCTTCTGGTAACTTTTAATTTAAGTCTATTTTGTCTGATATTAAAATAGCAATTCCTGCTTTGTTCTTTGGTACCATTTGCTTGGAATATTTTTTTCCATCCTTTAACCTTAAGCTGGTACCTATCCTTGAGGGTGAGATGTGTTTCTTGTAGACAACATATAGATTAGTTCTGTTTCCTAATCCATTCTCCCAGTCTATGTCATTTGATTGGGGAGTTTAGTCCATTAATATTTAAGGTTATAATTGATGTGTTGTTTCCTTCCATCTTATTTTCCATTTGCATTTTTGGTCTAGGTTAATTCTTTCTGTTATGCTTTTATTAATTTCTCTTTCTAGGTGCTTGTGGATAGTTGCTCCTTTCTTCTGTCCTTTGAATTGCTTTGAGTATTCTCTGAAGTGGTGGTTTACAGGACATATATTCCTTCATCTTGTTTATGTCATGAAAGATTTTTCTTTCTCCTTCAACTATAATCAACATTTTCACTGTATATAGTAACCTGGGTTAGCATCTATAGTTGTTTAGTACTGGGAATACTTTGGTCTATGATCTTCTT
Organism: Rhizomys pruinosus; assembly: GCA_009823505.1. Taxonomy (NCBI): domain Eukaryota; kingdom Metazoa; phylum Chordata; class Mammalia; order Rodentia; family Spalacidae; genus Rhizomys; species Rhizomys pruinosus. Next base: position 168,246 of record VZQC01005145.1, on the reverse strand, counting down.
GCTTTCATAGTTTGCACTGAAAAGTCAGCTATAATTCTGATGGGTTTCCCCTTATATGTAACTTGTTGTTTTTCTCTTGTGGTTTTTCAGTATTTTGTCTTTGTTTTGGGTATCTAGCATTTTAACTATGATGTGGCATGGGGAGTTTATTTTCTGCTCTTGTCTATTTTTCTATGTGCTTCTTGTATTTATATGGATTTCTCTTTTTTTACTTTGGGGAAATTTTCTTCTATTATTCTGTTGAAGATCTGATCAATACCGATCTCTTGGGATTCTTCTCCTTCCTCTATCCTTATGATGTGGAGGTTTGGTCTTTTCATAGTGTCCCACATTTCCCAGTTGATCCAGTCTTATATTTTAAATTTTTTTTCAAAATCTTTACTTGAGCATTCTAGTTGTTCTGTGTTCTTTCAGGTCTGATATTCTTTTTCCGCTTCCTCCATTCTGCTTCTGAGGCTTTTTCCCATCCTTTCCTATTGATTGGATGAGTGTTCAATTTCCTTTTTCATTTTGTCCTGAGATTTCTTTAGTACTTTCACTTTCTTTTGGAGTTTCTCATTCTCTTCTTGTAGCTCCTTGCTTTGCTGGTTGGTTTCCTTTTGCATTTCAGTGTGAGATCTTTTCAGTGTTTCCACTTCCTTCCAGAGTTTGTCATTCTCTCACTCTAGCTCCTTCCTGAGTTTTTCATTCTCTCCCCTTAGTTCTCTGATTTGTATTTTATATTCTTTGATTTTTTTTTAAAATATATCTACAATTGTTCTTCTGAGATCTGTGTTCTGGGTTACCTCCAGGGAGATCTTATTGTAGGAATCTTCTATAGGGTTGGTAGAGTTTGTTTTGGAATTATTATGTGCTTTTCTCATGTTGTTCTATCATTGTGTTTTTTGGCATGTGGGTTTGTTTTGTTGTTTGTATTCTTATGTGAATCGCAAATGTTTCTTCACTGTGTTGAACTTGCTTTGCTTGTTTCCTTCATTGTTTTCTCCTTGTTTATGGAGGGTTGGTAGGTCTAGGTATAAGGCTTTCACTTTTGGTTATATATTTATTTAAAGATCTAGCTCACTCTTCCCTTTCTGTTCTGAAGGTTCTAAAAAAAACTGGGTAGGTAACAACCAGGTTGGTATCCTGCTGAGCACTATGCTCACTCTGCTTCCTGCCAGCATAGAGGTCAGGAGTTTCAGCCAGGCCAGCTGAAGCACAGGGGTCCAAAGCTGAGGAGGCATGCACATAGAAGCCTGGTGCTTCAGCCAGGTGGATTATTCTCAGGTGTGTCAGCAGCATGGGTGGAGTTATCCAGCCAGCAGAAGCACAGGCTGGCTAAGGGAGAAACATTGATCCCTCCCACCCCCAATGGAGTTGCGGAGCTAGTGTCCCAGTAGGACCACAGTAGTAATTCTGGGATGCAAGGCAGTAAAAGAAACAATGGCTGGGTGTGGTGGTGCACACCTTTAATCCTAGCATTTGGGAGGCAGAGGCAGGCGGATCTTTGTGAGTTCAAGGCCAGCCTGGTCTATAGAGTGAGTTCCAGGACAGCTGGGGCTACAGGGAGACCCTGTCTCGAAAATACCAAAAAAAAAGTGTAAGGATATAGGTGAGTAAGCAGGCAAAACTGGGAGGAGGACTCAGGACAACAACTTACTTTTAAATGATTTAGAGGGAAATCACTTTGTTTTCTTTGTGTTTGAAATGTTTTGTGAATTTGAGATTGTTTCCTTTAAAATGAAAGTGAAAAACAGAATCCAGTTCTACTTATTGCATATGCAAAGCCTTGCTGCAGATTGTTTTCCCAATGTTCTTTATTGTAGTTGAATCATATTTAAAATATAACAGAAAATGCTTACCAAATATAATTCCAGTAAGTGTTGTAGGAAACTAAAAATCCACATTAGCACTTAAAACACTGACCTTTTACTCCTAAGAGGTAAACCGGTGGTGTGAAGATAGTTTCGGTGTGGTACTCTCAAGTGCCAAACAGTGCAGATGCCACTGTACAGTGAAACGTGAGTTACCAAGTAGTTTAACACTTGCCATTACAGTCTCGACCTTCACATCCACCTTCCCATCCAGCGCCGACATTTTAGTTTTTACTTTTTTAGCAAAATTGAAAAATACTTTTATTGTGGACATTGTCCTGTCCAGTGTCAGTGAAACTGATCTCCCTTCCCCTGCTGGAGCCAGGTTCCCACCTTAGCAAACACTCAGGAAGCTGCAACCTTTCATGACATTTTCATGTTATTCTCTTTTTAGTACCTGGGGATTTGCTTTGCCTAGACTTTCTATTTTAACCCATGCTTCTTCTCATTCTTTCATTTGTAGCTTCTCTTTCAGTGTCTCTGCTTTGAACTGCTGGGTGGAGTGATCGAAGAGTTTTTGGTTCATTTCCATGAAGAGCTGCAGGGCGTTATCAAGCCGTGTATTGTCTTGTTCCAATGGGTCTTTGAGTTGCGGTACAAGGATGGAAACATGATGGGCAGAATCTTTGCTGCATTATCATTGATTAAACTCTTATTCCAGTAATACAGGGCCCACTCTGCCACCTGGAAGTGAGGGCTGGAAACACATTTGGCTCCATGATCTTCACAAATTCTGATAGTTCAATTACATCAAAAATTTCTTCTAATTCAGGGCTGGAGAGATGGCCTAGTGGTTAAGAGTGCCAACCGTTCTTACAGAGGACCCGGGTTCGATCCCCAGCACCCACATGGCGGCCAAGAACCATCTGAAACTCCAATTCCAGGAGAACTCCAGTTCCAGGGGAATCCGAAACCCTCTTCTGACCTCCGCGGCATTGCACGACACGGGTGCACAAACTTGCATGCAGACAGTACATTCATACACATACAGAAATAAATAAAATAAAATAAATTCCTTCTAATTCATTTAAGAACATTACTTCTTTTGGACTGTGAGTTTTTGGCCAGTATTTGAGAAGTGTCATTACCGCTGGTTCTATGAGGGTGCTGTCCTTCTCTAAAAACTGCACAACACAGTACGCCACTTCACTTTGTGCAAAGGTAGTAACACCTTCAATAAGAAAATCTTGTGCTCTTCTTTTAGTGGTAAGGCAAATCCATTAATTATACTTCCCAATATTTCCAGTAATTCTGCTATGCCATTGTGATGCTCTGTCTCATAAATAAACCTATAAAATATATTATTCATCTGCTTCCTGAAGTAAGCTCGAAGGCCTAAGAATTTCCCATAGATTCTGTTAAGGGTGGTTTTTGGAAAATCTCTCTCCTGAGGATCCTCACTGTCAAAGAGCTCTAGAAGCTGCAATACAAACTTCTGGTTGATGTATTTCTTTGCTGTATTAGGCTAGAAATCTGGAGACTCTAAAAATCTTAAGGAAAAATTCAAAAACAAGCTGCAGATGAGGCCAAGCCGCTTCTAACATTGGTTCATCTTCCTCTGAGTCAAATTCTGCTCCCGTAGGATTGGAGGAGGGTGGCAAGGTTTGGAACATATTAACTGCAAACATGTGGATGACCTCTGGGTAAATGGACTCTGTGATTACATTCCGATTGTAGGTGATATATTCTACCATCTCACTTAACACAGCTCATTTTACTTCCACTTCAGGTCACTCAGTGGGTCAGAAACAAAGTCAAAGAGGACACAACATTGACCACTGACGTAACATAACTTCTGGATAAAAACCTTTTCTTGATCATTGACCACTGATGTAACATAACTTCTGGATAAAAAGCTTTTCTTGATCCGCAGGAGGAACATCTTTTAAAGATGGGAGTTTCTGCAGTTCTCTGTTATTGCTGGCACTAAACCTTGAGGGATTCTGTCATTTGTCTTTCTTCACAGGGACGGGTTGAGGGGTTGGTACCTTTATTTTAGCAGATGTCAAAGACTGGACAGCCACAAGGCTGTTTTTTTGCTGGCTATCTCTGGTTCTACTGTGTCTTGTCTTCCTTTGAACTTTTGCCACTTTTCCCTGCTTTCAGTGGTTCTTTCTCCTTCTTGTCTTTATTCAGCATGGCTGGCAGCACTGACATTTTAAAAACCATTAGAACTTCTGGATACAAATTAGAGGCAATGACTATTCCTTTAAGAATAAAAATCTTTCAAGAAATAACATGCTCTGTTAAATCAACTTGAGCGTGTTTGATATCAAGTGGAGTGACAATTACCAAAGTAAACATAGAAATGATTTTTAATATTCTGCTCATTAAATATTTATGACACCCTGCCTTTCTCGAGGCTTCAAGTTGGACACAGTGAGGGGAAAGAAATGGCTGAGGCATTAGCTTCATGCTTCAGAACTCCTCTTATGTAACAACAGACATTACACAGACTGCTGAAATGAAGTTATTCTACTAAGGAAAATATACAGAATATTTTCAATGATGAAAATTTACATTTAGAAGATGAGAGGTTCTGACACAGATCACTGAAATGAAGAAATTCAGGGACACTTCTCTCAGAAAATAGCAAATGTAGAGCAAATATTAAAGTCTTCGGTGTGGTTATTAAGTTAATGATTATTGTCAATCCACAATGGAAAGGCACAAGAGACATGGCCCCCATCCTCCTTCACCAAAAGCAGACAAAAAACCCTCCAAAAAGAATGCATTATAATTAACCTCAAATGCCATCTTACAAAATTACAGAAGATGCTAAAGAATGTGTGTCAGGGAAAATGAGCCTTGCTAGGAAAACACACTGAATGGCATGTGGCATTTAAGTGAGGCTCAATTCATTTTTTTACTCATGACTGAAAAATGATGCACACAAGATAGCTCCCTGCTCTGTTAAAACACAGGAAAAATGCAGGAATCTGCTCACCATCTCTGCTTCAATAGTACTGTGTAGCCTGTGGTCTCAAATCATGTTAATCCCATGAGTGGACAAACACTGTCACACAGTTTGCCATTCTGATGACCATTAACATTCCTAGGTAAATATGATACAAAAAGTATGCATGAAACATGTTTCTATCCTGAGGAATTCCTCACTAAAACTGTAGGTTAGCTTTGATCAGAGGAAAAGACATTATGTGTCCCCACCCCCATGCTTCTCACATTGTACAATGTATGATGAGAATCACAGAAAAAACTGTTTTAAAGGGAAACCTGAAAAAGTATCAAAACAGTAAGAAGAGCTACCTATTTAGGACTTCTACTATTTTGGAAACTTAAATTCTTCATCAAACACTATTGAGAAGTGTGATGGTCAGCCTGTGGTCACATAGAATTTTAATAATACATTCTGAGGTTTGTAAGGTTGGCCATATTATTATGAAGTCTGAAGCAGATGTATTCTGTGGTTTTAATACACACCCAATAATACTTATTACTTGAACATACTTTGATGCAAATCTAGGAGTAATGAGCAAATTCATTTAGAGATCTGGTTTTCTCTGTGGTGCTAAAGCTACCAGTAAAGTGGTACACACACCAGAAGTCCAGAAAAGATCTGTCTATAGGGAATTTGGAGTTTTGTTTTGTTTGCTGCCTCCCAAGTCCTGTCTGAGATGACTCATTGGTAGCAACTTTTAACAGAATGAAGCTCTCACTCTTCGGCCCTTCAAGGGCTGTGGTGGACGATGATTGCTTAACAGAAAAGCGGCTGCCTCACCCTCTGCAGTACACAGGAGGCTACGGAATCTGGCCAGCTGTTGAAGAAAGAACAGACTTAATTTTAGCAATGAAAGTCACATCAATCTTAATGAACTGCATAGAAATTTAGGATACTTACAATCTCTACCAGCAGCTAAAAATGCTGTAATGCAAAATTTCTAAGTTATGGGTCATACATCATAAAACATTCTATTTGAGTCTCTTCAATATAGAAGTACCAATAGATCCAAAATTAAGTATACAAAACTCTTCACTTGATGATCAAAGTAATAAAAGTAGGATGTGTTTTAAAGAGTACACATTAGGATTCAGAAAATGGTTTACCATACGTCCCTCCCCAACCAAGGCCACATATCTGGCATGTTTTATTAAAAAAAATGCTCAAATATTCCTGATATTTTGAAGCCTAAATTTTTCCATTTACTATACGCCATTTTGTGTGCCAATATACATAAATTTACACATTTCTTTTTTTTTTAATTTTATTTATTTTTGTACGTGTATGAATGTACTGTCTGCATGTAGGTCTGTGCACCCGTGTCGTGCAATGCCGTGAAGGTGAGAAGAGGGTCTTGAATTCCACTGGAACTGGAATTCTCCTGGAATTGGAGTTACAGATGGTTCTTAGCCGCCACGTGGGTGCTGGGGATCGAAACCTGGTCCTCTGCAAGAGCAGTCGGTGCTCTTAACCGCTAGGCCATCTCTCCAGCCCCCACATATTTATTTTAATGGATAGAAAGCTCTATTATAGTCAGGTGCATAGTTGTAACTGTTTTACAAAATTTCAATAACTCATTGGTGGTTTAATATCATTTATCAATGCTCAACAGTAGCAAAATAAAGACTAGGAAACTTACCTGAATAATCATAACCTCTCAGATGTTCAACAAAGACATACTGCCTTTTTTGCTAAGATTTGATGAGGATAAATTAGTGAGTTATTAGATTGAGAGCCTTTATTCTTTTTTTTTTTTGAGAGCCTTTAATTTCTAAATATTTTTAGTGCCCTTACCTCAGAGCCACATAATTAGGCTTCCATCATCATCATATCCTATACAGTATCAAACAGGAGAGGGGCAGAGGAGAAAGAGGCTCTTCATCATTAACATAATAATTTAAAGCCATGGACTCTTCTACCACACAGAACAGCTCTGCTTCTTCATAGGTGATACTCTGTCATATCTTTTTAAAACCCATATGGGAATGATAAGACAACTGGTTACAACTTAGTAATAGTCATTTACATTAGAGTAGATCACTATAGTTGAAATCAGATGTGATTCATGAGAAAGAATCTCTGATTAAATCCACTGACAGAAACTAATAAAATGTTATCCTGGAGAAACACGGCATAACTGTAGTCTGTGTGGTGGGGCTAATCAAGGTGGTAGTGTGGGAATGCAGTTCTGTCTCAGGATTCAGATATGAGCTTCCCAAGACAACATGCCTCCCCCAGTGGTGCCACTGATTGCTATGAAAACCTGGCTTTGATTGTGTTTACACACACACACACACACACACACACATACACACACTACTTTACTCCATTGGAAGTTGGTCATAAATCCTACCTCTGCAGTCTTTTTAACTTCTCCAGTATAAAGCTGAATCTTACTTTAAAAATTCCTCTTGCTCAGTTGCTTAGAGTCTCTAAACTGGTCTTGATCACACCCCACCCCCTTCAGTACTTTCCCCATAACTTGGCCCGACTAGGTAGAGTTGTCAACTCCTGCAGAGAATGGTTTCTTTGGCCTCATGTCCTTGCTGGCTGGCTCTGAGATCTCATCCTCTCATGTAGACACAGGTTCATTCAGGCACAAAACCTCTGTCACTAAGTTGACTCAGCACCTACCCATCCTTGGCAGATTTGTCCCTAGTTCGGCCTGAAGGCTGAGGTAGGTGTGACCGGCTTTGCTTGTTCCTTTGGCTCTACTAAAATGACCTTAATTTCCTTATATAGCAACCCCAGCAAGATGAAATCCTTTTCTGCAAAGCTAAATAATCTTATGTCATGCTGGTGCTAAGCCATCTTTAATAACTTTCCACTGCCTGCCAAAGTTGAGTAATAAGAAATATAAACTCTCTTTGAGAACATAAATATCCAAGCATTTACTGTGCTAAGTGCTTTACACTATATTATATTATATAATCCCCTAAATAATTTAGCAATAATGTACTGTTACCCCACCCTACTAATAAGGATGTAGAGAGATAGCTGGAAAGTTTCAGCAAATAAGTTGTCTGGCAAAAAAGACATGAACTAGCCACAGAAGTAAATTGTACTTCTATCTTTAAAAATTTTGTTTCATTTCTTTTCACTTATATTTTAATGGAAGCATTAATAAAATAGCACAAATGCCTCAACCACCATCAATGCATGCTCAGTTCTCCATCCATACTTCTATCCAGTCTCTCTCTGTCTTCTATCCTGCCCAAACCAGATAACATTGAATCAAGTTCTAAACATCATGTCCTTTCACTAAACATTTCTAAATGTATCCCTAAAATAAGTGGCATCTCTAACACTTTAGTAGGCACCCAAAGTAAACTTTCACCCTGGTTTCTGAGCCTTAACTACCACGATTTCTTTAAACTTTCTAGCTCTTCGTACACCTATAAATCATTTACTTGAGGTACCACCACTCAAAACCACTTTTGTGAAAGGGGATCTCAGAATACCTGAATGAGAAAGGCTAGGATGAGTCCTAAAAGCTCAGATGTGTATATTTCATCAAAGTCCTTTAACCAGACTTTCTGATAAGGCTTGAGAGCCCACATTTGCATAACCTTCCCCAAGGGGATACTGGATATATTCAACTATGAGAACCACAGTGTAAAGCTTCCAGGATACATTCTTGGGCTCCTCCTTCCTGAAATCCCTCCTTTCCTTCACACCACACCATTCGATGCATCATGACATCTCTCCTTTATACTTTATACAAAAGTATAAAGACTTTTTTTACACTTTTTTTTTAAATTTCTTGTACCATAATTTGCAAAGAACTAGCATTTGGTAAACAATTTCACAGTTGTTTATAATAGTCTTCCACAATTCAGTAGTTTAATTCAGACACATGATTTCATATATGGTCACAAAATCTTACTATTAAAGAGGTACATTGGGATTTGTTTCAAAATATGTTATTCTAGGATCCTGAAGAATAATAACTAAGAACTCAGAGGTAACGTGGAAAGAACACTGGATAGAGAGCAAAAGGAGAGGGTCTCAGGTGGAGAATGCAGCCTTGCTTGAAGAAAGAAAGACGAGGGCTGGAGAGATGGCTCAGTGGTTAAGAGAACTGGCTACTTTTTCAGAGGACCAAGGATGGATTCCCAGCACCCACATGGTGGCTGACAACCTTTGTAACTCTAGTTCCAGGGGATCTGACACCCTCCTCAGAACTCTGAGGCCACTGCACAACACAGGTGCACTTACATACATGCAGGGATTATACTCATACACATAAAATAATAAATAAGGAGCTGGAGAAATAGCTCAGCACTTAAGAGCACTGGCTGCTCTTACAGAGGACCTGGGTTTGATTCCCAGCACCTACATGGTGGCCAACAACTTTCAGTAACTCCAGTTTCAGGGAATCCAACAACCTCTTCTGACACCCACAGGCACTGCACAACACAGGTGCACTTAAACGCATGAAAGCATTACAATCACACACATAAAATAAAAATAATATAGGGGCTGGAGAGATGGCCTAGCGGTTAAGAGCGCCGACCGCTCTTGCAGAGGACCCGGGTTCAATCCCCAGCACCCACATGGCGGCCGAGAACCATCTGAGAGCTCCAGTTCCAGGAGAACTCCAGTTCCAGGGGAATCCGACACCCTCTTCTGACCTCCGCGGCATTGCACGACACGGGTGCACAGACTTGCATGCAGACAGTACATTCATACACATACAGAAATAAATAAAATTAATAAAAAAAATTGAAAAAAATAATATAAATAAAGTAATATATATGTTCTTTTAAAAAGAAGGAAACATAGCTGGGCGTGGTGGTGCAAGCCTTTAATCCTAGCACTCAGAAGACAGAGGCAGGCAGACTTCTGTGAGTTCAAAGCCAGCCTGTTCTACATAGCGAGCTCCAGGCCCACTGGGACTAAAGGGAGGCCCTGTTTCAAAAAGACAAAAAGAAAGAAAGGAAGGAAGGAAGGAAGGAAGGAAGGAAGGAAGGAAGGAAGGAAGGAAGGAAGGAAAGAAAGAGCACACAAGTGAAATCTGTCTCTCTAGCTTTAGCCAGAACTAAGTACAGTATATAAGGTGCACATAGCTGCAGCAGGGCAATTCTATTACAGGAAAATGACTGAGACAAGATCCTCAAACTCTGCCAATCTCTGACCGTTTAACCACACATGCATGGAGTGGACTCCAAGCATCCAGCTGCACTGAGACCAATACAGCAGCACAGGAAAGAATATGCACTTCTATCTCACTCAAAATAAGTATCTGCTAGAAGAAAAGAAACAGCACTCATCAGAGAAAATAATAGAATCCAGAGTTTTTGAAACTTAATGTTCATATTCTCCTACAGCGCTAGCCCCTCTCCACACAGCACAAGACCAGTGTGCACCCTGCTGGGCGAGCATACTTCACCCATGTCCTGCAGAATGCCAACCTGCAAAGGACCAGGTGAGGGCTGCCTTCCTGGGAACTTTGGGCACCCCTGTGCCCCGTAGAGGCCTGGTATCCCCCAGGGACCTTCCAACCTTCCAGCCCCAGCGTGCGACGTGGGCGGAGTTAGCCGCACTCCACTCAGCATAAGACGAGCGTGCGCCTCACTGGGTGAGCAGACTTCACCAGTGTCCTACAGAATACCAACCTGCAAAAGACCAGCCTAGGGAAGTGGTAGTACAGAGGATCTAGCTGTGCAGCCAAAGTTGAGGCACCAGAACCCAAAGGAACAAATAAACAAATCCACATGCCAAAGACACACACACACACACACACACACACACACACACACACAAACCAACATGGGAAAAGCTTATAATAAATCAACACCGAACTCTACCAAACCTACAGAAGACTGACAACGAGATCTCCCTGGAAGGAAACCAAGACACAGACTTTAAGAAAACAGTTGTGGACATATTCAAACAAATTAGAGAACTAAGGGAAGAGAATGAAAAACTCGAGAAGTACCAAGAGGGTGATAATGATAATCATTGGAAAGAACTAAGGGGAGAGATTGAAAAACTCAAGAAGGACTTAGAGGAGATAATGACAAACATTGGGAAGAACTAAAGGGAGAAAATGACAAACTCCAGAAGGAAGTGGAAACGCTGAAAAGATCCCAGGCTGAAATGAAAAAAGAAAATGACCAATGAACCAAGAGAATAACAGGCTCCAGAAGGAAGTGGAAATACTAAAGAAATCAGAGGTTGAAATGCAAAAGGAAATAGAGCATTCCTCCAATCAACAGGAAAGGATGGGAAAAAGCCTCAGAAGCAGAATGGAAGAAGCAGAAAAAAAGAATATCAGACACACAGGATAACATGGTCCATCTAGAATGCTCAAGTAAAGATTATGAAAAATTAAAAAAAAAATACACAAGAGTGGAACAACCAAGAAATGTGGGACACTATGAAAAAAACAAACATTCACATCATAGGGATAGAGGAAGGAGAAGAATCCCAAGATAACACTATTGACCAGATCTTCAACAGGATAATAGAAGAAAATTTCCCAAACTGAAAAAAGATAAACCCATACAAATACAAGAAGCACATAGAACACCAAACAGACAAGACCAGAAAAGAAATTTCCCATGCCATATAATTGTTAAAACACTAGATGCTCAAAACAAAGACAAAATACTAAAAGCCACAAAAGAAAAACAAGTTACATATAAGGGGAAACCCATCAGAATTACAGCTGACTTCTCAGCACAAACTCTGAAAGCTCGAAAAATGTGGACCAAAGTATTCCCTGTACTAAATGACTTTAGATGCCAACTCAGACTACTTTACCCAGCAAAAGTGTCAATCATAGTTGAAGGGGAAAGAAAAATCTTTCACGACATAAACAAGATGAAAGATACACGTCTAAGAAACCAACACTTCAGAAAATCTTCGAAGCAATCTGAAGAACAGAGGAAAGAAGCAACTATCCCCAAGCAATTAAAGAGAGAAACCAACAAAACCATAACAGAGTAAATATAAACCTAGATCAAGAATGCAAACCAAAAATAAGGTAAAAAGAAGCAACACACATCTCTCAATAATAACCTTAAATACTAATGGTCTAAACTCCCCAATCAAAAGGCACAGACTGGGAGAATGGATTAGGAAAGTGAATCCTTCTATATGCTGTCTACAAGAAACCCATCTCACCCTCAAGGACAGACAACCACCTTAGAGTGAAAGGATGGAAAAAAAATTCCAAGCAAATGGTACCAAGGAACAAGCTGGAGTGGCTATTCTAATAGCAGACAAAATATATCTCAAAGTAAAATTAATCAGAAGAGACAAAGAGGGCCATTACATCCTTGTCAAAGGAACAATGAACCATGAAGAGTTCACAATCCTAAATGTCTATGCACCACAAACTCTGGTGCACCTAACTTTATAAACACATCTCTGCAGGACTTCAAGACATAGATTAATCCTAACACACTAATAATGGGAGACTTCAACACCCCACTGAGCAATTTAGATAGATCAACAGGACAAAAAAATAAACAGAGAGATATCAGAATTGAACAATACAATACACCAAATGGACCTCACAGACATCTACAGAGTATCCCACCCAAATACCAGAGAATATACTTTCTGCTCAGCACCTCACAGAACATTCTCCAAAATCAACTACATACTGGGGCACAAAAGGAACCTCAATAAATACAAAAGGATAGAAATTATTCCATGCATTCTATCAGACCACAGTGCAGTAAAGCTCAATATGAACCCCAGAATAAATCCAACTAGCTACAAGAACACATGGAGACTAAACAACACAATCCTGAACAATGAATGGGCCAGGGAAGAAATAAAGAGTGAAATAAAAGTATTCATGGAACTGAATGAAAAAGACAATACAGCACAACAAAACCTGTGGGATATTTTAAAGGCAGTCTTGAGAGGGAAATTTATAACCCTAAGTGCCCACATCAAAAAAACAGAAAGGGAACAAATAAAGGACCTGACACTGCAGCTAAAAACACTTGAGAGACAACAACAAATGAACCCTAAACCCAACAGACAGGAAGAAGTAACAAAAATCAGAGCAGAAATCAATGAAATAGAAACAAAGAAAGCAATACATAAAATCAACGAATCCAAAAGCTGGTTCTTTGAAAAAATAAACAAAATAGAAAGACGTCTAGCCCAGCGTGCTGGATAGCTTTAGTGTCAACTTGACACACCTGGATTGAGGGAGCCTCAATTGGGGAATTGGCTCCATTTGACTGGCCTTTGGCCATGTCTGTGGAGTATTGTCTTGATTGTTGGGCAATTTGGGATGGCCCAACCCACTATGGGTGGTGCCACCTCTGGGCAGGTCGTTATGTACAGTATAAGGGAGCAGGCTGGGCATGGGCCAGGGGGCAAGCCAGTAAGCAGCATTCCTCCATGGCCTGTGCCTCAGCTTCTGCTTCCAGGTTCCTGTCCTGAGTTCCTGCCTTGGGCTCCCTGAATGATGAACTATGGTCCAGGAGATGTGAGCTGAATAAACCCTTTCCTCCCCAAGTTGGTGTCAGTCAGAGTGTTTTGTCATAACAATGGAAGAGAAACTAGAACACCCACTTAACAAAAAAAGAGAGAGCAACTCCAAGTCAATAGTATTAGTAATGAAAGGGGAAACATCACAACAAAGAAAAGATCCAGACAATCACACAGGAATAGTTCAAAAATCTATATTCCACTAAATTTGAAAGCCTAAGAGAAATGGATGAATATCTTAAATCCTGGGAACCAACAAAGCTTAACCAAGAAGAGATTGACAGTTTAAACAGACCCATAATATTTGAGGAAATTGAAGATGTAATTAAAAACCTCCCAACTAAAAAAAAAGCCCCTGTCCAGATGGTTTCATGGCAGAATTCTATAAAACATTTAAAGAGGTCTTACAACCATTGCTACTCAAACTGTTTAGAAGGATACAAACAGAAGGAATTCCCCCAAACTCCTTCTGTGAAGCCAGCATCACTCTAATACCAAAGCCAGGCAAAGATGCAAGCAAAAAAGAAAGCTATAGACCCATCTCACTGATGAATATAGAAGCAAAAATTCTCAACAAAATACTTGCAAATCACATACAGACCTACATCAAAAAGATCATCCATCATGATCAAGTTGGATTAATACCAGAGATGCAATGATGGTTCAGCATATGTAAATCAATAAATATCATAAAACACATAAATGGACTGAAAGACAAAAAACACACAATCATCTCAATTGATGCAGAAAAAGCCTTTGACAAGATCCAGCATCCTTTCATGTTTAAAATCCTAGAGAGAATAGGACTGAAAGGAACATTCCTCAACATGATCAAAGCCATATATAGCAAACCCACTGCCAACATCATCCTAAATGAAGAAAAATTGGAACCATTTCCCTTAAAGGTGGGAATCCAGCAAGGCTGCCCCCTATCACCACTCCTCTTCAACATAGTGCTCAAAACACTTGCTAGAGCAATAAGACAAGAGAAGGAAATTAAAGGAGTATTAATCAGAAAAGAAGAAGTTAAGCTATCCCTTTTTGCAGATGATATGATAGTTTGCCTATGGGATGCTAAAAACTCCACCAGAAAAGTTCTAGAAATGATTAAGAGTTTTAGTAAAGTGTCGGGCTACAAAATTAACCTAGAAAAATCAGTAGCCTTTCTTTACACCAACAGTAAACAAGTGGAGAAGGAAAAAAAAGAAGACCTTCCCACCCACAATAGCCTCAAACATAATAAGATACATGGGAACAAACCTAACCAAACATACCAAAGATCTCTACAACAAAAATTTTAAATGCCTGAAGGAGGAGATTGAAAATGACATCAAAAGATGGAATGACCTCCCATGCTCAAGGATTGGGAAAATTAATATAGTAAAAATGTCCATTTTACCCAAACTGATATACAGATTCAGCACAATCCAAATCAAAATCCCTACAAGCTTCTTCACAGACTTGGGAAAAAAATCATTAAATTCATATGGAAAAACAAAAGACCCTGAATAGCTAAAGCAACCCTGAGTGAAAAATGCAATACAGGGGGGATTACCCTACCAGACTTCAAAGTATATTACAGGGCCATAGTCATAAAGACAGCCTGGTACTGGCACAAAAACAGACCATTGACCAATGGAACAAAATTGAAGATCCAAATTTGAGCTCATACAATTTCAGCCACCTCATATTTGACAAAGGGGCAAAAAATGCTCAATGGAGGAAGGATAGCATCTTCCACAAATGGTGCTGGCAAAATTGGATCATCATCTGTAGAACAAAATTAAACCCCTACCACTCACCCTGTACAAAAATCAACTCCAAGTGGATCAAAGATCTCAACGTGAAGCCTGAAACTCTGAAGATGATAAAAGAAAAAGTTGGCAACAACCTACAAGACATAGGTGTAGGAAAAGACTTTCTAAATCAGACAGCAGCCACACAGGAAGTAAGGTCAACAGTTGACAAATGGGGCCTCATAAAACTCAAAAGCTTCTGTAAAATGAAAGAAACAATCAAGGAGGTGAAGATAAAACCCACAGAATGGGAAGAAAATTTTTCCAGTGATACATCTGACAGACCATTAACATCAAGAATATATAAACTACTCAAAAAACAAAGGAGAAGACAAATGACCTACTCAAAAGATGAGTAAAGAGCTGAACAGAGTCTTCACCAGTGAGGAATTAAAGATGGCTGAGAAACATCTTAAAAAGTTTTCAACATTGCTGGGCATCGTGGCACAAGCCTTTAATCCTAGCACTCCGGAGGCAGAGGCAGGTGGATCTTTGGGAGTTTAAGGCCAGCGTGGTCTACAGAGTGAGTTCCACAGGACAGCTGGGGCTACAGAGAGATCCTGTTTCAAAAAGATTTAAAAAAAAGTGTTCAACATCATTAATAATTAAGGAAATGAAAATTAAAACCACTCTCAGATATCATCTCACTCCAGTACAACTAGCTAAGATCAAGAAAACAAAAGACAACAGATGCTGGAGGGGTTGTGGGGAAAGGGGAACACTCATCTACTGCTGGTGGGAATGTAAACTTGTACAACCACTATGGAAAGCAATGTGGAGAACCCTTAAAAGACTAGGAATGAGCTTACCACCTGACCCACTCATACCACTCCTGGGTATATAACCCAAATACTTATCCTACTGTATAGATACATACACATCCATGTTTATTGCAGCTCTCTTCACAATAGCGAAGAGCTGGAACCAACCCAAATGCCCCTCAACAGATGAGTGGATGAAAAAAATGTGGTACATTTACACAGTGGAGTTCTATTCAGCAGTAAAGAAAGATGGCATTATGAACTTTGCAGGTAAATGGATGGAGATCGAAGCCATTATGCTGAATGAAGTAACACAGTCCCAGAAAGACAAATGGAGAATGGTTTCCCTCATTTGTGGATGCTAACACCAAATCCCCCAAGATGAAAAGCAAGCTGAACGACATTATGGTTATATTTTTATTTATCTGAAAGCAACTATGTTGTTATAATGTGAATCTCTCAACGGGCTCTAGAATCCACCCACCAATTATTTTCAGATTCTGTAATTACCGTATATGGGTGGAAAGTATGTATCCGTATTTTAGAGCATTAAGAAATTAACGGAGGAAAATGTGAATTCCTAAGCATAAAAGAAGACTGAGAGAAAGATGCAGGAAAGTTATGGCAGAATGCATGATCTGGGATGGGATGGAGTGGGGTAGGGGGGAGGGAAAGGGGAATATGCCTGAACAGAAATGAAAAATGATGTATGAAATACACAAAACATCAATAAACAAACAAACAAACAAACAATAAATAAATAAATAAATAAATAAGAATCAAGAATAGAGCACACTCTTAATGAAAGCAGATTCCAGGGCTAGAGAGATGGCCTAGCAGTTAAGAGCACTGACTACTCTTGCAGAGGACCCGGGTTCGATCCCCAGCACCCTCATGGGGGCTGAGAACCGTCTTTAACTTCAGCTCCAGGGGAATCTGACGCCTTCTTCTGACCTCCACAGCACTGCATGACACAGATGCACAGACCTGCATGCAGACAGTACAGTCATACACATGAAAAATAATAAATGAAAAAATTAAAAATAAGAAAGCAGATTCCAGCCCAACATTAACTACTGTTGGAACTTAAAAGTATATTATGTAGCCGGGCGTGGTGGCGCACGCCTTTAATCCTAGCACTTGGGAGGCAGAGGCAGGCGGATCTTTGTGAGTTCAAGGCCAGCCTGGTCTACAACGTGAGTTCCAGGACAGCTGGGGCTACAGGGAGACCCTGTCTCGAAAAGACCAAAAAAAAAAAAAAAAAAAAAGTATATTATGTAATTGTAACTATAATTATATTTAAAATTACCTCATTGGTTATATGAAGTTAAACAAAACACCTTTTTAATATATGAGAAATCTTAGAAAGGTAATGAAAAATATCCACAAAAAAATAAAATAAAAGAGAGCTAACAAAAATTTTAGAACTAAACATACGGTTTATAAACTAAACATTTTACTGTACAGGACATTCCACTCAAATGGATAGGACAGAGGAAACGAACTTGAACAAACACAAATAGAAAACACCGACAGTGTATGTTTCCTGAAAAATGACACTCAAGCCTCCAAATGCAAGCATGCCCACATGCATGTACCACAGTCTACATGAGTGCACATGTCCATGCATACACAAAAGAAAATGGGCAAATGATTTGAACAGATGGGTTACAAAAGAAAATACATTGTTATTTTTTGTACCTAGGAAAAAATGTTGAACATTTCTAGTCATCTAATGCATGCAAATTAAAATCACACATACCTGCTAGAATGGCTAAATTAGGTAAACTGACAATACTAATTGCCAGCAGGGATATGGAAACACTAGAAATCTCATAAAACACTGTGGGAAAGTAAGAAGTACTGTCACTTTAGAAAGCGATGTGGTGGCACCTTAAAAAGTTAAGCATGCATGACCCAATTCCAGTCCTGGGGATTAGTTCAGGACATATGAAAAGGTGTTCATATGATATGCATGTCAATTATTCCTAATAGCCAAGTATGAATCAATATTGTTCATAACAGCCCCAAACTGAAAGCAATCCAAATGTTTATTGATTGCTGAGCAGATTTTTAGTGTGATAGATTGAGTATAAATTAGTAATAAAAATAAGTGAGATAAATAAAGCACAAAAACCTTGTATTGGGAAGACAAACACAAAAACTTATTTACTAACCAGGCCTGGTAGTTTAGGCCTATAATCCTAGCTATTTAAGAAGTTCACAAGTCCAAAGCCTCCCTGAGCTTCAGAGTGAATGCAAGGCTAGCCTTGGAATTTAGTGAAACTCTGTCTCAAAATAGGAAACAAACAAAAAAAGGATTGAGAATATAGTTCAGTGGTAGAGTGTTTACCTCGCATGTGTGAACCTTAGGTTCAATCCTGTCAAAGCAATTAAAAAAAAACAAAAAAACTATTCATTTAAATAAAATTCTAGGAAAGGAAAATATCTAGTGGACAGCATGCAAATAGTTGCTTGGAACTGTGAGAAGATAAAACATGCAAAAATGCCCAGAAAACTTTTGACCAAGAGATCTGCTCTACATCTTGACTGTGGTGGCAATTGTTGCATGGTTGTGTGCCAGCACCAAAATCAGCTTCTACTCCCTTACATTTGTAAGATTTATAGTGTTCAAATAGTGTCATAATATTTGAAAAATGAGATTTATTTTTAAAGGAGAATACAATCAAATCCAAGTATTTTGCACACTGATTAGAGTACTCCAAAGTCACTTGATGGGAAAAGCCAGTCTCCCAAAGAAAATGGGAGGTTATTACTGAAAATGCCAGAAACTACATGCCAGTTATCTGTTCACTGTGTATTTACCACAAGAACTTAGGACTCAAAAAGGTGACAGTTGAAAAATGAATCTGAAATCAAGAAAAAGTACATTTTAAATGTCTAATTTTTTTTCTTTAGGTCAAACAATGATTTGGCAGAAAATAGCAATAGAAAACACTAGGGGAGAAAGTCTGTCAACAAGTCAGGTCAGGAAAAGGGGTCTAGAGTCTCAGGATGTCAAGGCCTCAGAAACTACTTAGAGTTCTGCACAGGGCAACTCAACCTGTGTTCTGGGATGCTGTGGTTTTTAGAATTTGTTTTCACTTCTGTTAAGTTTTTTAAATTTAGGCACTCCAATTTTAACAGAAGTGTAGTCTAGATATTTTCCCCATGCATAAGGTACACTGACCTACTCCAGGCTTGCCTACCTGCCAGGCCCAACAATCATTAACGACAACAACCAAGTGCTGGAGACCTTGCTCAGTGACCAAGCACACCCCCCCCCAGTACAAACCAGGCAGATATTTTTGATTCCCATCAGTGCAAAAGATTAAAAAAAAAAATGAATGAATGAATGAATTCCTCAGGCAGCCCTACAAAAGTTTTGTCAACAAAACCCAAAAATCAACTTTCTTCATTGCAATAAAAACCCTTGTCATGAGGTGTACCCTCTTTAAGGTTTAAATGCACAGCATTCCCTCTCCTTGAAGCTAGAAGGTACACAAGGTACTCAGGGGACTGCACCTGACACTGGCCTCTGTTCATTTCAAGATCTGTGGCAGCCCACTCAGAAGAAGCAACATACCTGTTGAGAGCTGATATTTATAGGCTGTTTTAAAACAATCCATGTGACGCTCTCAAGAAGAGGTGGAACTGTCAGAGAACCTGGGTATGTCCAGTAGTCCCAGGAAGGCGGAAGCAGAGATAATGGGTCAAAGTTTGTGAATCGAGTTTGTTTACCCTGGAAACAGAAAAGAATGTTTGCACAGATTACAGAGATGGGGAGGGGAGAGAGAATGAGAGAGAGAGAGAGAGAGAGAGAGAGAGAGAGAGAGAGAGAGGAGAAATATCTACTAAAATACTGTAATTACATAAATGTTGTGTAAATACCATCCATTAGTATTTTATTATCTTAAAACAAATTTCTGCCTTAATCCAAACAAGATAAGATAATGTAGAAGATAATGTAGCAAATTCTACAGATTTATTTAAGAAGACACAAATTAGATACAGTAGCACAGGCCTATAATCCTAGCAGTCAGGAGGTAGAGATAGGAGGATCATGACTTCAAGGTCAGCCTGGACTACATTAGTAACAGGCTAGTTTGGAAATTACACATGGAGATCCTGGGTCAAGGAAAAAAAAAACATGATTTGTTTTTACATAGTGGTCTTTAAAATGTCACAATTTAAGTCTTGTTCTATAGGACTGTAATATTAGAATAAATTCTGCATAGATTTATGGGTGATTATTTTAGATAACAGACTCTTCAAATTTTCAAAAAGATGTGACAAGAAATTACTTCTGCTTTTTTGGGCTGATACATTGAAATTTGCTTGAAATCCAGCAGCATATGCTATGTCTACTTTAAAGGAAGAGAAAAGAATTGAAGAGCAAAGTAAAATGTTAGTCATTAACAAATAGTAATTTATTTTACCTTTTCTTTAATGGAGTCCAAAATGTCAGTGATCTTTTGGAGTTGGGAATTGTGTTCTCCAATCTAAAATTATAAAATTTAAAAAATAGTTACAGAAGCAAATTTACTGAAGCATTCCATTTCCATCACTTTTTAAAGTTATTTTCTAAAACCTGGAGTCAGAGCAAAGCACACAGTAATTGTTTTAGAACAAACGTTCTTCTCTATCTGACAAGCTGATCATGCCAGAAGTATTTGAACAAGATAGTATTACAGGGATCCTGCACTGGGCTTTCAGTTTGGTTCCAAAACTGGTAGTAATTTTCAGCATTCTGAATGTCTAAGATACCTGACTATAAAGCCAGACGTAGCATTCAGATCTTAGATCCACACACTGACTAGGCTGCTACCAAATCAGATGAAAGTGCATGAGGTCCCAGATGTAGGGGATGCGATCTCATGAGCAAATGTATCCTAAATATACAAATTTATAAAACCTATATTTTTCATTAATAGGAGTATTTTGAATCTACCTGAAGGTTCTCAACCCTGAAAGATTAAAGTGTCTTCTCTTGCCACACCTGCATCGTGTTGCCACCACCTATGTAGACTTGGTGGCCAAAGATAAGGCCCTGTTGCTTTCCAGAAAACTTCCTATCTCTGCCTCTCCACCCTACCCCCTGCTCTATGAGTTACAACCTCATACAGACAGGGAGCCTGGAAATAGAGCACATCCTGTAAGTGTGCGATGACTGAGGAGGCTGACAGGCCCAGACTGTCCCCAGTTGTGATGACAGTACTTGCCTGTTGACATGCAAATGTTAGAAAAAGGGAACAAAAAATTGGTCAGTACATTTAAAAGGATTTGCCAATTCGGTCAAACAATTGCTTTCAAGAATCTTGAACTTGAACTTTCTCCTCTGTTCTATACCTCTAATTCTGAAATCAAGGATCAAGAGCCTAGAATCCATCGTTTCCATTCAGGATGTCAACTGTTGCTGCTGCTGTTGCAATTCTTGTTGCTGGTGCTGCTGTTGGTACTCATGTACAATCCTCAGTTGGTACTCAGAATTATTAGACTATGCTCTCAATCTGATATGTAACTCTTTAATATTTACTGCTGGGTCCAGAACTACTTTACTATTTAAAACTGGTTGGATGGTTGACTATTCAAAATAAGATCAATGGATTCTTGCCTGTAAAAATATTCCCAGGACAGCGAGTCCATCTGGCTCATGAGCTGCCTCAACAAAGCTGGGGTATTTGTCTGAATTCCAGTGGACAACATGAAGCTGAAAAGGAAATACACAGTGCAGTTGAAGTGCTGTATAAACACAATGAAAAACAAATACAAATAAAACATCCATATAGATCTTTTCATGGTGGACACTTATATGTATAATGTATTCTTCATATAAACCTTGAAGCTATCCTCTTGTTTGCTTTTATATAAAATGAAAGGTAAAGCACTGTCATCTCCTAGGCTAGCTGTGGTGAACTATTTGAAGGATCATTTATAATGCTTTGAACATTCTGCCCAGCTTCTCCAGCCCCATAACACTCCCATGTGACCTGGAGCTTATGTGTCTTTCACTGAAGGGACTACAATGGAACATGCACAGGTCAGATGCCAGCTGCCAGTAAAGTCCACTGACGTGCCTGAGCTCCCTAGGTGGGTGAAGTCAACTTCCTACACAATGGCTGCTGAGCATAATGATGTTGCTCCTGAAACTCTCCACCCAGATGTTAATCACTGTAGTTTCACATTTTTGGTGTCTAGAAAAGGCTAGCTCTCCTTATAATAAACTATTTTAGAATTTAGATTTTTAATGGAAAAATGTTAATTATATACTTTTGTAGGGTACCATGTTGTGTCCTGATGGAGGACAATATGGAATGGTTATATTGAGTCACCACAGGCATCAGTTTTATTTTTTAAATATTTATAACCTTATATAAACATATTCAGATCCTTCGCTGAGACCAAATTTTAGTGGTGGAAAAGAGACTTCAGATCAAAGAACCGAGGTGTCTGTGGGTGAAATGAAAGGCAGCTTGTGCTGCAGGGTAGATAGAAGCTCAGAGAGTTGGGACTCTTGAAAAGACTCTGCCTTTACAATGTTCATGCAAGTGGCCATTTGCAGCCTCACCCCAAAACCCCATGTTAGATCACAAGAGGAATACAATAAATACCCCAGGCGCATAAAGGAGTATGAGAGGCTGCATGGTAACAAAGAAGGATACCACTTTTGGAGACTTTGGTCCTTGTTGAGAGAAGCACAGAGAAAAGCCAAAGGGCAATGTGCCGTGCCCAGATTTAGGTCCCGTCATAAATGCTGGAACCAGGCCATGCTGAAAACTGCAAGGACCCGATACCAGGGACCGCCTTAGGTAAGAACTGTAATGGATTTGCTTGGCACATCAGGAAGGGAGCATGCATGCAGCCTTCATGCTCAGATGACCCTTGTAGACAAGTGTTGCAGAGAGAATTTAGCATATTTAAATACATACTGTTAAGAGCGCTGACCACTCTTGCAGAGGACCTGGGTTCGATCCCCAGCACCCACATGGCGGCCGAGAACCGTCCGAAACTCCAGTTCCAGGAGAACTCCAGCTCCAGGGGAATCCGAGACCCTCTTCTGACCTACGCGGCATTGCACAACACGGGTGCACAGACTTGCATGCAGACAATACATTCATACACATACAGAAATAAATAATATAAAAAAAAGAACACCATTCTTCAAATATAACTCTATGCCATACAGTCAATAAATAGGAAGGGATTTTGAGATAAGAATTATCATACATGAAGTAGGCTATAAAACTATAAAACAGTACAACATCCATGTGTAATCAAGGAAAACAAAGAGATACCCAACCAGAAATACAAAGGTGAATTCTGCAGTGCCACATTCCAAGCTGGTGTGAGATAGTTGGGGGAGGACAAAACCTAAAAACACTGAATGATGAAACAAGATTCACATGGCTCATGAGAGATAAAGAATGTTCCACTTTCTGGGAGGGATTGACAAGGGTGCTGAAGCTGTTTCAAATGGCTCCACGCCAATTAAAACAACTCCTTAAATAGCTCACTTAGTAAAAAGTGACATCAAAAGGCCCCAAACACAACTGAGTAGAAAATGATTATGGAAAAAGAAAAGTGTCTTGTATATAGAATCATCCTTCTGCTGCCTAAACAACTGTTAGAAATACAATGAGTGTTATTCAACTTTAGTGCTTTAAAACTGTGTATTTGTGATATGACAAATATGCTGCCAAATACTACAGCAAAAATCTACCATTGAATGTGAAAATCAGATTCACCATTAGCTACATATTAATATGCTTCATATATATATATATATATATATATATATATATATATATGCATGCTAGATAGCTTTAGTGTCAACTTGACACACCTGGGTTGAGGGAGCCTCAATTGGGGAATTGCCTCTATTGGATTGGCCTATGACGATGTCTGTGAGATATTTTCTTGATTGTTGAGTAGTATGTTGAGTAGCCCAGCCCACTGTATGTAGTGTCACCCCTGGGTATGTTGTTCTGTATTATATAAGAAAGCAGGCTGACCATGGGTCAAGGGAGCAAGCCAGTAAGCAGCATTCTTCCATAGCTCCTGCCTCCAGGTTCCTGCCTTGAGTTCCTACCTTGGACTCCCTAAGTAGTGAACTGTGTGACCTGGGAGATGTAAGCTGAATAAACCCTTTCCTCCCCACGTTGGTATTGGTCAGAGTGTTTTGTCACAGCAATGGAAGGCAAACTAGAATACTATCTGACCAGAGATAGTCAGTTTATAAAGGAAAAAGGTTTAATTTTGGCTCAGTGTTTTGAAGGTCCCAGTGCATGACCACTTGACCTCTGGCTTATTGGTCTGTCAATGAAGCATATCACAGCCAGGTTAAGAGCGCTGACTGCTCTTGCAGGGGACCCTGGTTTGATCCCCAGCACCCACATGGAGGCTGAGAACCGTCCAAAACTCCCATTCTAGGAGAACTCCAGTTCCAGGGGAATCCAACACAATCTTCTGACCTCCACGGCATTGCATGACAAGGGTGCACAAACCTACATGCAGATAGTACATTCGTACACATAAAATAAATAAATAAGCAAATAAATAAATAAATAAATAAATAAATAAATTAATTAATATTTTTTAAAAAACTCTAAAAAAAAAAATAAAACTATCTTTAAAAAAAAAAGGTCTCACCCAAGGCTTCACCTATCAAGGTTCAACCACCTCCAATAATACCACCTTGGGGACCAAGACTCTACTGCATGGACATGTGGGGATGGTCCAGATCCAACATACAGAAACTATAGACTACAGCCAAATACAGCTTCATACACTATTAACCTACTCTTTGTAGATGAATATCTTGAGATAAATTTTTAGTAGATCTCTATAATGCCATATATTTGATACAGCATTCAATTTTCATGTATTAAAAATATTTCATTTATTACTTTTTATGTGTATGAGTGTATGATACACAGTTTAAGTGTATTGCCTGAAGGCATGTGAGTGCACCAGTGTCATGCAGTGCCATGGAGGTCAGAAAGAGAGTATCGGATTCCCCAGGAACTAGAGTTAAAGATGGTTCTTAGCCACCATGTGGGTGCTGGGAATCAAACCCCAGTCCTCTGAAAGAGCAGTTGGCACTCTTAATGGCTAAGCCATCTCTCCAGTCCTTCACGTATTATAATTTTAAATATTTATTTTTTCTCTTCTTTCTTTCACAATGGTATATAACTTGATTATAATTATGATCTTAAGTAATAGTGCCAAGAAAATATAATGAATACTGCAGTCCTATTTCTAGAGCTGAGCACCAAGGGATTTTTTTTTGAACCTTAAACCATATATAAGTGGCTCCCAAATGCTACCACCCCCAGCCTTGCCCTTGTCTTTAAAGCTCAGGTTTGTATCTAACAGTCTGCTCAAGCCTGGCATACATTCTATGGGCAAATCCCACTGGCATGATCTGCCCAACATGTCATGGATCTGTCAAGCAGTCTTTATACTCCAGCCCAAATGACCATTGTTGAACTCTTCCACAGTCTTCTGATTTGTCCTCCTACTTTAACATTGGCCTCACAACAGCCCCTTCTCCACATGGCAGCCAGATGTGTCTTATAAAATAAAAGGCAGGACATGTTGCTGCTCTGCAGGACCTGATCCATATCTTTTTCTCTCACTAATCCCAGACCTATAAACTGATGCCTTTCTTTTGGTGAACATGCCAACCTTGTTTCCACTTTATAGCATTGTCCTCGTGGTTGACACTCACTGACAAGCACTGAGTCTACATCTTCTTACAGAGCTTTCTCCTTGTCCTTTAGTCTCACCCACATGCCATCTCAAAGAAACCTTTCCTAACCCTTCAGTCACTCCAGATCACATACTAGTACTGTCAGAGAACTGTCCACCTATTAGTAGTGGGCTTCTTTGTTATCTACCCCTGTTACCCACCAAGAATGAAGGCTGAATAAGACTTCTTCCTTCTCTACCACAGTTCCTATCTCAAACCTGAAGCATGGTTCTCCTTTCAATCTCAAGCCCAACCAATGAGTCCCACTGGAGCTGCCGCTTCTAGCCAGCCTCTGGCTACATGACCACCTGTTACTTGGAACTGCCCCAAAGAATCTTCAGAGCTCCCTCGGTCACTCCTCCTTAAACTCAGCACATCTGTGACTTTCCAGGGCACTGAGACTATATATGGTTCACAGTCCTTACCAAGACTGAGCAAAATGAGGCCTCTCACAGCTCTGCAAGGCTACCTCTGAGGCAGGGCTACCTCTAAGGCCTGTCCCTCTCACTCTCCATGCTGTAACCACACAGACCGTTCTACTCCTCAGATGTGTGATGCTCGTTCCCACACCGTGGTTCTCACTCAGAACTCTCTGCAGAACCACTGTTGTCTCTCCTTTTTGCTGGCTTCCTCCTGTACATACTTCAGATTTAGGGTTTAAAGGTATTGAGTTCTCTAACTCTAAATCTGAATGAAGCTTCAGAGATTGTGAGGTTTGAAGCACCCCAAACTCTCTTCAGCACCCCAGAATGAACACACATGAATACATAGGGGTGAGGGGTTATATGCTCTTACAGGAAAGGAATGAACATGTGAAAGAATGGGCAAATAAACCAATGAAATAAGTGAAATCAATGGCATAGGAAAGAGCAGTGTGAAACTCTCAAATTTTACTCTCAGTGTTTTTGTTTGTTTGGTTGGTTTTGGTTTTTTTTTTTTTTTTTTGAGACAGGGTCTCCCTATAGCCCCAGCTGACCTGGAACTCACTCTGTAGAACAGGTTGGCCTTGAACTCACAGAGATCTGCCTGCCTCTGCCTCCTGAAAGCTAGGATTAAAGGGCTGGAGAGATGGCCTAGCAGTTAAGAGTGCTGACTGCTCTTACAGAGGACCTGGGTTAGATCCCCAGCACCCACATGGCGACCGAGA
The DNA here is from genome assembly GCA_009823505.1 of Rhizomys pruinosus. NCBI lineage: Eukaryota > Metazoa > Chordata > Mammalia > Rodentia > Spalacidae > Rhizomys > Rhizomys pruinosus. The sequence goes on along the minus strand of VZQC01005145.1, from coordinate 141,519 downwards.
GCCATCTGAAACTCCAATTCCAGGAGAACTCCAGTTCCAGGGGAATCCAACACCCTCTTCTGACCTCCACACGGGTGCACAAACCTGCATGCAGACAGTACATTCATACACATACAGAAATAAATAAAATTAAAAAATATATTTAAAGGCATGTGCCAACATGCCCAGCTTAAAGACAGTTCCTAGTCACCATGTGGGGGCTGGGAATAGAACCCAGGTCCTCTGCAAGAGCAGTCTGTGCTCTTAACTGCTGAGCCATCTCTCTTACCCAACTCTCAAGTTTTAACTACAGGGATGGCCACTGATCTGTGGAGACAGAACACTCATTAGTTGACCAATTTCAGGATATGAGCTTCTTTTCAGAGAGCTACTTTCCATCTAGTAGTCAATTCTCTAAGGAATATGCTTTCAGCTTTATGGAAGCACAGGGGTAACCGTCAAGCAATGTGACCAGTTTTCCTGAGATACTGTTCTAGTTTCATTGTGCTATTGTTATAATGGCCATGCTTAGGCAAGGAAAGAATTTGTTTGGCTTATACTTCCCAGGTTACAGTCATCACTGCTGCAAGTCAGGGCAGGAATCTGGAGGCAGGAGCCATAAAGAAACACTGCTTGCTGACTTGTTCTCTGGTTCTCTTTCAGGCTTAAACTTAGCTATCTTTCTTATATAGCCCAGAACCACCTGCCCAGGGATAGTGCCACCCACAGTGGCCTGGGCCCTCCTGCATCAATTAATAATCAAGACAATCTATCACAGACATGTCCACAGACCAACCTGATCTAGAAAATGTCTCAACTGAGGCTTTCCTCTTAAATGACTCATAAGGCTTACCAGGATATCCCCCAAATTCAAGAATAGTGATGCAAACAGCCAGTATTTAATCTGCATGTGTTCTGAGATTTAGAAAACTATTCAAATATGGAGCATAAAATTTTAGACAGAAAACATGAAAACCACTCAGTGGATAATCTAAAACTGAGACACTTCACGGACTCAGGAGCCTACTTCCTACACTCTAGACATCTTCCAAGAAGCCTGCCCCAGGCTATCCTGGATATCTAAAGACAATGGAAACAATGAAGGAAATCTGTATACCTGGTAAAACTGCTCTCTCTTGCCTAGACAAATAGCAGGCCAACTTACTCTCGATCAAATACTCCTGGTCCAGTCATGTAAGAATTAGCTTTCAGTGTATTTAGTCACATTAAAACCTAAGGCATATTGCAATTTGTCTTTTCATCATAGGATTAGCATAGGTAGAATAGTATTAATGGATGTATTTATAATAAAAAAGTAACTTCCCAGTGAAAAAGAAATAAGATAATAGATCATTTATTTTGTGTTATGCTTTATAAATGATCCAAATAATAAGCAGAGGTTCCATTATATATCTGTAAAGACAGAGGCAATCGGGAGTTTATGCCTTTATACTTTATTCCTAAGTAGAATGTTGCCATTACTGTCATCTATAGAAGATGAGCTTTATATATTTGTGATTATTTGTGTCTGGGTCAAATACTCACAAAGCTGAACCTTATACAAATGTTTCTCTCTCTTCTCACTGTCCTTAAGGAAATATAATGGATGAACTAGAGCTTGTAGTTTAATGACACAAAAATGTGGGTTTTAAATAAACCCATCACCATTGCTTCCTAGCTGGATCAATGACTTATTCTTTCCCAGTCTCTGACTTACTATCCCCCACATATGCATCCCTTGCTTGTTTTGTTTTGTTTTGTTTTAAATAGAATCTTGAATCTATCCCATACTGCTGCTGGCTTAGAACTCCTGATCATCCTAACTCGGCCTCCTCAGTGCCAGGAATGTACCACCAGGCTGGGTTCTATTCACTCATTTCTAAACTGAGAGCCCTTATAATGAATGAATTGATCCTTAACTAGCTGAGGATCTGTTGGGACTAAGGAGGCCTCCTCTAGCAGAAGGCAGGCAATATGTGTGGCTTACCTCTGCGGCATACCTCACTCCATCTACCATGTGCTCAGAGCCGTGGTCATCAGCCGACCCCCAGTGCAGGTGGAACTGTCGCAACCTGTAGCTTCCAGTGAGAGGACCTCCACGCAGAACTAAACACCAATACATTTGAAATAGTTAGCAAGAAAAATCATATTTACCTATCCTAACCTAGAACATCTCCCTGAACCACTCAACATGTCCATGCCCTTACAAATATATCATTCATACAGATGTGTGCTAACAGGAAAACAAACAAACATATCATTCAGTTTTTGGATAGAAATACAGTTTTACATATGAAGGAATGAAAACAAAACACTAAGCATTTAGAGTCTACCACGTATATTTTTATAAAATACATGGAAAGTTATAAGACACATTCAGGTAGAAAATAGAAGGGATTAGAATTCTCAAAGCTGAAAATCTACTCTGTTAAACTGAAAGCAAGCCAGACTGTATGAATAAGAATTTAAAATGGCCGAGCCATTGGATCGGTGGATCTTTGTGTGTTCAAGGCCAGCCTGGTCTACAGAGTGAGTTCCAGGACAGCTGGGGCTACAGGGAGACCCTGTCTTGAAAAGACAAAAAAATAAAAAAAAAAAGAGAGAGAGAATTTAAAATGGAAAAAGGTCCACTGTGAGTTTGAGAGGGCCAAACAGCTGTATGCTTAGGCACAGGCTGTGCAAGTGGATGACCACGGCCTGGACTTTCTATTACTGTATAATCTTAGACACACTTTACCTTCTAAGCTGCCACTTACATATAACTAAACACTGGAGAGAGTACTGGGAGCTCCCTGATAATGTCATGGAAACAAAAGAAAAATGGAACAACAAGACCTGGCACACAACAGCACTGGGGACATGTTACCCACTATCCATGGGAAATATAGGAAAATATTAAATTATTTTCAAATTTTAGCATATCCATCACCTGTTAACTACATTCCAGCCTTTTCCCTCAACAAATATCATCTCTATAATTATGATACAAGAATCATATCTCAAGTAAACACATTGTATTGTTTTTTTTTCTTTTTTTTTGAAACACATTTTAATACTTAACAGTCTTAAATGAGTCATAGTGGGCACAACCTGTAATCCTAGCAGTGAGAAGGCTGAAGCAGGAAGACTGAGTTTGAGGCCAGCCTTGACTACATAGTATGTAGCCTCAACAAACTAAACAAAAAAGAAAAGAAGGAAAGAAAAGGAAGAGGGGAGAGGGAGAGGAGAACAGGGAGGAGAAGGGAGCAATACCAGAGTTGAGTTGAGGGAAAGAAAAAAGGAATCTTCAACTATTTCCCCTAACTGAATGCTGCCTGTCATGCTGCATGTACAAAGCAGGGAAGCAAGCATTAGGAGCTTAGCCCACCATAAACATCAATTTTCCATCAGCATACAGCAGTACTGTGCTAGGTTGGTGAGGTGTAGACTTAACAAATTGCTCTCTTCTTCACGGATTACTCTCAAATTTTTCTTTCAAAACATTTTTTTAACTTTTTGACAATTTCAATACACTCAAATTTTTTTTTGGTCTTTTCGAGACAGGGTCTCCCTGTAGCCCCAGCTGGCCTGGAACTCATTCTGTAGACCAGGCTGGCCTTGAACTCACAGAGATCCGCCTGCCTCTGCCTCCCAAGTGCTAGGATTAAAGGTGTGTGCCACCACACCTGGCTACTCTCAAATTTTTTGAAACTATCCACCTTATATAAAAAGCATTTGGTCTAGATTTCTTTACCATACACACAGGTGGCTATTTTCAAAGCACTCTGAACAACGATAAAGAAGAGACAACCACTTAGATCAGATCTAGGGCTTGCTCTGTGTTATTCTGTGAGATGCATAATGGTTTTTACTGCTGATCCTCCTTTAATCCCAGACCTCAGGAGGCAGTGGCAGGCTGTGAGCTCAAGGCCAGCCTGGTCCACTGATCCACATAGTGAGTTCCAGGGAGACCTTGTGTCAAAAAGACAGAAAAAAAAAAAAAAAAAAAACAAGGCTGGGATCTTGCTGTACCTCCCATCTAGCACAGTAACTATCAGAGGAAATTCAAAAATAATATTTGATTAATAGATGGGTAAAATATTTGATTTGTGTTTAAGCAGTTTCAATATGCTTTCCCTAAATGACGCTAGTAGTCTGTATTCATTACACAGCCTGCATTGACTGAGGAGAGCCTGGCATCTGAAGGAGAGAGAAGTCAAGGGTTCTATTGTGCTTTTCTTTCTTGCTGTTACATAACAAAATGTGAGCTGGACGAAAAGTCTTCCCCTTGCAGCTAGAAAAGAGATTAGAGAGCTTAAGTAATCAATGTGGAATTGACTTTGGGAGAAGATGCAGGGAAGCTGGCACTGGAGAAAGAACGTGATACAAAAATCACACATTGTCAGGAAGACATCCAAGAATAGTGGCTGCTGATTGGAAGCCTGCTCTAAGTTCATGGGTAAAGTCAGATTAGCCTGATTAAACAAAAGAATTGTTTTATGGGTTACATATTCAGACTCTATATGTCAGTGTTTCAATAAAGCATTCAATTGGGCTTATGACTAGCAAATGCCTGAAAACCACCCTTGCCCTTAAACAATAATGCCCTTCTAAAGAAACAGACTAGTAAAAAAATGAGTTCAAAATATCCAGATATGTACCCCAGGTTTGAGATGACACACCTAATCCATGATGCAAAATTAATAATGAGATATATATATATATATATCTTTTTGGCTTTTGAGATAGTCTGGCTTCATTGGCCAGGCCAGCTTATAAGTCTCCCACCCCAGTCTCCCAAAAGAAGGGATTCCAGGTGTGTGACATAATGCTGGGCAACAATAATGATTTTTAATAAAAATTATTTTGTGTTTTCCCAAGACAAATTTTATTGCACTTTCCTTCCTAAACTTCAGGCTCTGTCGTATGTTTTTAAACAAGTAATGATTTCTGTAAGGTTTTCACTTGACATTATTTACTCTTCAATTTATAATTTCTAAAAAGAAACCACTCCCAAATAACACACTTATGTAAGAGGTCAAGAGACACCAACTTGGCAGTTACACAGAGTATGAAAGTTCTGGATAGGACAATCTCAGTACATCATGGAAGCCACAGCAGGGATGGCAAGGTTAGTCAAGTGCAGCTCCCAGAGTAGTGAGATCTGCCTCTAGAAAGACAAGTATCTAAGGGGATGGTTGCCCTGTCTCCACCTACCAGGTTTCTATTTCCTCATCAGACTCATTTACATCCAGTAGACATTCTTCCTAAAGAATTTCATACCCTTTAGTCCCTTTAAAAGGACTATTAAAATTCTGAAGGTTCGGTGTTAGGTTAGTCAAAGGGCTGGTATGCCTCTGCCCAGTTGAACAAAACCTCCAAGGATTATGAGATTTTGTGTCTGTGGTATGTTGACTGATGATAACATTTAGAGTTAACTTTGGAATAAAAGCACTTGCTGTGCAAATATGTGGACCTGGGTTCAAGTCCTCAGTATTCATGTTAAAAAAAAAAAGCCAGGTGTGGTAGCAGGGCACCTGTAACCCCAGTGTAGGGGTTGTGGGGTATAGAGACAGGAGGATTTCTAGAGCTTGCTAGCTACCAGCCTAGCTCATCGGTTAGTGAAAGACTGTCTCAAAGGAATAAGGAAGAAAGGGGAGGTAGGGAGAGACAAGAGGGGCAGGGGGAGGAGAGGGAGGGAGAAACAAAAGAGAAACAGAAACTTGGATTAGCACAAAAAATCGCCAATTAAATTTAATCTGTGCTAATCCAAGTTTCTGTTTCTCTTTTTTCCCCTTTAAGAATACTTATATTTATAAAGAAAATGCTTTTGAAACATAATCTCATCATTTCTTACTCTAATATGAGATGTGAGTAACCTTAGTTTTTATGTTTGAAATATTATTTTTAAATGTCCTGCTACAAATGTGGTTGCCATCAACTTTGATTTGGAAACATCACTATTTTTTCAGGTTACTCGGTATATCAACCACATCTATTAACAGATTCACAAAACCGACAGCCTGGATGAAATCAAAGATGCATATACAAAAAAAAACAGGTCTTCCCTGTTGCCCTCACACAAAAAGAATTGCAAAGGTCATGTTAATTTTCTTTATGTCTTTTTATAATGATTTTAAGAAATGTAACATTGTTATATTACTGACAAACATGAAGAAGAAATTTGTATAGACTCACAAGGTTTACTGACAATAATGCTTTTACTTAAATATAGGACACAATGATTTCAATTATACATTCATGAACTAGATGTTTAGATTTTACAAATCCTTGATGAAAAACCTGTGAGATGGCTCAGCAGGTAAAAGCACTTGCCAGGCAAGCCTGAGTTCCATCTCCATAATCCACATGAAGATAGAAAGAGAAAAGTGACTCCATAAAGTTTCCTCTGACCTCTACACATGTACTTTGGCATTTACACACACACATGCACATGCACACACACACACACACACACACACAAACACACACACACACTTTAAATCCTTAATGGCAAGGTTTTCCCATATTTAGCTATATTTTTTCAAGAATATAACATCCTCAGTGCTTGGCAGTAGGGGTGCTTAAGGAAGTACTAAATGTCCATTTTAAGGAAACACTATTTTATTCTCCTTTTACTTGATGAACTAATACGTGAGCTAATATTTTACTCTATGAATCAACTATTAACACTATGAAAGATGTGATCCCATGAACAAATCAAACAAAAACATTATTATAAGCAGCAGTAAGGTAAAAATAGGGAGAGATGTTTCAAATATTTATTTTGTTAAAAATTAAATATCTAATCTCCCTCCTTAACTGTCCATTGTTAGGGACAATAGTACATAGATTATGATATGAGAATACCTTATATAACATCTATTTAAACAAGAGTATTAGAGCTACATAATCTAACCTGGAAAATATCCATTAAAATATTTTGGATAGGAAAAATTTCAGAGTAATACAGTATTAACCTAAATACATAGTTTTTAATTTTTTAATTATTTGTATATGTGGGTGTCTGTGTGGGCATGTTCACATTAGCGCACTGCCTGCAGAGTTAAGAAGAGGACATTGGATCCCCTGGAGCTAAAGTTACCAGCAGTTGTGAGCTGCCTGATGTGAGTGCTGAGAACTGAACCTTGATCCTCTGCAGTAGTAGTACTCTCTCCTAACCGCTGAGCCATCTCTCCAGCCCTTAAATATATTTGAAAAAGAAAATGTAAAACAATATGATATGTGTGTGCACGTGCATGGCTATACATTTCAATATGAAGGAAGAATATGATAGGGAACTATAGGGAGAGATTTCATTTTTATCCTGCATTTCTGTGTTTTGGTTACTCTAAGTATATATGACTTTTGCAAGCAAAAGAAGAAATTGTGGTATTTAAAAAACAAACTTCTTTCAGCATTGTAGATTTTCGAATTAATAGCAAAATAATTATGACTAAAACCTTCTAAAATTATTTATGAAATACTACTAAACTTCAATATTTTCACAGTTAAGTAATAGTAACCTCAGATCAAATTTAAGGTGATGGGGAGATGGCTCACTAGTTAAGAGCACTGGTTGCTCTTGCAGAATATTCAACTTTGGTTCCCAGTATCCATATGGTAGCTAACAATTGTCTGTAACTCCAATTCCAAGGGATCTGACACCCTCTTCTTGCCTCTATTTGGGCAAAACCTGCAGGCAAAAATGATTATACACATAAAATAAAAATAAATAAATAAAAATTGTAAAGATCAATTTTAATATATCATTCAGAACACCTTTTCTATAAATTTTTCATATCATTTTAAGGTAACATTACCTTAAGGTCCAAATATATAACAGGACAAATTCAAGTCACATTAAAAAAATGCTTCTGGGCTGGAGAGATGGCCTAGCGGTTAAGAGTGCCTACTCCTCTTGCAGAGGACCCGGGTTCGATCCCCAGCACCCACATGGTGGCTGAGAACCATCTTTAACTCCAGTTCCAGGGGAATCNAAAAAAAAAAAAAAAAAAAAAAAAAAGAGTCAACCTGATTTGTCTTCTGTGTCATCAAAGTCAACATTGAAGGAATGGCCACTGTTGCTGATGATTTTAGCTGATGTGGGGTCATACTTGATGCTAAGCGGTAGGAGCGAAGAGTCATATTTCACTTCTTTGGTTTTAATCTCGATTGGAGACTGTTGATCACCATCAGCAATGGGGAAAAATTCATTCCAGTGAATAGGACCTGAATGCATAGGACCAAAAGTAAAAGGGATAAATAAGTTATTTTTATTCAACAAATCAAAATTAATAAAACAGCTGGAGAGAGAGAGCTCAGTTGGAAGAACACCTGCAACAAAAGCCTGAGGACTGGAGTTTGCATCCCCAGGACCCACATAGTCCCAGGTAGGTGGGGTAGCTCACCTGTAATCCCAGCTCTTGGAAAAAAGAGACAGAGACTCCTTAGAGCAAACCAGATAGTTAAAAGGGAATCACTGAGCTCCAGGTTCAAGTGAGAGTCCCTGCCCCAATGTGTAAAGTGGAAAGTGATTGGGGAGACATTCAATGTCACCCTCTGGCCTCCACATGCACATGCACACACATGTACACCCCATATGTGCAAACACTGACACACATGCAAGCACATCACCCACATATATATGCCAAAAAAAAGAAGTTCCTCACTCACAAGACCCTAGCACATATTTATTTTAACAAGGCTAGTACTTTTATGGGTATGGAAGCATTTGATTTGCCTTATAATTTTCAGAATTACAATGCTCCTTATAGGTAAAAGAACATGTACATTTCATAATGTATTTCCCAAAGGGATGCATATACAAATTAAAACAAAAGCATAATTCACATTTAAAAACAAAGAAATTCCATCTCAGATCCAAGACTGTGCCTTGGCTGCTTCAGAGGCTAACAAGCTTACAGGGTGGAGGGTCAAGGAAAAGATGGTGAGCATCAAGAAAGGCAGTCATTCTAAAGATTCTGTCCACTACCACTCACAGATATTGTCTGGTGTCACTCAAGCCTCAGCTCAATTACCTGTGATGTGCAACTGATCTACCCAATATATACACATATCTTCCACACAGAATAATCCAAATAAAATGCCTATACAATGTCAGGAAACAACACTGGAGATCACATATACTTCCTGCACAAAAAGAGATACCATGAACACAGGACAATATATTCACATCAGATACTTTGGACTTCACAGCAATACAGCATTTGAAGTCTTAAGCTTGTTGGCCTCTGAAGCACCTTTCTCTCATTTTTTTTACCTCTCTGTCTCCTGGCCTTTTATAGCAAGAACTGTTTCTAGAGAAGTCAAACTTAAGGAAAAGAAAAACTACTTTGGTCAAACAATTTTATCTGCCCACTACCATCATCTTGCCTCTTAAAGAGACATGCTTATGCAAATTTTCTAGAATCCACAGCTTCAAACTCACTTAAACATGGTTCTTAAGTAGAGCTGCACAGTGGTTCAGGAATTTTTGAACACTCATAATGACATGTAATGTTCACTGTTGCCACATGGCCTAATCCAGACCAATAAAATAATCAAAGGTTAGTGGAGGAAATTACAAGCTACTTGGGAACATGGTAGCCTTGCAAGAGTCTCCTCCTCTTGTCCATGTCATTGATGCTGTGTGCTCAGTTTAAGCTCCCCTTACTCTGCTGTTCACTGGTTTTGCCAATGACTAAACAAGAAAAAAATAACAAAACTTGCCCAGTCAGGATGCAGCAAATTCCCAATAGAATTTTGCCAACATTAATCTACCTCAAGGTGTGGTCCTCAGAAAACCACTCCATCTAAAAGAAAGGAATTGCCCTACAAGCCCTAGCTGAAATACAAAATGGCTCCTCGTTAATTACTTCTTTAAGATGAAGTTTTAAATTTTCCAGAGAAGAGCTTTATTGAGACCAATAGCTTTTTCTTTATTATGATGTGATCAGTACCTATTGACTGACATCCCCTTCTTCCTAACCACAGTGAAGACAGCTAATAACTACCAAATAACAACAAAAATGATCCATCGGGGGCAAAAATGAAATCTGCCAAGTTTGTCTTTCAAAACCATAAGCAAAATAAAATATTATAATTATGGCTTCAACCAAAAAAAATTCATCTAAGTTACCTTCCATTATTAAAATTATAAAGTTCATCTGCCATTTTAAAAGTAGTGTTAGTATTCATAGTCTCAAACAAGTTACAGTTAGAATGAAACTATTCCAGTGAAGGCAGGAGTAGCACCAAGGGCTCCAGCCCAGCCTGGGTACAAAGTGAGATCTTGTCTCAAAAAAGGAAATAGGAAAAGAAAGAATACTTTTCAGCCGGGCGTGGCGGTGCACATCTTTAATCCTAGCACGTGGGAGGCTGAGGCAGGCGGATCTTTGTGAGTTCAAGGCCAGCCTGGTCTGCATAGCGAGTTCCAGGACAGCTGGGGCTACAGGGAGACCCTGTCTCAAAAAGACCAAAAAAAAAAACAAAAACAAAAACAAAAACAAAAACAAAGAAGAAGATTTCTTATTGTCCTATCTATTAATAAATACACTTAACATCACATTATAATCTCTTCAGTCCTTGGGAAGGATGACTATGGTAGGAGAGGAAGAAAGAGTAGAGAACAAACCCAAAATACAAGTCCACAAAATCTGAACACGAAAGTCAAACATAGCGGCCAAGTGTATGCAAGCTGCTGCGGGAATAATTTACAGTAAAAGACAAAAAGAAATGTTCAGAATTTTGATTGTCGAGAAGCCAACTTCATCTTCATTGTTAGTTTGGAAGTTGTTATTAAGTTTCTTAAATACCCTCTGGAAGTCGTCCCGTGACTTGCTTCTCCTTAGAGAACAAAACAGGACACAAGTTGTCCCGTTTCCTTAAAGTATGTCATCTGACTTCTGACCTCTCAACTTTTCTCAGGACAGTCTGCGCTTTTCAAGTGAAGGTGGACGAACACCTCTGCCAGCTACTGAGGGAGCCCCCACTCGCAGGGCGCAGCGCCCTGCCAGGCTAGACCACGGGCTTGGATGGAGCTGGTGCCCCGCTGTAGCCTGCTTGGCTGGGCAGAGCCCGCCGCCTCGCAGCCCGCGCTCACCATTGTGCTCGCCGTATCCCCAGCTCAGCCTCGCCATGGTCCTCGCCGGACCGCCGCGCAGTGAATGGCCAAGAGCTGGAGCCCGGGAACTGGGCTGTTCCAGCCGGAGGGCGGGGCCTCGAGAACCCCAACTCCGAATCCGGAACAGAGCCGTCACCTGCAGGGGGCGCCCGCGGGAGGAAGGGGGACCTGGAACTGACTGAGGCTCCAGGGAAGGATTTCCAAAGGGGGATTTCCTGCCTTCTGAGAAGTCTGTAGCCGGGAGAGGACTTTCTGGAAATGACTCACCCAGGCAGGAGCTTCTGGCTGGAGATGGGGATTTGACAGGGATGTGCAGGGGTCCTTGATGGAGGTGGCAGTGGTGATGGCAGGTGCACTGATAACGGTAATAACCATCTTTTAAAATGACAAGGGTTCTGAAGGGCTCACAGCCCGCCCTCCCCGCACCCACAGCCCTATCCTTTGCTACCTCCTTCCCTGTTTTCTCTGGGTCCTTTCTGCGCTCTCTGCTTCTGGGTGCATTCTTCTTACTACAGGACCCTGCTGGCTTGGTCTTTTTTTTGGACTATTGCTGGGCGTGGTGGTACACGCCTTTAATCCTAGCACTCTGGAGGCAAGAGGCAGGCGGATCTCTGTGAGATCAAGGCCAGCCTGGTCCCCAGAGTGAGTTACAGGCCAGCTGGGGTTTCAGGGAGAACCTGTCTTAAAAAGACAAATAAATAAATAAGTAAATAAATAAATAAATAAATAAATAAATAAATAAATACATACATACATACTTGGACTACTGCCCTTCTGACGGTGCAAGAAGAAAGGTTTTCAGACCTTCTTTTCCAGATGGTTGATGGACTCCCTGTCCTGGAACTGAAAGCAGAACTAGCCACAGGGCCTTGCATTACTTCCCGAAGTGTTCTGGGCTCCTAGTTGAAAAAGAAAGAACTGTGTAACCTTCAGAGTTTATTACTGTTCTAACTGCCTGGGGGTTTAAGTTGTGGTCAGTTTACGGTGTTACTTATGGACAAGCTAAAGCAAACAGCTCCTTAACAGGCAGGAGCTACCATTAAAACAGTGTAAGTGATTAAGTCTCATCTCTTTATTTTCTTGGCATTCCGCAGAGCGGTTGCATGGAACAGGAGCCCAAGTCTCCTCTTGGTAATCACTGCATTGTTTAGGCACCTCTAAATATTGATCCATTAAACTATTGCTTATTTGTACCTCTTTGAAGACCCCATACCATAGCTTGTCCCTCAGCATAGAAAGCAACAGAACACGTTTTTAATACAGCTATTGTTCAATAACAATAAACTTGAAATCCTCCTAAATCTTGAAAGTGCTGATTTCCTTTTTCCATATTTTCTGGAAGAACTGGGTTCAGTTATGCCAGTATAGTAAGGGCCAAATTTCTAAGAATAAAATCTGACATGTTCACTTTCATCACAAAAATACACAGTTTTTCAGGGCCAGTCAGATAAAGGCCTTACCTAGCAACCCTGACCACCTGCATTTGATCTTAGCTAAATGAACACCTCAGTTATGCATCAGACCTGTGGGCACAGACTTAACTACTGAGGACACACCTATTCATGGTATCTATGCAGTGAGAGAGACAATAGAAACTCAAAATGTCATGAACCACTTTTTCCCAGTGTCCTTGTCTCTAGTCAACTGCCTTATGTCTTACAAATCCAGACAACTTCTCTGTGAGGAGCCAAGAATCACAAGTTTATTAACTGAGATAATTTAGCACATCATGGTGAAAAATCCTCTAGTTTTTTTAGCACTATCAGTGCCCGATACCCAACAGTAGTTGTTCAATGAAAGGATAAATGAGGGGCTGGAGAGATGGCCTAGCGGTTAAGAGCGCCGACCGCTCTTGCAGAGGAACCGGGTTCGATCCCCAGCACCCACAGGGCGGCAGAGAACCGTCCGAAACTCCAATTCCCGGAGAACTCAAGTTCCAGGGGAATCCGACGCCCTCTTCTGACCTCCGCGGCATTGCACAACACGGGTGCACAGACCTGCATGCAGACAGTACATTCATACACGTACAGAAATAAATAAAATTTAAAAAAAAGAAAGGATAAATGAATAAATGAATAAACCAAAAAATTTGAAGAAGTTCTGACTGCTAGTCTTCAAATTCCTCCCAAATTATTACTTCTATTGTTCAGGTATATTGCACTCATTGAATTCTCAGAACACTGTGTTCACTTTTGAAAACAGAAATCTGTATAATGAGAAAAAAATAAGTACTACGCACAGCAGACTAGTTAGATAACCCAGAGAGCATCCACAGAGCTGTGAACTCACCAGCCAAGAAGAACATGAAGAGCTCCATGAGCAATGTGAAATGTGTCCTGGGACATCGTAGCTGGAAGACAAAAAGCTGCAAAAGAAGGGATACGACATGCAATACTTGTTGAAAGAAAACAGAGAAAGAAAAATTGCTAGACATATTTGCAACTTTTTGGCAAAAACTTTTTGAAGGATAAAGCCACAAATTAACAAAACTGGTTCATTACATGAGGAGCAGGTATTTCATGGGATCCCACCTCAAGATGAAGAGCTGCAAGCAATTACTAGATGAGGAGACTACATTTTCTCCAGGAACTAGCTCCCTGAGAAGTTATCCAATCCCAAGTGGGCAGCTCTAAGCACAGGTACACATGGGCACCACTACTAAGTGGACTCAATGCATTTTAAATACATATATGTAATATATGTACGTATATGTAACAATAATATAGACGACAACAAGTAAATGGAAGGGAGCAGGAGGTCATGGGAGGAGTTGGAAGGAGACTAGGAGGGCTGAAAATAAGGCAAATATAATATTCACATATGAAATTCTCAAAAAAAAACTTAAAAATAAATAGAGATGAGGGATGGCTCAGTAGTTAAGAGCACTGGCTGCCCTCACATAGGACCCCCTTTGGTTCCCTGCACCCATATGGTGGCTAACAACTGTCCATAACTCCAGTTCCAGGGGATTTGATGTCCTCTTCTGACCTCCTCAAGCATTGCAGGACATGGGTGTTTGTTTACATACATGCAGGCAATATACTCATACACATAAAATAAAAATTTCAAAAATATTTTAATAAATTTAGAAAGAAAAAGTAAATCTATACTAAGAAAATCTACATGAAAATCTTATATATCACTATTGGGTTTGTTTGGGGGGTGAAATGTTGGTTCAGATTTTCTGAAAGTATTATTTAAATGTTTTCTTAAATTTTATTTTTATTGTATGTGTATGAGTGTATTGCCTGCATGTATTTAAGTGCACTCCTGTATCCCTTCTGCCCATAGAGGTCAGATGAGTATATATGATACCTTGGAACTAGAGTTAGGGATGGTTGTTAGCCACCATGTGGGTGCTGGGATCAGAACCTGGATCCTCTGAAAGAGCAGCCACTTCCCTTTACCACTGATCCATCTCTCTTGTCCCTTATTTTGTTTTATTATTTATTTTTATTTTATGTGTATGAGTGTCTTGCCTTTATGTAAGTACACCCATGCATGAAATGCCTTTGGAACCAAGGAGAGGGTATCAGATCTCCTGGGACTGAAGTCACAGATGGTTGTTAGCTGCCATGTAGGTGCTGGGAATTGAACCCTGTTCCTCTTCAAGAATAGACAGTGCTCTTAACCACTGAGCCACCTTTTTATCTCACGGATTTTTTAAAGCTCTTTTGTAAGCAACTGGAAAATAATGATAGCAATTTAAGCTTTTATGCCATCCTCCAGCTAGATGTGTTTTATAAGATAAAAAATATCAGATGTGTCCTATATACAGGCTTATATATAGTTTTAAGAGAAAAGCTCAAATAACATCAAGAATCTTGTAAAGAGAGATATAGAATGTAATAGTTATGTAGCTATAGTTCTGATAAAAATGAAACACTTTTGGACAAGAAGTTATTTTGGATGGCAAAATATAGTTTTGTTCTACAAATAAAAGATTGCTCCATACTAAAAATAGAGAGTGTTAAAGACAAAACCAAATGCCTAAAGTTTGTCAGTTTGTAAAACAATAAAGGTCTGTAAAAAGTAAAACTTAAAAAAAGATGCCACAGGTATGACAAAATTAATTGTTAAAGTTAAAAAATATAAAAATATAAAACTAAAACTAAAATATAAAATTAAAAAAAAATATATATATATATATAAAATATAAAACTAAAGACTTCTCCGTATACAGCAATAAAATTTTCTTAAGATGTTGATATGTTCCTAATGTCATTAAAAAACTTAAAAATACAAAGAGTTTGTATTTTATAAAGATAATTATTTATGCTTTATGATGAGTTTGTCGGGCTTTTAATTACTTAGGAAACTGAGTCACAACAAAGTCAAGATTTGTTTTAAATTTATCAACTCTGTCTTTGCAGCCAGTGGCAGGAATACTTCATTCAAAAGAAAGTTTAAATTATCCCACACCCTCAGCATGAACTGATAGATGCATTCTAGGATTTCCTTAGATACAGGGATGACAAATAAAAACTCTAGAACATGTCAGGCATGATGGCTCATGTCTTCAGTACCAGCACTTGGGAGGCATAGACAGGCAGATCTCTGTGAGTTTGGGGCCAGCCTGGTCTATATAGGAAGTTCTCAGTCAACCATAGTTACATGGTGAAACACTGACTCAAAATAAAAAAGAAAGAAAGAAAGAAAGAGAGAGAGAGAGATGGAGGAAGGGAGGAAGGACTACTGGATTCTGTTAGTCATATTAAAACTCCTACTGAGGTGCTGGAGACATGGCTCAATTAAGAGCACTGGACGCTTTTTCAGAGGATCCGGGTTCAGTTCCCAGCACCCACACGGAGGTTAACAACCTCTACAATTCTAGTTCCAGAGGATCCAAGACCCTGTTCTGGCTACCACAGGCATTGCATGACTCAGATGCACTTACATACATGTAGGCAAAATACATGTATTAACACATAAAAATAAATATTTAAATCTTACTAAATATTCTCAAGACTTAATTTAAATGATGTAGCCCAGAGAATTTTTCTTAAGCTGAAGTCTAAATGCTTAAAAAATATACAACAATCATTATACAAAACTGTATGGTGTTAAATACTGTAACTTAGGGACACTTATACTGTTACTAAGGTAGAATACTATATGCATATTCCAGATAATTCCACTAATGTCTGCATTACACAATCTAAAAAATCAGACACACCGGACGTGGTGGCGCACGCCTTTAATCCTAGCACTTGGGAGGCAGAGGCAGGCAGATCTTTGTGAGTTCAAGGCCAGCCTGGTCTACAGAGTGAGTTCCAGGCCAGCTGAGGCTACATGGAGACACTGTCATGAAAAGACCAAAAAAAAAAAAAAAATCAGACACAAATCTGTTAGGTTTCAAATGGAGTAGGGTAGTTCAAGAGGACACTGAGACAGATTACCAGGAACTAAGGAGTTTGATAAGAATAGTTAAGTAATGCCATGGACAGAAAGACAGAGGGGAAACAGTGTAGCAGGATCTCTGAAGAGAGCCAGAGCCTAGGTGACATAGGAGGGAGTCTCTTCTTTCAGCTTTTGAAAAAGGGGAGAGGTCCACAGCAAGAGCCTGCAGCTAGATTTTCTGATTCCCAGGCAGGAGGCAGGGAGGAGGTACAGGATGTGGTACCCCTTTGATGGAAAGTCACTTCCCAAGTGAAGTGTCCTGACGCAAGCAAATCTTTGAGTTCAGAATTCAGAGGCAGTGTCTCAGCAAAGTGCCTGTTAGTATGTGTGGAAAGAGGCCTGAGCAGAGGCTGAATTCTAACATTACATTGTTACAAAACCTTGTCAGGCACCACCATAATTTTAGTATTGGAATTAGATTGCCATTTTTTCCAATGGGTTATTCATATTGTAATCTTAGTAGTGATTCTATTAGTTTTGAGCCTTGTGTGCTTAACTGCTATCTTAATTCGATCTCATCTCATCTCATATACAATCTACCTTCAGATGGTCCTATAGTAATCTAATGCCATATACCTAGGTCCCTTTATTTGCTCTCTGGGCCCTTAATGTCAACAAGAGTGGAGACCAAAAAATTCGACATCCCTTTTCAACCAGAAGAATTCAGACCAAGTCAGTGCTCATCTCAGAAATTATTTTAGGGTCTCAGCTCTTGAACAGGGGATTGTTGGCAGCAAGTTAGACATTAGCAGGCTTGGAGGACAATAGGGACTGGAACCTTCATTCATAATCAACAGTTTGTAAAACTAATTAACTGTAATTGCTAGTCAGAAGAATGGGTCCTGAGCCCTTTCTCTAGCCCTGGGAAAAGACCTGATATCCTGTGCTGTCCTGAAGGTGACTATTAGATAACTATCCATACCTAGCTCCAGGAGGACCCCATTCATAGGATTACTGTGTAGCCAGACACTTTCTGATAAAGAACAAAGACACAACATTGCCCACTACTGCCAAATGAAAAAGGCCTGCAACCACCTCAAAAGAACAAAGTCTCTCAGGAAAAGCTGCCCTTCCATAGTAAGAAGCCTGCCTAAAATGTAGATTGGCAGAATACTCTCTGTGCCCATTGTCCACTCTCTCCTTTCTACAGACACCAAAATGGATATTTCCAAATCAGGAATAAATATTTATGGATGGCTCCAACAAAAGGGTCTCTTTGGCCACTGTCTAATCTCTTGAGAGCCTTCTACATTAGTCCCAAAGAAACTCTGCCCGTCTTCTTCACTATAATCTGTGGGTCTCATCTGAAGTCTTTTAAAACAGATCACAAGAACCATGCAGCAGAGGGAAGTCCAGAACAGAGTCCTGGTAACACAAGGTACTCTGCAATTTATGGCTTGTTTCTTTCACTCACCAAACCCTGCAATTTGTGCAGTTGTGACTTCTTAGCCACTGAAGCATCTTGTTTATTTTAGAGAGTGTTTATTTTGTGGTATTAATGTTGTATAGTGTTTCATTGTCTTAAACTCTCATTCCTAAAGTTATTCTAAGATTAGGATTGAAAAATCCAGAATTCGAGCTGCCCAAAATTTAAAGACATAGTTGACTGAGATTTGCATGACAAAGTAACCTAGACTTCATGCTAAGAAGAGGATTCTCTGGCAAAATTGAAAGGGTAACATGGATGAGTCACTCACTAGTCACTTTTAAGATTATAGCTCTCAGAAGCTTGACTCAAAGATTTTTTTGTCCTACACAGTCAAAAAAAAAAAAAAAAGACAGACAAAAAAACCCTCAAAAACAAACAAGCAAAACTAGGACCAGGTATGGTGGTACATGCCTTTCTTTAGTCCCAGCACTGAGGAGGCAGAGACAGGCAGGTCTCTATGAAATTGAGGCCAGCCTGGCCTACATAACAAGTTTCAGGCCAGCTGGGGGTACAGGGAGACCCTGTCTTTAAAAAAACCAAGCCGAATTAGAGATGGCTGAGAAACATCTTAAAACGTGTTCGATGTCACTAATCATTAAGGAAATGCAAATTAAAACCACTTTAAGATATCATCTCACTCCAATAGGCCTGGCTAGGATAAAGAAAACATATGATACCAAGTTCTGGAGAGGTTGTGGGAAAAGGGGAACATACATCCACTGCTGGTGGGAATGTAAACTTGTACAGCCACTATGGAAAGGAGTGTGGAGAATCCTTGGAAGACTTGGAATGAACCTGCTACCTGACCCA
The DNA here is from genome assembly GCA_009823505.1 of Rhizomys pruinosus. Taxonomy (NCBI): domain Eukaryota; kingdom Metazoa; phylum Chordata; class Mammalia; order Rodentia; family Spalacidae; genus Rhizomys; species Rhizomys pruinosus. Next base: position 122,797 of record VZQC01005145.1, on the reverse strand, counting down.
GCCATACCACTCCTGGGTATGTATCCACAAGACTCATCTTACTGCAGAGATACATGCACAGCCATGTTTATTGCAGCTCTCTTCACAATAGCAAGGAGCTGGAACCAACCCGACTGCCCCTCAACTGATGAGTAGACAGAGAAAATGTGATGCATCTACACAATGGAGTTCTATGCAGCAGTAAAAAAAAAGATGACATCATGAACTTTGCAGGTAAGTGGATGGAGCTAGAAGATATCATGCTGAGTGAAGTAACACAGTCCCAGAGAAACAAACACCAAATGGTATCTCTCATCTGTGGATGCTAGCACCAATCACCTAATTGTATGGCAAACTGAGCAACATTAATGTGATCTGAAAACAATTGTGCTCTTATGTTGTAGAATCCCTTAAAAAAATAAACAAATAAAAAAAAACCAAAATAAAACACACACACACTGCTGAAACCCTACATTTAATATTTTTATTCTTTAGTCAATCACATGACTTCCTAATAGAAACATACTCATATCCTCTTTTATAATGTTTCATATCATATGTTATAGAAGTTACGTGAAATAGAGGACTGGAGAGATGGCTCAGCAGTTAAGAGCACCAGATGCTCTTGTAGAGGACCTGGGTTCAATTCCCAGCCCCCACATGGTGGCTAACAATGGTCCATAATTCCAGTTCCAGGGGATTTGACCATCCCACCATTGAAGGCTTGCTGTACAAGCCCAAGGCATCTAACAAAACCCCTCATTCTTACCAACATACCCATATATCTTTATAGCCTAGATCACCAGCTCATCTCCTCTTCACCATCATTCCCACTAGCATAGCTAGTTGCTTCCAACAAGTTCTACATCCACCATATACCTCGTTTTGACATTTGTTCCAGCAATATCCAAAAATAAACAATTTGAGTTATAAATGCTAGACATGTGTATAACTTTACATAGTCAGTAGTTACAATTTGGAAAATAAAAAAGGAGGAGTGAAATTAGCCCTAATGTTATGTGATATTTAGCTCAATAAATCAAAATTATAATCACTTCGACATGAGCCAATATATTTTAAAGTGTCAGCTATCAATTACCTCTCAGCACACATGCCAGATTCAGCGCACATTACCAGGTCTGTGATAATGAAGCTTTACAAATCTTCTTCACAGCAAGCACGACATGAAGCTTTTTTTAGCAGAGGCACATTGCAGGAGAAAGGAATAGCTCTTCCTGGTTGCAGAATGTTGCCCTTTTGTTTTCTTCTTACTGTTAGAGACTTTAGGATCAAAGTCTGGGCCCCTGACAGTCCCCAAAACGTAGTAGTCTCAGCCACCCATCCTCAATGTGCCAAATGAAGAGATAAGCAATAGTGAAAAGCAGAGAAAGAACAGTTATTTAGTGTGGCCACACGACAGAGATCCAATAACTGACAAATCTATTTTTAAGTTACTGCATCAAGTTTAGGTTTAAATGGAGGGCTAGAAGCAGGTACACATAAGAACTCCTAGTCAGAGTGTTGTCCTGCCCAACCTTGACTCAGCATTGTCTCTTCTGCAGGGTGGTCTGGTAATTTGTCAGAACTCTGTGAAGTCTCATCCTTGGAGACAAGTTATTCTTCTATCTGGCACCAGTCTTCAATCTTTCCCTTTCCCCATGGTGAGAGTCTCTTGGAAATCTCAAATTTGGGGGACAATTATTTCATTGATCAAAGGGAGAAACACAAATGTCTCTCCTTAGAGAATCTTTGCGCTTCCTACATTGCTGCTGTCAGCAACACATGTGCAGACACAGAGGGTCTGTTGTCCCATAGTGTGTGACCCCTCAGTAGGGACCAGAGAGTCTAGTTCACCACCCCACAGAGTCTAGTTTCATGCTACCCTCCTGGTCAGCAGATTCCCTGACTCCCTCCACAGGCTGCTCACCTTGGCCCTCCTGACATGGACCCTGTGTACTCCATGCTATATCTCAGTGTCCTTCAGGATACCTGTATGCTTGAACACTAGCTCTAGTGTTTGTATATCTTGAAGTGGTACTTTGTGGTTACCTGGAAACTATGAACCAAGTTCTACCTAGGCAGAGTCCATTGGGCTATAATCACACCTTCTCCAATGATGTGAATACAGCCTTTGAGAATAAATAGGCTGACTTCCAAATGTGCTTCTCTTGGCAAACTCCCATAGCCTTTGAGTATTGGTACTTCTCTTTATATCTTTACTCTAGGTTATAATAAGTATTTAAAGTAAACTATTCCTGCACGCTGAGATTTCTGCCTCTTCAGCAGACCTTAATCATAATTCAATCATAAATTTTATACTGTTTTTCATAAAAAGAGTTTTAAATCTGATGTTTCACTCTAATTGTACCTCTCAATTCAGAACACCCACATGAAATTACTGACTACTAGACAGCATAGTTCTATGATTTATTTACTCTTACTTTATGTGTATATGTGTGCCTGAGTAAATGTGTACTGGATATCTTTGGTGTCAACTTGACATGCCCCGGTTGAGGGACCCTCAGTTGGGGAAGTGCCTTCATTGGATTGTCCTGTGGCCATGTCTGTGGAATATTTTATTGATTGTTGAGTGATGTGGGAGGGCCCAGCCCACTGTGGGTGGTTCCACCCCAGGCAGGTTGTTGTGAATTGTATAAGAAAGCAGGCTGAGCAGGGGGCAGGGGAGCAAGCCAATAAGCAGCATTCCTCCATGGCCTGTATTTCAGCTCCTGCCTCCAGGTTCCTGCCCTGAGTTTCTACTTTGAGCTCCCTAAGTGATAAACTATGAACTGGGAGGCATTGTTGAGTTAGAAATGCCACTCTACCAAAGAATCTCTCGAGAGGCCAAAAACTGTGGAGGAAATGCTTTAGTAAAAGAACATTACATCAAGGAAAAAGTACAGAACACAACACAGAGACAGTGACAGAGACAGATCAACGCGTTGGGCCGAGCACACTCCCATGGGACTGGAGGGCAGCGGCCCCGAGGTCCGATTCTCTCCCACTTTTATTCCCAGTTAGGGGATTTCCACTGAGGTTACGGTGACCCTTTCTCTGATTGGTGGGGTCTTGGTGGTTGCAGACCAGGCAGTCTTTCATTGGATCAGTCCACCAGTTCTGTACCCCTTTGTTTGAAACAATGGCTGTGTTTAGTAGCGCGAAGTCCCTTGGAGAGTAACAGGCTCCTTAGAGGGTGAGAAGCACTCCTACAGGGCTGGGAAAGTTCATCCTGACCTCAGGTAGCTCTGGGAACTAATAACTCGGGGTCACACTGTATTCTTGTGGTTAAGATAGTCATGGGAACCAGACCTGCTTCAACTAGAGAGTTGCTCCTGCATGGTTAACCCTTTCCTTTTGATTAACTTCTTTCTGACCTGGTCCTAACATTCCCCCCTTTGAGATAGGATCATGAGTCAAATCATGGACTCATCTGTAGTAATGGGTCCAAGGACTATGAGCTGGACTGCAGAGATTAACTGAGGCATAGCATCTGTGGGCACCTGGTGGGGCAGTCAGCAAACAAGATGGCTACTAAGGTACATTCCTATATAGACTCTGGGCAGGACCTCAGGTAAGGAAAAGGTCATAATATTGACAGCCTCTAGGGGAAGTGGACACCTGTGTGTCCCTTGGTATTCTGGGAAACTCATTCCTAACATTCCAGTCTTTTGATTATAGGGGAATGGGATGCTGTTCTTTCTTCTGTATCTGCTTCAGAGCTGAGGAGGGACGAAGTCTTGATGGAACAGGTGTCAGGCTAGAGGGTTAGAATCCGGTCTCCCATCTTGGCCATTCTAGTTGCCAGGTATTTTGGACAAGATCAATGGTGGGCAGTAGTTAGTGTACAGTTTTTCTGCAACTGAAAAGACAAGCTGGTTAAGTCTTATGTAAGTGTACCAGTGCATAGACTTCACAGTACCAACAATGGACCTAGTGGGTGTATTAGTGATTGGAGGGTCCCTGTCTAGAATTTTCAGAGGAAAAGAGGACCTATACTCTATTCTGAGGAATTTCAAAAAACTCTTTTTAATACTCAGGGCTCCAGAATGAAAGCCAGCTTAACCTACTTCTGAGTTATTTTCTAGCATGGCACAGTAGATCTTTTACCTATCTCTATGGTAGTTCTTTGATTATAGTTTCCTGTTGGGGTGTTTAAAACAGCACAGTTAAATCAAATTAGTTTGGGTGTTAAGGTCAGTTGAGATTCTGCTCCTTAAGGGTCATTCAGGCCTTGTGCCTGGCTCTTTTTAACAGTTCCATCTATGTGAGGACAAAGTCAGGTCTTGCTTGACCAGAGCTTCCCTTTTAAGCGTGAGGAATTTCTCCTCTATACTGACTTTCCTCCTTTGACTGGACACTGGCCAGAAGAAGTCAACTTAACTGAATCTCCAAGACCTCCCTGGCTCAGGATGACTGGTGACTCACTACCACAGGACATGTACAAAGGTGCCCATGTAGGACCCTAGGATTTAAGTTGACCTTAGAGGGAAAGGGCCAAAATATTGTTCTTTTAAATCCCTCTTGCCAAATCAGATCGGAGCTTTAAGTATCGTTATTAAACCTCCAAGAGGGTCAGTTGAATGTTTTCCTATATAACACATAAATAAATCTTGAACATTGACTTAAATATTCTTTATAAATTCTTAATTGCTATTGCAAAACATTCTGACTAATAGTGAAAGCTCATGACAGGAGCCTGAAGGTAGTAACTGCAGCAAAGTCTAGGAAGGAGTGTTGCTTACTGGCTTGTGTTGCTGGCTCATGTTTAATTTATTGTATACACTATAGAAATATCTGGCCAAGGATGGCATTGCCCACAATGGGCTCAGGCCAGTCTAACAAAGGCAATTATTAAGGTTTCTTAGCTCAGGTGTGTCAAGTTGGTGTTAAACCTATCCAGTAAAGCACACAATCTGTTCTTTAACATAGTCCAGGAAACAAACCCAAGATAATAAAGAGACTAAAAACAATACCTTCTAGGACTATCTCAAATGATGGCCATGTTACTTATCCTCAAATTTTAAATTATATCTTTGAGAAGAAAAAGGAGGGGAGGGCCTTATCACTTAACCTACAGAAGGCAAGAAATGCTTAAATCAAGTTCACCAGAATTGGTTTCATTTGGACTGTTCTCATGTGGTCCCCAGAAGTGAAACCTAATTTTTCTTAAAAATGTTAAAAATAACATGTGCCAAGTATAACAGATATATAGCAGAGTTATAGAAGCTAATGTACCAACAGCAAATCACAATTAACATAAAAGAAACTAAAGACTCTATCTGCTACACATTTAAAGAAAACAAAAAGTATGTTTCACTTTAAGTGAAAAATAGAGTTTATAATCCTTACCAAGTGATTTTTATCAAATGTTTGTTCTATTAATCCACTGCATCCATAGGGTGTTAGCACTTTGTTTATCATTTTTGCCAACTGTAGCATTTTGTAGGCAAACCAGAATAAACACTTTTATCATAGATGTAGCTAATGATTATTAATTCTTTTAAAATGACCTAAAGTTTTCCTCAAATTTTATTTCATGCTATTAACCCCATCCAATCAAAAGCACTTGTCAAGTTGCATGAGTTACAAAGTAAATAATTTTGGTTCAAAAAAATGTGCAGTGTTCTCAAAACTCAACAGTTACCCATTAACACAAATCTCTAAAACTAAAAGAGTTGGAAGATAAGTTTCACAGTAATGTATATTTACCTTTAATATATTATTATGATGTTTATGTCACAATAGTACTTTTTAGTGTTCACAATTTATAGCTTCAGTTTGTACATATGTAACCCAGGAACATAAGGGACAATTTTCACTAGTATAAACTATCCCTAAAGGGAAAAATAATGAATCACCACCCCATATAGAACTATAATAATGGTATGAATTTAAAACAAATTAACACAACATGGTTTTTCATGTGAACTGTTTTTAAAACACCAGCATGTGGGGCTGGAGAGATGGTGGTTAAGAGCGTGACCGCTCTTGCAGAGGAACCTGGGTTTGATCCCCAGGCACCCACATGGAGGCGAGAACTGTCTGAAGCTCCAATTCCAGGTAGAACCATGTTCCAGGGGAATCCGAGACCCCCTTCTGAACCGCGGTGTGCACGACAGGGGCCAGACCGCATGCAGACCATACATTCATACACATACAGAAATAAATAAAATTACAAAAAATACCAGCATGTGAAATTTTGGATATTTTATTTAACACCTTTATTGACTAAGAAATTTTGCATTAATTTTTCTAACCATTTTTTTACCTTACCTTAAATTTTAAACTGTCTTAAGTGGGGGTGATATGTAAACAAACAAACGACCTGAACCTTTAAAGGGCAGTTTGAACCTCTGAAATCCAAATGACCTATTTAATACTCAGGTCTAAGACAATTTTTTAAAACTTTTGAATAACTTTTATTTCACCCTTGAATATCAAACTGATTGGTAGTCATAAAAATCAATTTTTATAGACTGTCCACATGTTGCATGGTACTGAGAATCTCCAGCTGTGAAACACAATTTCTTGTATGTGCTATAAACACATTATAGAATTTTGAAAAGCGAACAGTACTTTATACCCACATACGGTTTTAAAACTTAATTTTGGTGATGACAGTCTATAAAGGTTGTATTGAACAGAGGCACAGACATATATTGTTATCATATACAGACATACACACATTGGAGAAAAAAAACATATACTGTCCATAAATGGTCTGGTAGATTCTAATATGCTGTAAGTTTATTACAGAGTTGTTAACAGTATCATCCACATATATACACATTTATCTATACATTCATACAAGAGATTTTTATCCTAGTGTTTGTATTGAACAGACTCACATAACTTGTTGTCAGATGTTTTCATTCTTCAGAGATGTCATTTAAAGCATACAGCCCCAATTGCATTCCCAAGGCTGAGGTGGCTAATACAGTTTTCTTACCATGCTGTCATTGATGCTTTACACCTTTAGTTTTAAACTATGAACTTATTGAAATATTTTAACAAATAATGAAAAACAGAATTATATATCCAGTTTGTACTGAAGGCTAGCCATAACTGAAGTCACAATACAATAATTAAAGACAATTTCACCAAGGAAGAAGCTAAAGCATAAGGTGTCAGGAAACATTCAGTCCTACCAAGGCAGTACAAAACCAAGACAATTAGCAATGAACAATACCAAAAAACATTTTAGGCTGTTTCAATGGAGAGAAGAAATTGCAGTTCACAGGGATCTAGGGAAAGCTGTGTGCTACTGTTTATGGTGGCACAGCTGTCAAAAGCCTGGCTAAGTAGAAGAAAAGAAAACAGACATTTGTTTTAAGGGTTTAACCATTTAACCATAAGGGTTAAAAATCAGGTCTTTAGAGGTCTGGAAAACAAGTTTAAAGGAAACTGAAGTTAGAATACCTGCAACTTTAAAACAGTTTAATTTGGAGATCAAATCTAGTCTTAACAGATAACAAATAAAACCTTTAGATAACCAGTTTAGAATTTTTCTCTGTAGGAACTTAGGAACCCGGGTTCAAATTAGGCCTTTGAAAAAGTTTAAGAGGCATGCCAAAAGTAAAGTTAATTTTTGTGCACAATACAGAATGAAAGAACTTTGAAGTGGCCACTTTTAACAGAAACCAACACAGAAGAACACACATGACACGCATGGGAGAACAGTTAACACACAGCTTGCATAGACATATGACTTAATATAATGAGAGATTCCCTTTTTCTTTTTAAAATCTCATAGAATAACTTGATGTCAAGGCACAGAAAGTTCTCAATTTTCTGGTCTGCTGCACACCTTGGCTGTGCAGGGCTGTGGAACCATTAATTCTTCATTGTCACATTTACACACAATCATTTAGAGTTTAAGACATTTTTTAGTTAACTCCATTAAAACACGTCTGTACTCAAAGCCCCCAAATGCTGGGTTGATTTCACTAAATGCCTGCTCCACCTTAACTAACAGTCCTGTTAAGGAGGGCTAGCTGCCTGGCATCTTACAATGATGAATCTTGTATTTCCAGGGGAGTGGACAGTAACAGCTCTAGCTGCTTGGAGCTTGCAGCATGGGCCCTTTGTGTGCATACTTGCCTGCACAGGTGAGAGGGGAGTAGGGGATTAGAAGAAGCAGATTGTCCCATGTTAGATTCGAAGTACAGAAGAACAGAAACAAAAGCAGTAATGAGAAAAACACAAAGACCACAAATCAAATGAACATGGTAAGGACACAGAGGACATAGAAAGGACTCACACAGCAGGGGCTATCTGCCACGACCAGAACCGAAGGGCTGGACCCACTGTCCATGCCCCAAAACCAGGATACTAGACTGTCCCTGAGTCTAGTATCAGACGAACCCCCTGTTTGTCTACTGGAGAGTGGGAGCGTCCTCCTTCTCTCATGCTCAGAGGAACAAGTCGCGTCCAACCTTCTTCTAAGGCAGCAGCCCTGGCGCCATAGAAACAGAAAACTGAAACCAAAACAGGAGCTTATGCTAGGTACCTTTCAAAGTGCTTTGTTCTCCAAGGCCGGCAGGAGTCCCACAAAGAGGGAGAGGCCCCTCAAGGTGGAGGTGGTGTATCTCAGTGTATCTCAGTGGGACCTCCAGATGTTGGACTCAAACTGCCATATTCACAAAATTAACCAACGAGGGGCCACAGATTAATACGAAATTTATTTAATTTGCTGGTGCACCAGAACCCAATTAAGAAAACTGACACATCAAGAGAGCCAACTGTTGTTGTTTCAGGGATGCAACCCATTCCACGCAGGAATGATCACGACCCTGACTGTTACAGAGAATTTTTAAAGCCAAAGCCACAAACTAGAGGAATTTGGTGACATCATACATACACAATTGCAAGGCTATAGAAACACAATGTAAGCAGTGGTGACCTTTAAGCTGATTGGTTGTGTTTAGCAGCATGAAGTCCCTTGGAGAGTAACGGGCTCCTTAGGGGGTGAGAAGCACTCCTACAAGGCTGGGAAAGTTCATCCTGACCTCAGGTAGCTCTGGGAACTAATAACTCAGGGTCAGACTGTATTCTTGTGGTTAAGGTAGTCATGGGAACCAGACCTGCTTCCACTAGAGAGTTGCTCCTGCATGGTTTTCCTTTTGATTAACTTCTTTCTGACCTGGTCCTAACAGCATACAATGAACAAACCCTTTCCTCCCCATGTTGGTATTGGTCAGAATGTTTTTGTCACAGCAATTGAAGACAAACTACAACAGAAATTGGTACCAGGATTGTAGGATGACATATTTCTGGGAAAGACCTGACCTTGGTGTTTTGGGGAGGATTGTGGAAGTGCTTGGAACTTTGGACTACATAAGGCATTGAGTGCTTAGATTTTGTTGCTGTGGAGCTCACAACAGTTATGCTAAAAGAGTTGTAGATGATGGAGGCCTGGTTTATGAAACTTCAAAGGGCTGTTTGTATGACATTTGTGAATTGAGAATCAGTGAGTTCTGATCAGCTGGGGCTGAAAACTCATGTGCTGAAGAAGAGACCAGAACTTGAAATGAAATCTTTGCTTTATGAGGACAATTGATGTTGGTTTGTAGGAAACTTCTCTTGCTACGACCAGGTACAATGCAGTCCTGCTAAGGGAAGGGGAACAGTGGCCACCTGTGGTCACTGTGGGGAACTGACCCCTCAACACAGTTCAGTTGGTCACTTTGTAACCTAACCCAAGAGGTACTTCCAACTCAGGTCCTTAGCCTGGGAAGTGGAATGCTTCCTGTCTGGCCATGCTATCCCACCTGCCCCCAAACTGCTGGTCTCTGGACAGGAATTTCAGGGTGATGATTGATTGCCAATCACCCACTCACAATCCACTCCACAGGTTGGTAACCTGATTAGTCTCTGTCCAACCCCACGATAGCTTACCAGGTCAGCAATCTGATTGATCCCCCAACACTCAAAATCCAGGCCTGCTTCAGCCTGCATACATGTAAAATAACAGATCTGAGGATTCTGCATGATGATGGTGATGGAGAATTCAATTTGTTGCATGCTGTGAGTCACTTTTATAAGCAAAATGATGTCATCTCTCAGAACCAATCACAGACCCCAGTCTCTGGCCCCTGTATGCTGCTGTCCCACCTAGCATCATGTGCCTGGGCCATGAGTTGCTCCCTCCTGGGGTGGGGTCAGAAGAGCCCCATGACTTCCATGTTGTGCCCTGAGGGGCGCTAGCTGAGAACTAGCCCCTAATTCAAACTGGATCTTTCCATTCTGGTTAGGTGGGGTTGAAAGATCAGTTGTAAGTTGAGACTAGCATCATTGTGATGAAATCTTCTGGGAAGAATTTCCTCAGGGTCAGCAAACCAAAGCGGTGGTCCAAAGGGGACCTGAGCCTCCATCTCAAGCTAGAAGTAGGATTTGGTAATTTGTAAGAGTCTACTATATGGTTCTGGTGTTAGAATTCTGAAGGGTTCACAGAGAGCAGCTGAGACTTGGCACTGTGAGAGGCCCAGAAAGGGTATTGATGAAATACAGCCTTGGTTGCAGTGAAGACCCCAGGACTGAAAGGGTCAGGAAGAGAATCTGAGGCTTTGTACCAGGAGAGGTCAGAAGGGCCCATTGGTGAAGGTACAACCTCCATTTCAGTGGAGACCCCAGCTTTTTGGAGATGCCAGGACCATGGGATAACCATCAAGGGGAGCACCAGGTATGGAATGGAGCTGGCCTGGGCCTGCAATATGAGCTGTGTGTGCTGTGGACAGCAGAGATGGAGAAGTGAAGCTGCCCAAACCTTCTGGAGCCCAGAAGATCATGAGTGAATCCCGGATATCCAGCCTTGAGCAGCCTTGATGGACTTTGCTTTTGCTTAGGTGTGCTCAACCTTCCTTTTTGAAATAAGACAGTACTTGTTTTGGATTTTATGGGAGCCCACAGTTAGAGATTTTCAAAAGAGCCTGTGAACATTTTTTTTTTTTTTTTGGATTTTTAAAGGACTGTGGGGCTGTTAAGGTGGTACTGTCTTATGTTGTGATATTAATGTTAACATCATATCTTAGGGACAGTGATGCGTTTTGTGTAAAGTTGACAAAGGGTCAACTGCTGGATAGCTTTAGTGTCAACTTGAGACTTCTGGGTTGAGGGACCCTCAATTGGGGAATTGCCTCCATTGGACTGTTCTGCGACCATGTCTGTGGCATATTTTCTTAATTGTTGAGTGATGTGGGAGGGCCCAGACTACTGTAGGTGATTCCATCCCAAGCAGGTTGTTGTGAATTGTATAAGAAAACAGGCTGAGCATGGGTCAAGGGAGCAAGCCAGTAAGCAGTGCTCCTCAATGGCCTGTGTTTCAGCTCCTGCCTCCAGGTTCATGCCCTAAGTTCCTATCTTGAGCTCTCTAAGCGATGAACTGTGACCCAGTAGGTGTAATATGAATAAACCCTTTCCTCCCTAAGTTGGTATTGGTCAGAGTGTTTTGTCACAGCAATTGAAGACAAATTAGAGCAATATGGTATGTGGACCATATGCATATGGGTGCCCACATAGGCCAGAAGAGGGCATTAGATCCCTCTGCAAAGTGACCAGTTGTGAGCTGCCTGATGGAAACCAAACACCACAGGTCCTCTTCAAAAGCAGCAAGTGCTCACTGAGATATCTCTCCAGCTCTGGCAGCAAAATTGTAATTCCACTGAATTGTATTCAATTATTCCAACTGAAGATATCCAAATAGACTTTAGATATTTCTTCCATTATTCAATTTCCCTTCACTTTTCCTTATTTTATTAAATGGCACTAAGAAAAATGACTGCCTAGAAATATATTAAAACAAGCTAAGTGGAATAACACTTGCTTACAAAGCTTATAGAGCTCCTATTATGTGTCAGGCACTGTTGTAAGCACAGGGGCCTAACAGCTATCCTAGCCAGACCCCCATACTGCTCAATGATTGTCAATGTTCACCTCTTATGTTCTTCTCCTTATGAATATTCTTCCTGAATAGAGGTAATTTAATAGAGTAATTGTGTAATTTATAAAAGGAACAGAAGTGATGATTCCAAGTTCCAGTCATTAAAAACTGCCAGCTTCTCTCTTGGTCTCCTGGAATACTGATTCTGAAGGACATACCCATGTCATGAGGACACTACAATAGTTCTGTAAAGAAGCCTCTTGGGAAGGACTTGGGGCATCATGGTAGGTACCAGTTTGCAACTGAATGAACCTCTTTGGAAAAAGATTCCCTAGCTGCAAACAAGCCCTAGCAGACTATAGCCTGAGCCAACATCTAACTCAAGCCTCCTGAAAGAGGCTGAGCAAGAACCATGTGTGTAGCTTAGCTTCTGCCAAACTCCCGACCCACTGAAACCAAAAAATTGCAAATGATTACTGGTATTCTGAGTAACTACATTTTAGGGTGATTTGCTATGCAGGATTAAAAGAGTAATACAGCATCAAACAAAACCAGATAAAAAGACCTGCATGTATAGAATTTTCTTGCAGGAGAAACCTATAAAAATGAGCTACACAACATTATGTGGTTGATGTTGAAACACGTGGAAGTTTAGAGGTAGTTAGGAAACTCTTCACTGGAAAGGTATCATTTGGGAAAATACTTAAAAGGTGTGTGTATGGAGGAAGTAAGGCTTGCAGCTATTTGGTGGAGAGGCATGTTCTAGGAGGAAGGTCAAAGAGCAGAAGCCTATGTGTCAGGATTAATGAGCAATGCAGAAGCAGGAGGGGCACAAAGGGGCTCCTGGAGGGCCTCACCTTGAATTTTTGTCCTGAATCTTGAGAACCAGAAATGATGGCATCTGACTAAGGTTTTAGCATACATCCTCTGGCTACTAGGTTGAGTAGACCAGTCAGGATTACAATAATCCAATCAAGACAAAGGTGGTAGGGGATCACATCACACTGTGGTCCTTGACAGTTCCTCGTTTTTATATTTTTGTAATTTTCCAAATTTCTGTATACTTTTCTAATGCCAAAAGAAAAAAGTTTTTGTTTTTTTGGTCTTTTTGAGACAGGGTCTCCCTTTAGTCCCAGATGGCCTGGAATTCACTATGTAGATGATGCTGGCTTTGAACTCACAGAGATCTGCCTGCCTGTGCCTCCTGAGTGCTGGGATTAAAGGCATGCACCACCAGGGCCCAGCCAGAAAAAAAGACAAATGTTACTGAGTTGGCTGGAGTTTACATTTTCAACTAAACTTTGTAATTACAAATCACTACATAATCTTTTTTTTTTTTTTTATAATTTCTTCAGCTATCCTGTCAACTTATAGTTTGGTAGCACACTGCCTTCTTTGCTTTAGCCATCTTTCTATTGGAAACATGTCACCTGCTAAACATTGCATAATTCCTCTAATTTTTAACCATTATTTCCTTCCTAAGCATCATAAAAATGTTAAAGGACTTCATGTATCCTGCAGATACTTTTATTAGCCTTGCGGTATTTATTTGTTGATTCTTTTTTTTTAATTTTATTTATTTTTTATGTGTATGAATGTACTGTCTACATGTTTGTGCACCCGTGTCCTGCAATGCCACGGAGGTCAGAAGAGGGTGTCCGATTCCCCTGGAACTGGAGTTAAAGACAGTTCTCAGTCTCCATGTGGGTGCTGGGGATCAAACCCGGGTCCTCTGCAAGAGCAGTTGGTGCTCTTGACCACTAGGCCATCTCTCCAGCCCCCTATTTGCTGATTCTTAACCTTCATTTAGTTTATGCTCCAGGCCTTCTTTGTGACTACAACTAGTTCAGGTTTAAATTCTTAAGCATTTGGCTAAGAACGTGCTCTGATCAATTTTCTTAAATTAAAAATATTGTGGTACATTTATTATTTCCAAGGAACAGTATGATAAACTGAAGTTTTCTGCTAGGTTAATTACTAACAATGAGCACTTTAAAATGTGTACTGAACTGTCTCCAATCCATGCCTGTTTTTTACACATCAGAGAATTTTATTTTTTAGCAAATATTCATGCCATGGGCTGGAAATACGTAAATCTGAATGGGAATATAAGGATGATGAGCCATGGACGTGGTCATGAGGTGTGCAGGAGAGATGTGCACACACACAAGTAATACAAAAATATAAGGATGATGAGCCATGGCTGTGGTCATGAGGCATGCAGGAGAGATGTGTACACACACAAGTAATATGAACATATAAGGATGATGAGCCATGGACATGGTCATGAGGAGTGCAGGAGAGATATGCACACATACAAGTAATATGAAAATATAAGGATGATGAGCCAGGGACGTGGTCATGCGGAGTGCAGGAGAGATGTGCATACACACAAGTAATAGGAAAATACAAGAAATATGAAAATACATAATGGAACCCAAAAGCCTGTTATGTACTCCAAAAAGCTTCAGATCAGTCTGCTGAAGTGTATCACATTATCTTCAACACAAAGAGTTAAGCATCTTTTTATTAACTGGTCCTTCTAGATATTTCTAGGAATTGATCTAGAAAGCATGGTTGAGTATTTTATATAAACTATGTTTTTCATTTTGGGGTTTTTTCTTTTTTTTTTTTTTTTTTNCCAAAAAGGCATTGTAAGATCATAATTCAACTCTCCATTACTTTATTCTATTTAGTGTGTTAGGTACTTTTCTAATTGCTGTGATGATTACCTGGCAGGTGCAGCTTATTTTATTTTTTCTTTTTGGTCTCCCTTTAGTCCCAGTTGGCCTGGAGCTCACTATGTAGACCAGACTGGCCTTGAACTCACAGAGATCTGCCTGCCTCTGCCTCTCGAGTCCTGGGATTAAAGGCATGTGCCACCACACCCGGCCTATACATACCATACGTTAATGGACCAGTGATGAGCACTTCTGTCAATGATAGTTTAAACAAGACTGATCATTTCCACACTCAACCATGAAAATTTTCATGCTCCAATTGCAGATTTATAAGAGGAAGGAAGACTTTATTAGAGAGGTAGATATATTGTTTATTTAGCATGGAATACTCTCTAAAATTCAGAATATACACAATTTGTATGGACTGTTCTTCCTATAGTAGATACTCAAAAGAGCCTTAGTGAGTACACAGTCATCCAAGGATCTCCTTCCCTTCATTTCCACTTATAATTTGTATTCTGAGCCTATAACCACTTTTCTTTAAGCTACTTTTATAGTGCCACCAGAATTCTCCATAACAAGTGGTCTCATGTCCTGTGTGCATGTGTGCATGTGTGCATGTGTGCATGTGTGTGTGTGTGTGTGTGTGTGTGTATGTGTGTGTGTGTGTGCGTTGGGAAAACGTCCTTCATTTACTACAAAATAAAACCTCAAATTTTCATTCCTTCTTTCCTTCCTTTCTTTCCTTTTTCCTTCTTTCCTTCCTTCTTCCCAATTCACTCTTCAAAAACATTAAGTGGTAGATTAGGGAGGGGAAAGATGGCAAGAGCCCCAGGGCAAGTTAGAGTCTGAACAGGGCCAGGAAATCATCTATGTTGATGGCAGCATATGTGGAAGGCACCAGCGCTGGTGACTACGGAAGCCCAAGGAAGGAGGCAGCTGCATGGGACTTGGATGGAGCATCTAAGTGGTATCAATTAAGGAAAAATAAAGTAAATGATTACATAAATTAAGAAAAATGAAAGACAAGCCTCTTACCAATGGGAAGGAAATAACAAATAGGTTAGAAAGCTAAAATGAACATTATGGTGTTTAGTTGGAATTGGAGATATTGGCAGAATTCATGCTTTAAACACTAAGAAGCCAATACAGTTAGAGAGCTGAGTATATATATTTATGAATAATTATAGCAGACAGCAGTGTGTACATACAGGCATATATTGACTAGCTCTGTCCATTGAGATCTGGAAATATCACATCCCTGTTTGGATTTCTTTTCTAAATATCATTTTTTAAATTAATTTTATTTATTTCTGTATGTGTATGAATGTACTGTCTGCATGCAAGTCTGTGCACCTGTGCCGTGCAATGCCGCGGAGGTCAAAAGTGGGTGTCAGATTCTCCTGGAACTGGAGTTCTCCTGGAATTGGAGTTTCAGACAGCTCTCGGCCACCATGTGGATGCTGGGGATTGAACCCGGGTCCTCTGCAAGAGCGGTCGGCGCTCTTAACCGCTAGCCATCTCTCCAGCCCCTAAATATCATTCTTTTTTTTTTTTTGTTATATTTCTTTTTATCTGAAAGCAACTGTGTTGTTATAATGTGAATCTCTTTTATTATTTTTTTATTGATGCTTTGTGTATTTCATACATCATTTTCCAATTCAGTTCAGGCATATATCCCCTTCCCTTCCCCCCACCCCACCCCTACCCATCCCAGATCATGCATTCTGCCGTAACTTTTCTGCATCTTTCTCTGTTTTTTTGTTTTGTTTTGTTTTGTTTTTTTTTTTTTTTAATAATAAGTGATAATTTGTTTTAAAATACCAAAATTTAAGTAGTTACCCCAATACGATTAGAGTACTCAACTATCATTTTGTGAACAATACTGAGAAGGTTTATTTTATTTAAACTGTCCAGGTTCTAAGCCCTGAGATTATCTGTAATATTACTTTTACCAGAACAATATACTTTTAACAAAAAGATAAAATAATGATCTGATATTTGATTGCTGCATGAAGTTTTTTCTTATTGAAGAACGCAAGGTACCAAAATACTACCAGTCTGATTTGTTCTTTGCACTTTAGGAACATTGTAAGAGTATTTTAAAAATAAAAGCAAAATGATTCTCAAATAGAATATTTAGCTGTGTTATCAATAAACATTTTCAGTTTTAATTACTATTAGTTCATTACTTTAAGGAATCGGTTCACATTTAAGCATATCTGTATTTTGCGGTATCAATACTTTATAATTTTGTGATTTAGAATGTTTAGTCTTCAAAAGGGAAAAATGTTTGATAAACCCAGGTTCAAATCCCATCACCCACCATTCAAACTCCAGTTCTGGGAGATCCAATTCCCTCCTTTAAGTTACTGTGTAGCCAGATTTTTAAAAATGAGCATCACTTAAGGTTTTGTNGTGACCTTTAAACTTATTGGTTGTGTTTAGAGCATGAAGTCCCTTGGAGAAGGAATGGGTCTTAGGGGGTGAGAAGCACTCCTACAGGCTGCGGAAAGTTCATCCTGACCTCAGGTAGCCTGGGAACTATAAACTCAGGGTCAGACTGTATTCTTAGTGGTTAAGGTACGTCATGGGAACCGACCTGCTTCACATAGAGTATGGCTCCTGCATGTGTTTTCCTTTTGATTAAACTTCGTTCTGACTGGTCCTAACAGCATACAATGCAAAACCCTTTTCTTCCCTGTTGGTATTGTCAGAATGTTTTGTCACAGCAATGAAGACAAACTAACAACAGAAATTGTAGTACCAGGATTGGTGCATGACATATTCTGGGAAGGACCTGACCTTGGATGTTTGTGGGAGATTTGGAATGCTTGGAACTTTGGACTTACATAGGCATTGAGTGCTTAGATATTTTGTTCTGTGGACTCACAACAGTTTTATGCTAAGGAGTTGTGAGTGATGGAGGCCTGGTTTATGAAACTTCAAAGGCTGTTTGTATGACATTTGTGAATTGAGAATCATATGTTCTTATTAGCTGGGGCTGAAAACTCATGTGCTGAAGAAGAGACCAGAACTTGAAATGAAATCTTTGCTTTACGAGGACAATTGATGTTGGTTTGTAGGAAACTTCTCTTGCTACGACCAGGTACAATGCAGTCCTGCAAGGGAAAGGAACAGGTGGCCACCTGTGGTCACTGTAGGGGAACCGACCCCTCAACACAGAGTTCAGTTGGTTACTCTGTAACTACCCAGAAGGTACTTCCGATCAGGTCCTTAGCCTGGGAAGTGGAAGCTGTTCCTGTCTGGCCATTCTATCCCACCTGCCCCAAACTGCTTGTCTCTGGACAGGATTTCAGGCTGAATGATTGATTGCCAATCACCCACTCACAATCCACTCCAAAGGTTGGTGACCGATTAGTCTCCTCCAACACCACTAGTTACCAGGTATGATCTGATTGATCCTATCAACCCACTAGCACCTGACACTCAAAATCCAGGCCTGCTTCGCCTGCATACATGTAAAACAACAGATCTGAGGATTCTGCATGATGATGGTGATGGAGAATTCAATTGTTGCATGCTGTGAGTCACTTTTTATAGAAAAATGATGTCATCTCTCAGCAGCAATCACAGACCCCAGTCTCTGCCCCTGTATGCTGCTGTCCACCTAGCATCATGTGCCTGGGCATGAAGCTGCTCCCTCCTGGGTGGGGTCAGAAGAGCCCCATGACTTCCCTGTTGTGCCCTGAGGCGCTAGCGGAGAATCCCCTAAATTTCAAACTGATATCTTTCCATCTGGTTAGTGGGGTGAAGAGTCAGTTGTAAGTCAGAGAGCAGTATCACTGTGTTGAAATCTTCTGGAAGAATTTCCTCAAGGTCAGCAAACCGAAGCGGTGGTCCAAAGGGGACCTGAGCCTCCATCTCAAGCAGAATGGATTGCGGTAATTTGTAAGAGTCTCCTATATGGTTTTGGTGTAGAATTTGAAGGGTCACAGAAGCAGTGAGCTTGGCACTGTGAGAGGCCCAGAAAGGGTATTGATGAAATACAGCCTATGGTTGCAGTGAAGAACCCCAGGACTGAAAGGGTCAGGAAGAGAATCTGAGGTTTTGTACCAGGAGAGGTCAGAAAGGCCCATTGTGAAGGTACAACCTCCATTTCAGTGGAGACCCCAGCTTTTGAGATGCCAGGACCATGGGATAACCACAAGGGGAGCACAGGTATGGAATGGAGCTGGCATGGGCCTGCAAATGACGGTGTGTGCTGTGGACAGCAAGAGATGGGAAGTGAAGCTGCCCAACCCTGGAGCCCAAGAAGATCATGAGTGAATCCCGGATATCCAGCCTTGAGCAGCCTTGATGGACTTTGCTTTTGCTTAGGTGTGCTCAACCTTCCTTTTTTGAATAAAGACCGTACTTGTTTTGGATTTTATGGGAGCCCACAGTTAGAGATTTTTTTTATTTTTTTTTTTTTGGATTTTAAAGGACTGTGGGGCTGTTAAGGTTGTACTGTCTTCATGTCTGTGATATTAATTTAACATCATATCTTGGGGACAGTGATGCGTTTTGTGTAAAGTTGACAAAGGGTCAACTGCTGGATAGCCTTAGTTTCAACTTGACTACTCATGGGTTGAGGGACCCTCAAATTGGGGAATTGCCTCCATTGGACTGTTCTGCGACCATGTCTGTGGCATATTTTCTTAATTGTTGAGATGATGTGGGAGGGCCCAGACTACTGTAGGTGATTCCATCCCAAGCAGTTGTGTGAATTGTATAAGAAAGGCTGAGCATGGGTCAAGGGAGCAAGCCAGTAAGCAGTGCTCCTCAATGGCCTGTGTTTCAGCTCCTCGCCTCCAGGTTCATGCCCTAAGTTCCTATCTTGAGCTCTCTAAGCGATGAACTGTGACCCAGTAGCTGTAATATGATAAACCCTTTCCTCCCTAAGTTGGTATTGGTCAGAGTGTTTTTGTCACAGCAACTGAAGACAAATTAGAGCAATATGGTATGTGGACCATATGCATATGGGTGCCCACATAGGCCAGAAGAGGGCATAGATTCCTATGGGAAGATGGTGTTAAAGTCATGTAGATGCCTGTGGAAACCAAAACCACAGGTCCTCTTCAAAAGCAGGCAAGTGCTCACTGAGATATCTCTCCAGCTCTGGCAGCAAAATTGTAATTCCACTGAATTGTATTCAATTATTCCAACTGAAGATATCCAAATAGACTTTAGATATTTCTTCCATTATTCAAGTTTCCCTTCACTTTTCCTTCTTTATTAAATGGCACTAAGAAAAATGACTGCCTAAGAAATAATATTAAAACAGGGAGCTGGGAGAAATGGCTCAGTGGTTAAGAGACACTGACTCCTCTTGAAGAGGACTGCGGTTCAATTCCCAGCACCCACATGGGTGGCTAAGAACCTCTTTAAGCCGGGCATGGTGGCACACGCCTTAAATCCTAGCACTGCAGGAGGCAGAGGCAGGGTGATCTCTGTGAGTTCAAGGCCAGCCTGGTCTACAGAGTGAGTTCCATGCCAGCTGGCTATAGGAGAGCCCTGACTCAAAAAAAAAAAAAAAAAAAAAAAAGAAAGAAAAAGGAAATATATTTAAAACAAGCTAAGTGGAATACACTTGCTTACAAAGCTTATAGAGCTCCTATTATGTGTCAGGCACTGTTGTAAGCACAGGGGCCTAACAGCTATCCTAGCCAGACCCCCATACTGCTCAATGATTGTCAATGTTCACCTCTTATGTTCTTCTCCTTATGAATATTCTTCCTGAATAGAGTAATTTAATAGAGTAATTGTGTAATTTATAAAAGGAACAGAAGTGATGATTCCAAGTTCCAGTCATTAAAAACTGCCAGCTTCTCTCTTGGTCTCCTGGAATACTGATTCTGAAGTACAATACCCATGTCATGACACATACAATAGTTCTGGTAAAGAAGCAGCCTTGGGAAGGACTTGGGGCATCATCGGTAGGTACCAGTTTGCAACAACTGAATGAACCCTCTTTGGAAAAGATTCCCTAGCTGCAAACAAGCCCTAGCAGACTATAGCCTGAGCCAACATCTAACTCAAGCCTCCTGAAAGAGGCTGAGCAAGAACCATGTGTGTAGCTTAGCTTCTGCCAAACTCCCGACCCACTGAAACCAAAAAATCGCAAATGATTACTGGTATTCTGAGTAACTACATTTTAGGGTGATTTGCTATGCAGGATTAAAAGAGTAATACAGCATCAAACAAAACCAGAAAAGAACCTGCATGTATAGAATTTTCTTGCAGGAGAAACCTATAAAAATGAGCTACACAACATTATGTGGTTGATGTTGAAACACGTGGAAGTTTAGAGGTAGTTAGGAAACTCTTCACTGGAAAGGTATCATTTGGGAAAATACTTAAAAGGTGTGTGTATGGAGGAAGTAAGGCTTGCAGCTATTTGGTGGAGAGGCATGTTCTAGGAGGAAGGTCAAAGAGCAGAAGCCTATGTGTCAGGATTAATGAGCAATGCAGAAGCAGGAGGGGCACAAAGGGGCTCCTGGAGGGCCTCACCTTGAATTTTTGTCCTGAATCTTGAGAACCAGAAATGATGGCATCTGACTAAGGTTTAGCATACATCCTCTGGCTACTAGGTTGAGTAGACCAGTCAGGATTACAATAATCCAATCAAGACAAAGGGTAGGGATCACATCACACTGTGGTCCTTGACAGTTCCTCGTTTTTATATTTTTGTAATTTTCCAAATTTCTGTATACTTTTCTAATGCCAAAAGAAAAAAGTTTGTTGTTTTTTGGTCTTTTTGAGACAGGGTCTCCCTTAGTCCCAGATGGCCTGGAAATTACACTACTGTAGATGATGCTGGCTTTGAACTCACAGAGATACTCTGCTGCCTGGCCTCCTGAAGTGCTGGGATTAAAGGCATGCACCACCAGGCCCAGCCAGAAAAAAAGACAAATGTTTACTGAGTTGGCTGGAGAGTATTACAATTTTCAACTAAACTTTGAATTACAAATCACTAATATCTCTTTTTTTTTTTTTTTTAATTTCTTCAGCTATCCTGTCAACTTTATAGTTTGGTAGCACACTGCCTTCTTTGCTTTAAGCCATCTTTCTATTGGAAACATTGTTCACCTGCCAAACATTGCATATTCCTCTAATTTTTAACACTTATTTCCTATTCCTAAGCATCATAAAAATGTAAAGGACTGTCATGTATCCTGCAGATACTTTTATTAGCCTTCGGTTTTATTTGTTGACTTCTTTTTTTTTATTTGATTTATTATGTGTATGAATGTAATGTCTGCACAATGTTTGTGCACCTGTTCCTGCATGCCACGGAGGTCAAAGAGGGTAGTCGATTTCCCTGGAACTGGAGTTAGAGTTAGGAAAGACAGTTCTCAGTCATCCCATGTGGGTGCTGGAGATCAAACCCGAGGTCCTCTGCAAAAAGCAGATTGGTGCTCTTGCCACTAGGCCAATCTCTCCAGCCACCTATTTGCTGATTTCTTAACCTTATCTTTAGTTTTATGCTCCAGGCCTTCTTTGTGACTACAACTAGTTCAGGTTTAAATTCTTAAGCAATTTGGCTAAGAACGTTGCTCTGATCAATTTCTTAAATTAAAAAATATTGTGACATTTAATTATTTCCAAGGAACAGTATGTAAACTGAAGTTTTCTGCTAGGTTAATTACTAACAATGAGCACTTTAAAATGTGTACTGAACTGTCTCCAATCCATGCCTGTTTTTTACACATCAGAGATTTTATTTTTATTATGCAATATTCATGCCATGGGCTGGAAATACGTAAATCTGAATGGGAATATAAGGATGATGAGCCATGGACGTGGTCATGAGGTGTGCAGGAGAGATGTGCACACACACAAGTAATACAAAAATATAAGGATGATGAGCCATGGCTGTGGTCATGAGGCATGCAGGAGAGATTGTACACACACAAGTAATATGAACATATAAGGATGATGAGCCATGGACATGGTCATGAGGAGTGCAGGAGAGATATGCACACATACAAGTAATATGAAAATATAAGGATGATGAGCAGGGACGTGGTCATGCGGAGTGCAGGAGAGAATGTGCAAACACACAGATAGGAAAATACAAGAAATATGAAAATACATAATGGAACCCAAAAGCCTGTTATGTACTCCAAAAAGCTTCAGATCAGTCTGCTGAAGTGTATCACATTATCTTCAACACAAAGAGTTAAGCATCTTTTTATTAACTGGTCCTTCTAGATATTTCTAGGAATTGATCTAGAAAGCATGGTTGAGTATTTTATATAAACTATGTTTTTCATTTTGGGGTTTTGTTTTTTTTTTTTTTTTTTTTGGTCGTGCCCTTTTATTCCCAGTTGCCTGGAGCTCACTATGTGACCAGACTGCTTGACTTACTTGAAGTCCTCCACAGAGATCTCCTGCTTCCCTGATGGGATTAAAGGCATGTGCCACCACACCCGCCTATACATACCATACGTTAATGGACCAGTGATGAGCACTTCTGTCAATGATAGTTTAAACAAGACTGATCATTTCCACACTCAACCATGAAAATTTTCATGCTCCAATTGCAGATTTATAAGAGGAAGGAAGACTTTATTAGAGAGGTAGATATATTGTTTATTTAGCATGGAATACTCTCTAAAATTCAGAATATACACAATTTGTATGGACTGTTCTTCCTATAGTAGATACTCAAAAGAGCCTTAGTGAGTACACAGTCATCCAAGGATCTCCTTCCCTTCATTTCCACTTATAATTTGTATTCTGAGCCTATAACCACTTTTTCTTTAAGCTACTTTTATAGTGCACCAGTATCTCCATAAACAAGTGGTCTCATGTCCTGTGTGGCATGCGTGCATGTGTGCATGTGTGTGCATTGTGATGGTGTTGGTGTGTGTGTGTGGTGGTGTGTGGGTATGTGTGTGTGTGTGTGTCGTTGGGAAAACGTCCTTCATTTACTACAAAATAAAACTCAAATTTTCATTCCTCTTTCCTTCCTTTCTTTCCTCTTTTCCTTCTTTCCTTCCTTCTTCCCAATTCACTCTTCAAAAACATTAAGTGGTAGATTAGGGAGGGGAAAGATGGCAAGAGCCCCAGGGCAAGTTAGAGTCTGAACAGGGCCAGGAAATCATCTATGTTGATGGCAGCATATGTGGAAGGCACCAGCGCTGGTGACTACGGAAGCCCAAGGAAGGAGGCAGCTGCATGGGACTTGGATGGAGCATCTAAGTGGTATCAATTAAGGAAAAATAAAGTAAATGATTACATAAATTAAGAAAAATGAAAGACAAGCCTCTTACCAATGGGAAGGAAATAACAAATAGGTTAAGAAGCTAAAATGAACATTATGGTGTTAGTTGGAATTGGAGATATTGGCATGAACTTCATGCTTTAACACTAAAAGCCAATACAGTTAGAGAGCTGAGTATATATATTTATGAATAATTATAGCAGACAGCAGTGTGTACATACAGGCATATATTGACTAGCTCTGTCCATTGAGATCTGGAAATATCACATCCCTGTTTTGGATTTCTTTTCTTAATATCATTTTTTTAAATTAATTTATTTATTTTCTGGTATGGTATGAATGTACTGTCTGCAATGCAAGTCTGTGCACCTGTGCCGTGCAATGCCCGGAGTCAAAAGTGGGTGTCAGATCTCCCTGGAACTGGAGTTCTCCTGGAATTGAGGTTTCAGACAGCTCTCGGCCACCATGTGGATGCTGGGAATTGAACCGGGTCCTCTGCAAGAGCGTCGGCGCTCTTAACCGAGCCATCTCTCCAGCCCCTAAATATACATTCTTTTTTTTTTTTGTTATATTTCTTTTTATCTGAAGCAACTGTGTTGTTATAATGTGAATCTCTTTTATTATTTTTTTATTGAATGCTTTGTGTAATTCATACATCATTTTCAATCTTCAGTTCTTTCATATTCCCCTTCCCTTCCCCCCACCCCACCCCTACCCATCCCAGATCATGCATTTGCCGAACTTTTCATGCATCTTCTCTCTGTTTTTTTGTTTGTTTTGTTTTGTTTTCATTTTTTTTAACAATAAGTGATAATTGTGAGTAAAGAATCCTTCTTGTAAAACCAATTTGCGAGCAGTTGTGCCCAAACCCACACAGCTCCATGGGGTCCCACCATCCAGCAGGGGGGGGCTTGGTATGTTCAATCAAGTGTTGATCAAATGAGTGTCCACAGTATATTGTTGTAGTTTACATTCACCCCAATCACAGCCCTTACAATTACCACACCCCCTCTTCCTAGATGTTCCTAGCTTAGGAAAGGGGCACAGGTGGCATGAGAAGCAAAACAGTACTCATTTCTCTGGAGCTGTTGTCTTGGTCTCTAGTCAATTCTGGCTGTTTCTTTCATGGCTGCCAGCTTGTCCAGCATAACCTTTTTGATCCTACTAATAACAACAAAGCATTAGATATATAGGTATTTAAACAGTAATATTAGCCTTTCAATCCTACTAATGAAGCACAAGCAATTAGATATATAGGTATTTATAACAGTCCTAATTGTTATGGTAGCGTTACTTTGGTATAGACACAGCATGTTTGGCATGGTTTTGATTAATCCATGAATTACATTTTCTTCTGTTAAGTATGACCAGGCGTCTTCGTGTAGATTATAACATCTCCCTAACCATTAGAGGATGTAAGCTTGTGCATCAGCCATGTGGTTATTCTCCAAGGAGAGAGCTAACAGCCAAATTAGATTTGGGATATACAGACTATAATGGCACATATGGCTGCCACTGCTGCACAGTATTTCCAGGCAGGTGAGGTGTAGCTGGTGCTGACGGAGGAGTCTTGCTTGACTCAAGGAGACCTATATTTGCTTTATTGGTTTAGTGGCCTTTGGTAACACTCTCTGGCATTCCAGAGACCATCTGTATACTTGCAAGTACGGTCTTCATACATCTTTCCCATGTTTATATCAGGTCTTCAACAGCAGGGCCTTATCACCTCTCTTCCTGCAGATATCCCAGTTTGGAGGCAAAGAAACGATGAGGAGATTCAGTAAAGTGGCAGGATACAAAATAAGCCTAAATATCATTCTTAAAAGAAAGCAGGGTTCCATGGAGAAATTATTGATTATAGGGCTGGGAAAGGATAGGTCTAAGATGAGCCTAGGATACTTGTTTATACTAGAAAATAAGAAATGGTCAAAGACATTGGGGAGGTTAGGATGGTACAGTTAATTGAGTGCTTGATTAATGGAACACCCATTGACCAAAAAATTAGCAGCATGAATATTAAAATAATTATGATAATAAAATATGATAATCTGTATGAGATAGGAACCCAGGATCCTACACTGATTTAAATAAATTGATAGAGATGAAAGCTTTTACTTGCAGTTGATGTAGACTGTAGGATGGAAATGCAATAGTTAACTCAGCCTAGTCTAGATCTATTTGAAGCCAGAAAACTTACCCCTTCTGTGACACAGAAGTGGACCCATTTTAAGCTACTGCTCCTAAGGCCATAGCAGGGAGTGCCAGGAGATGCAGACTTTAAGCACTCTCACAAAGCCCTTAGCCACACTCTTTTCAATCATTTTCTTAGGTCTCCAGGAAAGCTCATCTTCTCTCTTAGTTTTAAGACATTTCCTTTTTCTTCTTTCTAAGAAAGAGTCTAAGTGTCTTCTACATAACTAGAATCATTCATTTTCAGCCCAGAGCATAAACATCATGGTTAACTATGAGAAACAAAGCAATCCAAATTCATGACATGAAGGTAATGTACCTTCACAGAATTCTGTGAAGAAATATGCCTTTAGTTCTTTGAAGCTGTGTATAACTTTAATTGTGAATCATTAATACTTCAACCAGCTATACTTCTAGGATTTTCACCCTGTAATATGGAGCTGACAAAGTTCTAAAATCTTTAAAGTTATGAAAGGGCCAGGCAGGACGTATCCCAGCTTTTCATGCTGTATGGTGTCTGCTGTCATTACTCACGGAGCTCTTTCGTTAGGACATGGAGACAGGAAACATCAGCACTGACAGTGAGGGTGGCTGTGTGCTGATGCAACATTAGCTACAGATATGGCATGAATTTAGCACCTCACTGGTATGCTGTAATGCATTGTTCTCACTTTTACTTTTTCTTCACTTGAAAGTATAAAATCATTTTTAGCTTGTGGGCAGTAGAAAAATAAACCACATTCTAGATATGGATTTCTAGTAGTAGTCTGCAGATTTCTGCTTAAAGACCATCAGATAAGAACTTAAGTAGGTTTCCAGAAGTTAGAATTATTTCTTTCCATAAACAGCATCCTTTTGTACATTTATATAGTCTTTACAGATTTCTGTCAAGAATCATTTCTTATGCATCCACAACCTAGGTTATGGTGACCTCTTTCAGAAAAACAAATATGTCTTTAGCTTCTTCTGAGATCCCACAAAGCATGGGGGTTCAAACTACTTGAGGAAAATAAGGCTGAACAGATGAAACAAGCTTATTTTGAGTTATCACCTATGCAAGACTGGCTTTGTTCTCATGGATGACTTTGACTTTGGTTATAGATGGCATGTAACTATGTGGGATTTCATTTTCTTCTCTTTTTTGATTATTTTTGTTTAAACCTCAAATTGCTTCCAAGATTGTTCTTTTAGAACTGAGTCTGTATGAACTCTGAATTGATTGGTGAGTCTCAGCAAGAAAACTAAGGTTTCTGAAAGATGTTATGATTAATCTTGTCAACTTGATAAGATTTAGAATCACCATGGAAATGAACCCCTGGGCATGTCTGTAAGGGAATTTCTAGATTTGGTTAACTGAGGTGTGGAGACTCACCCTAAAAGTAGGCAGTAGCATTCCACAGACTGGGTTCCTAGCTGAATAAAAAGGAGAAAGAGAGCTGAGCCAGGAGTGTTTACCTCTCTTTGCTTACTGACTGTGCGTGCAATGTGACCAGCTGTTTCAAGGTCTTGCTTGAACCCTTGAACTCTGAGCCAAAACAAACCCTTCCTTAAATTGCATTTGTCACAGCAACAAGATGACTAATACAGATATATATTCCATTTATGATTTATTCACCTTCAAGGTTGTTAGAAAAACTGGAGGGTATGTGTGGTGCTGTCCTAGCACTAGGGTGGCTGAAGTAGGAAGACTGCAAGTTTGAGCTAGCCTGGATTAATGGCAAGAGGCTGCCTTAAAAATAAAACAACAGCTGGGTGTGGTGGCGCACGCCTTTAATCCTAGCACTCATGAGGCAGAGGCAGGTGGATCTTTGTGAGTTCAAGGCCAGCCTGGTCTACAGAGTGAGCTCCAGGACAGCTGGGGCTACAGGGTGACCCTGTCTCAAAAAGACCAAAAAAAAAAAAAATTGGCTGGGCGCGACAGCCCACGCCATTAATCCCAGCACTCAGGAGGCAGAGGCAAGTGGATCTCTGTGAGTTCAAGGCCAGCNAAAAAAAAAAAAAAAAAAAAAAGAAAAAAAGAAAAAAACAATAAAACAACAAAATAAATAAATCAGTATATATATATATATATATATATATATACTTTAATGACTTAATAATCAAGACGCATGGCTTTTTTCTATACTTAACAGATAATTTCGTTCACAAGACAAAATGACACTTTAGAAAGTAACATGTTCCCTTCTTATATCTTAGTAATATCTTACTCTTCTTGTTTTATATTTCACTATCTCTGCACAATAATTCTATGAAGTAAGTAGTAGTGTCAAAACTCTTTCAGGTATAAAAGAATTTTAAAAATGGTCCAAGGTAGGTTCAACATCCCCACCCCACCAAAGTAATATTTTACCTTTGCTAATTAAAAAGTCATGAAAAGGAGCTGGATAAGTGGTTAAGAGAAGAAGCTGCTCTTGCAGAGGACCCAGGTTTGATTATCAGCACCCACATGGCAGCTAACAATTGTCTGTAATTCCAGTTCCAGGGGATCCAGTGCCCTCTTCTGACCTCCTTGGGCACTGGATGACATGGGTGCACTTATATACATGCAGGCAATCCACTCATGCACATAAAATAATAAAAATGATAATAATAATGTCATGAAAAGTATTCCATTTATGGCTGGCTTTAGGGACTCAAAGTACATTATGAATTTTCTGGTTTGTTTGGATGGGATGGCCACTAGAAGCCTCAGTCTCACAGCACTGAAACATCACCAAGCCTAAGCAACAATAGCTCTAGTCTGAAAATCCCTAGAAGAGGACTTATTAGCCCTACTATGACCCCTTGATAGAATAAAAGGGGGTACCCAGAAAGGGATGCTGAGCAAATAATGAATGTTATTTGAAGCCACCTACAAATGAAAAAAATGAGGCACAGGAAAATGAATAAACTTTCCAAGTTCACAGTGCTGGCTGGTGGGAGCTAAAACTCCTTGTCTTATATAATGTCTTTGCTCTTATCCATATAACCAGGTTATTTCCTTGATGTAAAGATTTTAAATTTCTGTCACGATTTTAAAGTGAAAGCCAGATTTTTACCACCGTAATGCTATTCCGTTATATATATTTCTTCGTCTCCTGGACACGTCAGTAACTCCCCCCAGCCTTTTTTTTTTATGTTTCTTATTTTTTTTGTTTTTTTTTTATTTTTGTTTTTTTGTTTATTTTTTTGGTCTTATTAATTGAGAAACTATTGGGACTTCCTTCTGTGCTGGAACTCGTTCTGTAGTTCAGGCTGGCCTTAAACTCACAGGGATCCCCCTGCCTCTGCCTTCTGAGTGCTGGGATTAAAGGCATGCGCCACCTTGCAATCGCACCCGGCTTCAAAAACTTTACATTTAAGGAACCACAATTAAACCTGCTGTATTTGCTTCAGTCATTGTGGACAATTTTGGTTTTGCAAATAATGTTTTGTCTTGGTTTTTCTACCACACCCACACAACACAGACTTACATTTTTTTTTTTTTTTAAATTTTTGCCCAGCTTGCTGGGTGTGACCGGTGGGGGATGGAATTGAACCCCCGGGCATCATCACTCAAAGAACTTTACAGGTATTTTACATCAGCATGTGTGTGTTTTTAAAAGAACTATCATTTATTTTTTAAACAGTTTTTAATTTTATATTTAATTATGTATATGTGTGTGGGTCCGTGCACATGAATGCCAGTGCCTGCGGAGGCCAGAGGCGTTGGATTCCCCTGAAGCTGGAAGTACAGGCAGTAGTGACCTACCTGCTGCTGTGCTGGATAACTGTGGTACTCTGGAAGAACAGTGTGCACTCTTAACTGCTGAGTCATCTCTCCAGCCCCAATTTAAAGTGGATATTTAGAAAGAATGAATAAGCTTACATTAACAAGCAAAAATGTCTCTTTCCTTAATATATTCCTTAATTTTCTGTGATGGACAGAGCACACAATAGTGATTTATTTTAAAAGTTCAACTTTCTATAAGCAGATGAAGGACAGAGTTGGTGGAAATATTTGGAATGCCAGCTGAGGAGGACTGCCCCAAACGGTTACGCTCTGAGCCTCGGTGGTACCCTCACTTGCAAAACCGAGAAGTCTAAAGTGCAAGCAGAACGCATTAACTTACAGAATTACATTTACATGGCAATATTTCATTTTTTTGGAAAGTTAGCTTTTCCCGTGACCTCAACAAAATAAGTAAAGCAGTTTTACCATGAATAGCCTCTTGGAAAAACTGAGCAGAAAACTCACACAGAGGAAAGGCGAAGTTGTTTCTCCTGAATTTTCCCCAGGTTCCTGGTACTTACTTTATTTCTATACATATTAATTGGGGCTGATTTCTGGTACATCGGCCGTGCTGTCAGAAATTTTCTTTTGGGAACAAGTAACTTAATGGGAAAAGCATGTGAACTTTCAGGATGTTTCCAGGGTGCTGCTCGCCCAGCCCGGCCGCCCCCGGAGCGCAGCGCCACCTGCCGGCCGCCGCCCCGCGACCTAGGGAGGGAAGCCTTCCGCTGGTGACTCGAGCTTCCCGGGAACTCGCGCTCCGAAGGCCTAACCTGGCCAAGGCTCCCACGGCCGCTCAACGCCTATCGCCCAGGGGTAAATGAGTTTCACCCTTCCAAGGGCCCAGAATTCTAACCCGGGGGGATGGGAGGAGGCACGACGACCACTCCAGTGCATGGTTTCCGGAAAACATCCGGTGGGTGGAAGCTCTCTTCGGGCGCGCGTTTGTGTGGACGCAAAGGCCGTAGGGGACTCAGCGCTGCAGGCCCGACTACCTGCTAGACTCCCTAAGGATGGGGCCCTTCCGGGGTCCACCACTAAGGGGTGGGATTCGGCTGGGAGAAGCTGGGGGCGAGACCCTGCCAGGAAGGCGGGGCTCCATGTGTGAGGATCCGAGGGGCCGACGCTGCTCGGAGGGCGGGATTCGGCTGTGAGGAGATGAGGGGCGGGACCCAGCTTGGAGGGCGGGACCCAGCTCGAAGGGCGGGGCTCAACCGTGAGGAGCTGGGGGGCGGCACTCTGCCCGGAGGGCGGGACTCGGCTGTGAGGAGCTGTGGGGGCGGGACCGTGGTCGGAGGGCGGGACTCGGCCGTGAGGAGCTGTGGGGGCGGGACCGTGGTCGGAGGACGGGACTCGGCCGTGAGGAGCTGTGGGGGCGGGACCGTGGTCGGAGGGCGGGACTCGGCCGTGAGGAGCTGTGGGGGCGGGACCGTGGTCGGAGGGCGGGACTCGGCCGTGAGGAGCTGTGGGGGCGGGACCGTGGTCGGAGAGCGGGACTCGGCTGTGAGGAGCTGTCGGGGCGGGACCGTGGTCGGAGGGCGGGATTCGGCTGAGGAGCCGAAGGGCTGGACGCTGCTCGGAGGGCGGGATTCGGCTGTGAGGAGCTTAAGGGCAGGACCCTGCTCAGGAGGCGGGGGCTCCTCCGTCTGAGTTGCGGAGGGCGGGACTCCTTTCTGTGGGTTGGAGAAGGCTGACCTAATTGGCTGCGGCTTCCCGGAACTTCCTGTGCCTTGTTTGCAGGTGGCGTCTCTTCCTTCCTGAGCAGCCGCCGTGTTTCCCAAGGACTGGTGAGCGTAAAAGTTTTCGGCGGTTCGCGGAGTTTTCGGGGAGGGGTAGGCGGGATGGGGCTGTGGCTTCGAGGACTTCACCGAGTTCCCCTGTGGGCGATAGGCCTAATGGCCGAGGCCGGAAACTTTGAAGCCATTCCTTGGCAGGTTCCTGTATTTAAAAACTGTGTCTTGATCAGTTTCCACGTGGTGGTCAGAGTCATCATCACTGGCATCAACTAAGCTGCCGATCTGCACGAACCTTTTTGTGTCCCCAGCTAGTAGGAATCTCCCGTGTCCTGTCTGCCCGAACCACCTACCACTGCCTGTGTTCCATGTTGGTGGTAGTATTACCTGTGTGTATAGAACACCTACATCTGGTTAATTGGTTAGATGGATTTTTAGATTGTGAATGGCTTTATTACATGTTTGTCTTTGCTAATATATTCATTTATTTTCTAAAGTATTTATTACATTTTTAAACAGAAGTATCGTTAGGGTTCAAGAGTGTTTCCATTAATATTTTGTTGAGGCTGCATTGGTGGGTAAGACAAAATCTGAGCAAAGAGAAAAGGAGGAATATGCAAGATGTCATCAGAGAACAGTGAATAGAATAGGCCTACTTGTACAGTACTCTCAGGCTAGAGTAAGTATCCGTAATATGACAGGCCAAGGCATATTGCCTTATATGTGTTAGAACAGCTATGGAAGTTTTTATGTTTATTCTGATGTACTTTATAAGATAGCAATATGACGTAATGTAAACTCTGATCTAGCTTGTATGATTTTAAATCTCAGGATACTGTTTGCATTTTTTCTTTTTTTTTTCTATTTCAAGCTTGTGATACCGGGAATAAACAGTGCTGCCCACAAAGGGTGTGATGAGTAAATGAGCTGGGTCACTTAAAATGGTAGTCCAGGGATTGTACAAACCACTAATATTTTTAAAATTGTTCCTCAGGTGTGTTATTAAACACAGATTTGACAGATAGATGCTTCTAAGGTAGAAGTTACAAGATTAAATGTCTATTCAGCCAGAGCAAAGAAAATAAGGTTTCAGAGTAAGAGCCATTTGCACAGAGATGACAGAGAAAGGGATGGAATTTATGTAGCGACTTTAAAAACAAGAAATAAGATGGGGTTTCTTAAATTGATTCGTAGTTCATAAATATAGGTCGGGCGTGGTGGTGCACGCCTTTAATCCCAGCACTCTGGAGGAGGCAGAGGCAGGCAGATCTCCCAGTTCAAAGCCAGCCTTTCTATATAGGTAGTCCAGCTAGGGCTACAGGGAGACCCTGTCTCAAAAAGACACACACACACACACAAAATATATGCGCAGTTTCATTGAATTCCTTTCTGTTCTAGACAATGGCCAAGACCAAATTAAAAGGGCAGAAGTCCAGGAATGTATTTCATATAGCCAGCCAAAAGAACTTCAAGGCTAAAAATAAAGCAAAACCAGTTACTACTAACCTTAAAAAGGTAAGTATTTGTTAAGTACTATATTTTATTGAGTAAAACATAGTTGTAAAAATATTGAAGAACTGAATTTGATATAAACTAGATGTTCTTAATCTTAGGCGAAATTGTTTTTAAAATACTAAGAAAAATAACCTACCATTCTTGAATCCAAATGTAAAAAAAAAAAAAACTTAAAGTGCTCGTGTATGAGGTACTGTACATCTTAGTAGCTGTATTAGAACATAATAAAATAAATAACTTACTGTAAACTACATTCAAGAATCTACTAATAGCAAAGAATCTTGGAACTTAGAACTGTCAAGTTGAGCCAGGTGTCCTATGCCTTTAATCCCTGTGCTCAGGAGGCAGACACAGGCAGATCTCTGTAAGTTCAAGGCCAGCCTGGTTTATATAGTGGCTACAGGGAGACCCTGTCTCAAAAGAACCCCCATGTTGGAATGAAAAATTTGAAAAGAACATGTTTTCTAAACTTCAAATTAGAGGCTGGAGAGAGGACTCAGCCATTAAGAACACTTATTGCTCTTCTAGAGAACCAGTGTTTAGTTTCTAGCAATCATCTGTAACTCCAAGGAATCCTTGGTCTCCAAAGCACGTGATGCACATAAACTCATGGAGGCACACACATGCCATAAAATAAAAGTAAGTTTTTATATTTGAAAATGTTTTTTTTTTTTTAAACGAGGTTAAGTAGATGCTTTAATAGTCTGTTTTCTAATTTTTAAATAGCAGGTGGGTCAGCTCTCTTGGACTTAATTGTCATACTAGTATATTAAAAAGTAACTTTTATATTTCACCAGAACTAGCTGGGATAAGCTTTCTGATGGATATTTATGATTCCATAAATATAATAAAAATAAAACTGGAGGTATATGGGAGTCTGGAGTGAATTTTATATAGGATTGTCTTTTGTAGTTGCCAAGACCTGAAGGGAAAGGAGGTAGTAGTAGAGAGCCAGGAGATCCTGGAAGCCACATGTTCTACCTAGAGTGACAAGTGTGGAAACCCAAACAAGGAAAAATCTTGGTATATCTGAGGAAGATTATTTTCTTGCGATAACAGGTATTAGATTAAGCTGATAGCAGGAAAGAAGGGGATGTTAAGTACATAGCATAGTTGCAGAACATACAAATATTTTTCTCAGGAAGTGGTTATGTGGATTGATGTTTATATTAATGAAGCCAGTTAGCCAGCTATGAGTTTTACTAGCTATAGTTCTGGACTCAGAAGGGTTAGCTAGGTTAATCCAGGTTTGCCAAGCAAGTTTTGCCAAGAGAGGGGAAGAGAAGAGAGGAAGGATTACGAATATAAAGAAGTAGCCATGACTATATGCAAAACATCAAAAAAATTTAAAGAAGTTCCTAAAAAAAAGGTAGCCAGGCATGGTGGCGCATGCCTTTAATCCCAGCACTAAGGATGCAGAGGCAGGCTGATCTCTGTGAGTTCAAGGCCAGCCTGGTCTACATAGTGAGCTCCAGGCCAGTTTCCAAAGGGAAACTCTTGTCTCAAAACGACAAAAAGAAACCCCCCCAAAACAGTATATAAAGTGATTAAACGATGGCTATGGCATCCATCATAGTCGTTAAGTAGAAACTGGAATATGAAAATGTGAAACATGGTGAAGTTAGAATAGTGAGCTACAAGAATTAATAAAACAAGTGGAGCATAAGGAGAGATGATACAGAAGGTACTTTGTAGGAGCAGAGTGGTTAGTCATGACAGATACTACATACAGATAAGGACCATAGGAGACTAAGAGGCCAGAGGCGACTTTCTTGGAAGACTGGCTTTCTGATGAGCATGGTACAAAGGAGCTAAAGGCTTTTAAAGAGAGAGAAACTAATAGCAGTGGCGAATACAAAAAAACATTTCTTCTATATGCTTAGTCCCAAAAGAGGGCTGCTGGGGCACCCATTAAAAGGTCAAGAGAAAGGTTAAGAATTTATTATTAGAAGGGACTATGAAAGTATCTGATTCACGTTCCTTGGTTTATACGCAGGAACACTATACAGACTTAAAAATGTTTATTGTGTGTTCATGTCTTGAGTAAATGCTATGTGTGTGGGTACCCACAGAGTCAAGTCGGCACTGGTTGGAGTTACAGGCAATTGTGGCATGTGAGAGTACTGGGAACCAAACTCAGGTCTTCTAGAAGATCAGCAAGTGCTTTTAACTGCTGAGTTCTCTCCAGCACTAGGTCACAGATTTTGATTTGTTTATATCAATAAAATCTAAGTATGAGGCAATCTACGTAACTGCTAAGACTACAGTAGTTTTAATATGAATTGGGCCCACAATTTGTTAAGAGTCAAGTTTTAAGACCTTTAAACAAATTTTTATTGTGTATATATGTGTGTCTGGCTACCTATGTGTGGAGGAGGGAGTATATAAAGTCAGGAAGACACCTGTTAAGACAGTTCTCCCCTTCCACCATTACACAAGTTTTGAGGATCCAACTCAGGTGGCCCAGCTTTCATTTGTAACAGGTACAAATGTGAATGCTTTTTTCATTTTTAACAGATAAACATCATGAATGCTGAAAAAGTTAACAGAATGAACAGAGTGTTTGTAAATATACAGAAGGAACTTGCCAACTTTTCAAAAATACTTTCTCTTAAACCTGTGCAGAAAGAGATGGTAAGTAGAAATTAGTTGCTTTCACGGTGGTTAATCTATTGAAGGCTAATGGACGCCTGACTTTCAAGGGCTCCGAGTTTAGTGTAATTTTTAGTACGTGACTTTTGAAAATATTTTATTTTTCCTTTTTGAATATGAGTTTATTGATTGCATCTACTTAAGTGCATTGCCCATGGAGCTCAGAAGAGGGCATTGAGTTTCCCTGGAACTGACAGTTGTTAGCCACCATGTGGGTGCTGGGAATTGAACCTGGGTCCTTTGCAAGAGTAGTCAGTGCTCTTAACCACTGAGCCATCATCTCTCTAGCCCTGATTTTAATTTTTGTATGTGTATGAATGTACTGTCTGCATGTAGGCTTGTGCACCCATGTCATGCAATGCTGCAGAGGTCAGAAGAGGGTCTCGGATTCCCGTGGAACTGGAGTTCTCCTGGAATTGGAGTTACAGTTCTTAGCCGCCATGTGGGTGCTGGGGATCGAACCTGGGTCCTCTGCAAGAGCAGTCGGTGCTCTTAATTGCTAGGCTATCTCTCCAGCCCCCTAGCCCTGATTTTTTAGTATATATAGGCATTTAGTCATATTCAGATTCTAAAACACCAAGTTTAAAAGTAGAGTTTGTTCACTTTTTTCAATGAACAATGGTAGCCTAAAACTAAATATTTTTATAAAATACTGTAATATTGTTTTGTGAATAATTGAAATAAAAAATCCTTGTTGAATGCAAAAAAAAGTTTGTTATGGTACTTCAAAAAACTATGATTAGAAGAATTAAACTAGAGAGATTATAGTCAAGGTTTTTTTGTTTGTTTGCTGCTATTGAAAATTTTTAACTTTTCTCCCTTTAGATTCCTCAGCAGCAGCACCATGAAAATGAACCAGCTAATGTTGATGAAGCCACAAGATTAATGGCACAGTTATAATAATGATGTGTCAACCCCCCCAGATCAATAAATTAAATATCTTATACAACTTTATTTTTAAATCTTGTTAATATACAGGCATTGGCACATTTTAAAAACAACTACATAGATCTTTCCTGTACTCTAGGAAAGTAAGATGTCAGAAGTCAACAAACTGATAAACTTAAAGTGCTACAAAAGAAGGCACTTCACAAAGTCTGTTCACTGAAACAGTTATATCCTTCACGTTATAAGTGGCAGTGAACGTTGTTTGAAGGACATGGAAACACAGCTTTGTGGCAGTAAAAATATAAGTCAAATAGATTATTTGGGCAACTTTTTTGTATTTGATGACCTGAAATCTGCTTTAACTTTCCTCTTAGAAGAGGAAACAGAATTCAGTGGTGGAAGAAACTGAATGTAATCATTGGAGGAGGATGCTGGTGCTATGTAATCACTTTCCCCTGAAGCAGTCAGAGCCCTTTGTTTTAGGGTTTGAAGTTTTGTGAAGTAAAAAGAGTTAGGGAAGAACACTTCAGAATCAGTGAACTAAAAAAGTGTTACATTCATTATTTCAAATACTTAGGTTATTAAGAATTCTAAAATGTCACACAGTTAGAGGTAGATAACAGTCCCAAGTTTCCATGGAATCTAATAATTTAGTATCTGAACATCAAACAAGTCGCAGACTCCTTCATTATCATCTAAATTAAAGTTGTAGTCATCTGCTGGTGTAGGAGAAAGCCGTAAGAGAGGAAACACTGCAAACAAAAAAGGAAAGTGTTAAAACTTGTTGGTAAAACAAAAGGCAGCCACCTGTGGCTACATTGTGCTAAATCACCTGCTTCTCTGTTTACACCAAAACCTGGCCCTAGGCAGGATTTGCCTGCATTAGCAAACCTGTGAGACTACCTTGGGATTAAAGGCACTCAAACCCTAAAATACGATGTCACTCTGGGTATAAAAACTGAATGCTGGGCTGGAGAGATGGCTCCGTGGTGAAGAATAGTGACTGCTCTTGCAGAGGACCTGGGTTCGATTCCCAGCACCCACATGGAAGCTAAGAACAGTCTTTTTAAACCAGGAGTGGTAATGCATGCCTTTAGTCCTAGCACTCCAGAAGCAGAGGCAAGTGGATCTCTGAGTTCAAGGCCAGCCTGGTTTACAGAGTGAGTTCCAGGCTAGCTGGGGCTATAGGGAGACCTTGTCTCAAAAAAAAAACACCCCCCCCAAAAAAAGCCCAAAAAACAAAAAAACAAAAAAAACCTGAATGCTGTGAATAAACAAACAGGTTCTTCTTACCACCTGACAAGAACCTCCGGCCTTCATTAATCGCAGGCTTGTGTGGTCTTTGCTAGCGGAATTTGGCTGGGGAAAATCAAGCAGATGCCAGCCTAGGAAGTCCAGTGAGTGCCATCAGCATGATCACTGGTGTGTGAGGTGTGTGTGTCCTGGTGGGATTTAAGCTGTAAAGTACTAAGCAAGCCTGGAGGATCTGGGGGTGCCGATAGGGCTTTGCCTGGTGTAGATTAGATGTTAGGTGAGACAGGTGGGCTTGGGAAAGGTTAAGATTTAGGACAGCTGCTGGCGGCTGCCTTGCATCTTTTCCTTTTTCCCTGTAATCCAGTGGACGAGGTCCATGCGTCAACGTCCACATGTGGTGGAGTGAACCCACAAAAACTGGTTTCTACATGTGGGTTATGGGTAGGGTAAAACAGTATCAAAATGTGATCCAGTCAGGTCTCATCTCAACTTTATATGGACAAGGATGAGCCTGAACTCTTGATCCTCCTGCTTCCAACTTCCAAGAATGGGATTCAAGTATGGTATTACAGGTATACACCACCACACCTGGCTGTTACATTTGAATTTAAAAAATAAATATACAGATATAAGGTATGACTATATCAATGGCTGAAGTTTAGTATATACTTTCAGAGATTTGCACATAAAAATTTATACGCTGGTTGGTATTACCTTGAGAAACAAAATTTTCACTAAACTTGTCAGCAAAATATGTAATTTAAAAACACTGGTTCAAAATATATTTTGCCACTTTGGAAACGTGCACTAGATTAATTTAGCTAATCTCTACTTGGGTTTTGTACTTACTTGCAGTTTAACTTATGCCACTTCCTAAGTCTTTGCTATGTTTGTTAGGAATCAAACGCTGAAACCAAGAACTTAAAAAAAGTTCAATCTCAGAGAATTTATTATCATATCGTAGCTAATTTATTTTTTATAATTATTTCATATTAGATGATACCCTGGCTAATGTTAGTAGTAGTTCAGTGGTTCATGTGGACAGCTTGAAATTGGCTGTGGTGGGAACATGAACAAACCGGATTTTCAGATCTGTTGCTTGTGTCATACTACTTCTCAGCAGTTTTTAGTGAAAGTGGTAGGTATTCCTTACGGATTCCTCTCAGTATGCAAGCAAAAATAAGTAAAGCAATTTTAAAAGATGCCCATACTTTGATGTATCACTTAGAGGAAATCTTCATGAGTTATAGTAAAGCAGTTAGAATATAGATTCTTTTATTCTCTTGAATCATATGGCATTTAAACTCTAGGCTAATGTTGACATCTAGAGTAGTAAAATTTTAAACTACTTACCATCAGAAGACATCAATTCATCAATGATATCTCCACTAATAGATCCTGCTGAAAACAGAAATATTATCTGATTTTGTTGTATTTGTTAACATTTTAATGATAAAAATCAATTATATTTCAGTCCTGGTAGGTAGTTGCACCACCAGCTTCATGGACAGAACAAAGTTAACATTAATGGAATACAGTGGAAAGATAATTTTCACATGTACCTACTCTGCTTGGCATTCTTTAAATGTCCAAGCTCAAGATACACATGTTCAAGGCCAGCCTGGTTTACAGAGTGAGTTCCAGGACAGCTGGGACTACAGGGAGACCCTGTCTCGAAAAGACCAAAAAAAAGAAAAGACTCCTTCTCCTTCTACAACTGACTTGGTGTTAAAAAGTCTGGTGTATAATGTTCCCACTCATTCTAACTTAAATATTCTATAGCACTTCCATTTCTGTTCATTTTACCTCCAGATCTCATACATCAAAAGTTACTTATTTTGCCTAAACACTATTTCTCAAATATACTCATTATTGCTTTGCTGTCCTCTTGGTAGCAACCTATCTTAGTTTTAATGTTCCTCTCAGTTGCATAAAGTCTAGGCTTCAATCTTCTCTGCTTCTAAAATGCTACCTTCTGCTTCCCAGAAGCACACTTCCTAAGTTTTCCTAGTCTCATACTCATAACTGCATTCTAACTTTGGCATTCACAAATCTTAAATTCAAAACCTCTAAGTGACTTTCCTATATATATTCTAGATGGCATACAGTAAGTATTCAATTCTTAAAATTTGAAAGAATGCTCTTTGGGAGCCAGTGTACCGATGTCAAAGCTAAAGCATATAAACCTTGTTTACTTTATTTATCCCTATTAGATTATAATTACTACATTCTTAAAGACTATTTTCTATTGTCTATCCCTTCAGCTATAGTATAGAAATAGAAGGAAAAGATGTTGGCAATAAAAACCAGTCCATGTCCATGTCCAAGTTAATCTAGTTTCACTGTTACCTACTGTGCAATCTCAGTATTATCAATGAGATACCTATATCTCATCAGGATTATGTTAACGTAGCCTTTAATGTCCGTATTGGTACAGCTAATTCACTGATTCAGTCATCTCTCTCTATTCTCCTCCCTTTATTTGGAATCATTAACAAGTTGCCAAAGACCTAGCTCTGAAAGCAAAGAAAAAGATGGGGTACTAAGGAAATTTTATAAATTTAAAACTTGTGGCTTCTATCTCCTAATGATCTATCTATCTAAACAACTTAGGTAAGATTTCCTAAGGAAATGGAATTTTCTTAATACAGTCTCTTGTATCCTAGGCTAGCTTAAAACTCACTATGTAGCCAAGATAAACTTGAATTGAATCTCCTTGCCTCTATCTCATAGTGCTAGGATTATAGGCATGTTCCACTATGCTTGGATTATATGGTATTGAGGATCAAACCCAGGACTTTGTGTATGCTAGGCAAGTACTCTACCAAGAGATAATTATTACGAGATAGAACTGTTTACCAGCTTTATAAAACTAGCTTCTTAGGGCTGGAGAGATGGCTCGGTGGGTAACAGTGCTTGCTATGCGAGCATGAGGATCTGAGCTGGATCTGAGCACCCACAAACAGCTGCCATGGCCCTATGTGCCTGCAACTCAAGACGGCCCCTGAACCAGTCAGAGACCATTTCAACAGAGTACA
Organism: Rhizomys pruinosus; assembly: GCA_009823505.1. Taxonomy (NCBI): domain Eukaryota; kingdom Metazoa; phylum Chordata; class Mammalia; order Rodentia; family Spalacidae; genus Rhizomys; species Rhizomys pruinosus. Next base: position 82,006 of record VZQC01005145.1, on the reverse strand, counting down.
ACAGAGTGATAGAGCAGGACATCCAGCATCCTTCTCTGGCCTTTGCACATGCATATGTGTAAATACCACACACACGCACACACAAATACACAAAAGTTTACACACTCAAAAAACACAAGTTAAATGAAGGTGGAAAAAGGTCTTGCAAATGAAAAGTGTAACAAAGAATATGGAAAAATTGGAGGAATAAGTAATTATGCTCTATATTAGATTGACTTTTCTTAAAGGTAAAACACAGTAACTTATTCTAATCTTACAAAAGATGGACAGAACTTGATGTATAAATACTGAAAGAGCCAGGCATGGTGGTATAATCCTGGCATTCATGAGGCTAAGGCAGGAGTATTGTGACTTCAAGGCCAACCTGTGGGACCCAGCAGGACCCTGTTTAAAAAAGAAAAATCAGACATACTGGCATAGGCCTATAATCTCAGCTACTTTGGAAGCTGAGGTAGGAAGATCTAAATTCAAGGCTTGCTTTGGCTACAGATGAAGTTCAAGGCTAGTCTTGGTAGCTTAGTAAAACTGTCTCAAAAACTAAAAAAGAGCAAAGGGCTAGGTATGTAGCTCAGTGATGGAAGTGTTTAGCATGAATAAGTAAATCACTGCGTTCAATCTCTAGTATTGCCCTTCTCAAAAGAGGAAAAGGTACAAATGGTCCTAATAGAATCCTAATGAAAACAGACATTTCTATCACTTGGAAAAAGATCTATATACATTCTTAACATTATATTTGTACTTTATAATCTTTGTATCAGACTCTGAACCAACCTGAAGATATTTCTGTAGCTGGTGTCTGCTGCAAAGTCTGGCTTCTTTCGGAAACATGCTGCTCGGGCAGATTCTGAGCAGTCATGGTAGGTGTCTGTGGAGTCACTGGAGCCGAGGGCTGGGAGGAAGGCTGTGTGAGGTCATCAGGTGGGGGAACCGGAAAAACCTCTGGCTTAGATGAACTGGACTCTTTATTTATAAGCAGCATGTGGATAGGTCCTGAATGACTCTTTAAATTTATCTGGTATTTCTTTTGTCCATTCTGACCCTTTGAAGTTATTAGGTATAAACAAATGAGTAAATATTACCATTTCTAGCTAACTTCAAACATTAAAATTAAGACAGGCAAAACCATTTGGACTAATAACTAAATTCACATAACAAAAAAAGTCATTAGGTTGAAACACTAGAGAAAAGATCAAGTAGGTGAGAATACTGAGGTCTCCAAACCATTTGTCCCTAAAAGGTAAAGTTTACTCAAATAGTGTGATCATCAAAAACAGTTGTAGGGGGCTGGAGAGATAGATGGCTCAGTGGTTAAGAGCACATACTGCTCTTGCAGGACCTGAGTTCAATTCCCAGCACCCATGTCTAGTTGCTCACAACTGCCTCTAACTCCAGTCTTCTGGAGAAATGACATATTGGCTTCCATGGGCACCTGGATTCACTTGCACATACCCCCACACACACACGTAATTAAAAAATAAAATTAGGGACTGGAGAGAAGATAGCTCAGTAGTTTAGAGCATTGGTTGTTCTTGTAGAGGACCCAAGTTCAATTCCAGATACCCACATGGTGGCTAATAATCATCTGTAACTCCAGTTCCAGAGGAATCCAATGCCCTCTGACTCTATGAGCACTGCATGACACAGGTGCACTTAAGACACATGCAGGCAATACACTCATACACATAAAATAAAAATAAAATATTTAATTAAAAATAAATTTGTAGAATTTTCAGAATCATTCCTTCCTTTCCTTTCCCTCTCTCCTTTCTTTTCCCTTTTCCCTCCCTCCTCTGTCTTTCTTTTCTTCCCTGACACTCTTTCTTCTTAACTTGCTAGGGTCTCTTTCTCTTACTTGATAACGATTTCATGATACAGTCCAGATTGGGCTCAAATTTTCATCTTCCTGCTTCAGTCTCCCAAATACTGCGATGACAAGTATGCACCACTATGCCCTGCTAGATTACCATCTACTTTCACTGTCTGTAATGTACCTGGCAGAGCTCAGCAGTGCTCTATCCTTTCTCCACATGCATGAATTCCCCATGTCTGGAATAAGCCACCATGACAGTGGTCATCTCAACATGCCATTCCATTTACAACTATTTTACAAACCAAAACTTTCAACAAGAACAAAGACAACTGACTTTATATCCAAAAAATGTAAAAATTCCTCCTTTAAAAAAAATGGGGGCTGGAGAGATGGCTCAGAGGTTAACAGCACCGAATGTTCTTGCAGAGGACCCGGGTTCAATTCCTAGCACCTACATGGCAGCCAAGAACTGTCTTCAAGCCCCGGCGTGGTGATGCATGCCTTTAATCCCAGTGCAAGGCAGAGGCAGGAAGATCTCTGTGAGTTACAGAGTGAGTTCCAGGCCAGTTGGGGCTATAGGGAGACCCTGTCTCTTAAAAAAAAAAAGTTTCCTGAGGCTTTAAACTAAGGTAATATAAATTCCTAAGTACTTCTGGAATAGGTGAGAAGGACAGATAATATGGTAGTGATACTTTTCTGTTCCCTGTTTTGATTCTTATAGCTCAAATCTGTTTGCTTTAGGAAATCTGTATCTGAAACTGTGTCAACAAAACACACAGCATAGTAACTTTGACTCAGTAAGCTAGAAAATACTTTTACAGATCTAATTTAAGGTAATCAATTTAGGTTTAACTAAATTTCTTCCTTAGTCAAAGTTTATGAGTTATAGATTTGATCATTTTAGCTGATTTTTAAGACTGTTACTACTCAGCGCTAGAGAGATGGCTCAGCAAGTAAGAGCACCCGTTGCTCCTGTAGAGGACCAGGGTTCAGCTCCTAGCACCCACATGGTGGCGAACAATTGTCTCTAACTAGTTCCAGGGTATCCAATGCTCTCTTCTGACCTCCTTGGTCATTGCATGACACACATGTAGGCAATACGCTCATATACATAAAACAGAATTATTTAAAAAAATACTATTAGTCATACCAATTATTTCATATCCTCCAGTAAAATCAAGCCAAACATTAAAACGTTGTAATCAAAATATTAAGTGATTCATTCAGCCATCTTTACCAAAGTACTGAAAATGCTTAAATTCAGATATAAAATTTAAAAGCAGTAACTCTAAAGTATCCACAATTATTTGTTCCCTGTTCAGCTGAAGAAAAATCATTTATCCGTCTTAAGATAGTAGGGAACAATCTGCGGAAGAGGGGGCGTGGTAGAATGTAACGGCTGCGATTGGGGTTAATGGTGAAACTACAACAATATAGACTGGACACTCATTTGATCAACTTGATTGAACATACAAGCCCCCCTGCTGGATGGTGGGACCCATGAGCTGTGTGGGTTTGGGCACAACTGCTTGCAAATTGGTTTTACATGAAGGATGCTTGTACTCATAGATTGTCACTTATTGTTAAAAAAATGAAAACAAAACAAAACAAAAAAGCAGAGAAAGATGCAGAAAACTTACGGCAGAATGCATGATCTGGGATGGGTAGGGGTGGGGTGGGGGGAAGGGAAGGGGATATATGCCTGAACTGAATTGGAAAATGATGTATGAAATACACAAAGCATCAATAAAAAAATAAATAAATAAATAAAATAAAGGTGTGAACCACTAAAAAAAAAAAAAAAAAAAAAATACTAGCTGTTATTTTCCTCCACTTGTGTAAACCTGTATTACATACCATTTCTGGAATAGGTACTTCCAGCTGCGTACCAGAAGGTGCTTGAATGGCCAACAGTGTATCACCTAGTAAAATAAATACTTTAAAATTATAGAAATGCTACCAACTATAAAATACCAGTGGTAAGAATGGGAGGTCTGGAGTGAAAAGTTTGAGTTTAAATCAGGCTACATAGAAGGCACTGTGATATTTTTAGTCTCAGCTCTTGGGAGATAGAGGCAGGAGAATCAAAGGTTCAAGAGTAGCCTCTGTTACACAGTGAGAGTTCCAGGCCATGATGGGCTACTGATAATCTCAAAACAAAAAATTAGGGACTTGAGATGTAGCTCAGTTAATAGAGTGTCTGCCTGCCTACTAGCAAGCCTCCGGTTTGATACCCACACCCCACAAATTGGGTATAGTGGCACATGCCTATAACCCTAGCACCAAGGAGGTAGAGGTAGAAGGATCAGGTTATCTTGGCTACATAAGTGTTTGAGGCTAGCCTGGGACCCTGGAGACCCTATTTTTGAAAACAAACAAACCTAGGCTAGATGACCTCTGCTTTGATAAATTGCAGGACATATAATGTACTGCAGAGGTGTGTCTTGAACAGTAAATGAGATAATACAAGTATTATTGGCTCTTAAACTCCCATTTTCAGTGCCATTCTGACAAATTCTTTTTTTTTTTGTCTTTCTGAGACATGGTCTCCCTGTAGCTAGCCCCAGATTCCTGGCACTTGATATGTAGACTAGACTGGCCTCAATCTCAGAGATCCACCTGCCTCTGCCTCCTGAGTGCTGGGACTAAGGGACTAAAGGACTAAAGGTATGCACCATCATATCCAGCTTCAGATTTCTGTTTAACTCAGTGTTCTATACAGTCGGAGATTCCAATTCTGTTAGCCTCATAAATACTTGTTTACTTAATTTAATTTTTTTTTTTTTTTTTGGTCTTTTCAAGACAGGGTCTCCCTGTAGCCCCAGCTGACCTTGAACTCACTCTGTAGGCCAGGCTAGCCTTGAACTCACAAAGATCTGCCTGCCTCTGCCTCCCAAGTGCTATGATTAAAGGCTGCCTGGCATACTACTTGTTTACTTAAAATGAGCCATTTAAATAATAGGACATTAGAGTCAAAGGTTACCTTAGGCAATTTATTACTGAGGCCATATTTTTGAGCCAAACTTTTGTGGAATTTCAGGTTAATAGAACTTTCCACAAACTTTATTAGAATGTATAAAAACAATGCTGGTGCTGGGCATGGTAGAACATACTTTTAACCCCAGCCCTTTGTAGACAAGAGGCAGGCCTAGTTCCAGGTTATCCAGGGCTACACAGTGAAACCTTATCTCAAAAACAAAGCAAAAATATATTTTGGCTATTTTAAAGTAAGACAGGGAAGCCACATACATTTCTAACAGTCTTAAAATGAAACAATTGCATTTGATAAGATAATTTGGTATTTTGTTGAATATAAAGGCTGCTGTCCTTTAAATAAACATACATAATTAAACATAATATTCAAGCCAGATTTCATTTTATCTATTTTTTATTAGGGAAAGGGGGGGTCTCCATTTTAGTTAGTAAACTATATTGCCATTTTAAGGGATAAACATGGGAAGCAAAAGATAGAACAGGATTGGCAATCATCTTCCTGTTTATGAAATATTCTAACTTCTTTGGATTTCATTTCTAACTAGGACACCTGCTATATATAGTTTAATAAACAATTATGATAAATTCAAGGTTAAATACTCCAGCTTAAGTTTGGCTATTGACTCTGTCACTTTGAAAAGGTTGCTTGATACTACTGTGATTTATGATAGCACTTACCATTAAAGCAGTTACAGATGTCTTCATGAGTTACGTAGGAAAATGTACTGTCATTTATATTAAGGAATAGCATTTATATTAAGGCCTACACATTTAAAATAAATTTGGAGCCCAAATTGAAATCAGATGAATGAAGATGTCACTGCATGTGGTCAGATAAAAAAAACACAGAAGTCTTTAGAAAGACAAAGACAAAGAAAGGACTGTAATAGTTTCTTTCACTCTGAAAATAAACCATTCTGATCTGTGACATCTGAGGACTCTTGGGATTGAAATGGAAATGGTGCACCTACTACTAGGGGCTTCTACTGAAGATGAATGGATGGGAGAAAGCATCATGACCATGAGTGGAAAACAGGCTTCCACATGGAGAATCTTCTTAGGTCACTCTCCTGTATCCTTTATGAGTCAGTATGGTTAAAAAGAGAGGGGGCAGGGCAGGGTGGGAAGCTCTGGAAAACAAACTCAATAGCAATTAGAGACAAAAGCACAGCAAGCTCCAGAACATTATGGTCAGAAGACAGAATAATGGAGGGAAAGCATCAGTTGAGAACCTTTGTTAAGAGTTTTCATGGGAAAGGTAAGAGAGGGAAGGGGAAACACTTGAGTATTGGTTGATCTGAATAATTTTGGCAACTCTTTGATCCCTGACTTTTCCTGGCCCTAGTATGAATAAGGCAGAGCAATATTTCCTCCTAGGTTTATTTAGGTCTGTGCACTCGTGTTGTGCAATGCCGCAGAGGTCAGAAGAGTGTCTCGGATTCCCCTGGAACTGGAGTTCTCCTGGAATTGGAGTTACAGATGGTTCTCAGCTGCCATGAGGGTTCTGGGGATTGAACCCGGGTCCTCTGCAAGAGCAGTCGGTGCTCTTAACCATTAGGCCATCTCTCCAGACCCTCCCTCCTGGGTTTTTAGGCCAGATGGAGGAAGGACTGGTTAGTCTGTTTACTATAAGCCTCCGCTTGGCTGAGCCCTTACCATTTTCTAAGAATTGGCTCCATTTAAGGCAGTCTTCCTAGACAAGAAATATTTTTTGAGATATCAAAATATCAGAATATACAAAATATTAAGTGTGTATGTTTGTACAGTCATAGTTTGGAGACTTGTGTATGATCAATCTTGTAATCTTACAAAATATGGTAGCAATGTCTACTTCAGTGGTTTCTGAGTCTTTGGATTCTCAGGACACAGCTTGAAAACTCCCATTGATCTCACATCCTTATAGAGCTCTAACCCACCAAGAAAACAAATCAAAGATAACATGAAAACACACACACACACACACACACACTATATATATCTATCTCAAGTATTTGTGTGAGGTGAGAAACAGAAAAGTTTATAAAAGTGCAGGTAAATATGTAGAGTCTCTAAGAGTAGGCAACAGCTTGTAAGTATACATGGACTGCATCACTAATATCTATTTAATAGGAGACTCTACTTTTAGATTAGTATTAGGTAGGTATGTTAAAAGTACATTAATTTTTTTTCCCTCTTATAACACAATAATACTAAAACTTTACAACTTTAAAAGGTAGTATTTTTAAAAATATCTGTATAAATTATTAAATTACAAAATGTTATATTCACTTATAAAACCACAGAGTAACTTTTCAGACTAGAATATTGCATATATACCGTCTCTACTGCTATGTGTATAACTTATTCAAAAGGATATCTATTATTAATGGGGTCTTCCATCACATTTTTGATACTTTGTTGTAGCCACAGTTTCTGCTGATCAAGTTCTCTTTCCTTCCGTTCTAGATCTTCAATTTCAGCTTTAAGAAATCTTAATCTATCTATAACTTCCTTAGTATTACACCCAGCACCTACACCTCTTAAAAAAACATGAGGAATAAATATCCCTAGGGTCAGACTTCAGTTAACATCACATAATTTTTTGTAATAATAAAACTAATCAAAATAGTTTATACTCTTCTAAATTACATTTCTTTTTTTTTTTTTTTTTTTTGGTCTTGTTGAGGCAGGGTCTCCCTTTAGTCCCAGCTGGCCTGGAGCTCGCTCTGTACACCAGGCTGGCCTTGAACTCACAGAGATCCACCTGCCTCTGCCTCCTGAGTGCTGGGAATAAAGGTGTGAGCCACCATGCCTGGCCCTAAATTACATTCTTACAAAATTTTAAACACCAAAGCTCTGAACATACTTGTTTAGAAAATTTACTGACAAGAAAAACCACATTATGAAAATTCTCAGTATACTCTAGAATAGTTTTTATAATCTGGAAGGCCAGGCTGGTGACTAAGTTATCAAAAGGATGTCAAAGCTGAAGACTTTAATGCTTAGCAGTCTCATCATGTACAGTGAGGTGCTGGTAAAGTTAATCGCAAACTTTTGGTATTTTGGCAGAATTCTAACAAAACAAAAAAAACTAAGGCCAAAGGAAATATTCTGCAAAAAAAGAAAATATTTGTCACAAGCAACCATGCAACAGTCAATAAATGAAACAGTAGAGAGATCAAGGGAACATCCCAACAGACAAGGGATAAGTTCAGAGTTCCAAAAAGGTGCCTCCCAGGAAAAATGAAATCTGAAGAGGGATGGGATTTGGGAGAGAGAAAGGTTTGAAAGTTCAAGTTGTATAGAGCAAAGAAAGTTTCAGGCTACCTTGTGGGTTTGTAACTTACTTCCATTGGATACTATTTTTTGATTTTTTTTCAATTAGACCAATTCCTTCTAAGACATTGGTGATGTCATAAATTCTTCTTTTTTGCCTCACAGCCAAAGTATCTGCAGCCTGTTGAGAACAAAAGGAACAAATAAAATAAGTACAATGTATACATTCTATAGGTGCCTATCAAGTTTACCTCATGGCAATCCAATCCCAAATATAACCCATTCAGTGGCTTGAGAATGATGACTGGATGTATTGAAAGCAAGCTCAGATTTTCCAAATACCAAAAAATTCTTCCACCTAAATACTAGCAGATGTTGGAGTGAAGGACAAAGGTCATGACACAGAGCTCACAAAAATAAAAGAATACAATGGGCGACTTCATGTCGCCTAATGGACTAAGCAAAGAGAAACTACCAACTGTCTTTGTCACTCTCTAACTTCTAAGAATCTGATAAAAAGAAAGCCTTACTAAAATAAGTAAGATCACACATCTGGTTTGTTTTTTTGGGGGGGGGTTTAAAAACATGGGAGTATGAATTATATATACAAATTAATGGCCTAGCATCTGAGAGCGCCGACTGCTCTTGCAGAGGACCCAGGTTCGATCCCCGGCACCCACATGGCGGCTGAGAACTGTCTGAAACTCCAATTCCAGGAGAACTCCAGTTCCAGGGGAATCTGACGCCCTCTTCTGACCTCCGCGGCATTGCATGACACGGGTGCACAGACCTGCATGCAGACGGTACATTTATACACATACAGAAATGAATAAAATTAAAAAAATAATTTTTATTAGTGATCTAGTATTTCAGATCACAATAAAATAGGAAATGAATCATGCCACACACTCCCAAAAGCATAAAATTATCAGGAAACAAAAAATCCATTAATATAAGTTGTGGTTCTATCAATTGTTATATAAAAGCTTGGTGGTTTCATTTATAGTATGTAAGATTAACAAAAAAATATGTTAGTTATGTTAACTGAATGACTGTTATGAAGACATGTAGTTTCTGTAATTAGTTGCCACTGACATTACTAACATCTTCCCCACTAAAGAACTTCATAAGGAGATTACCATTTTTCAGAGAGTATTAGTCAACAGCACACCCTGAATGTTAAGCCAAGACACACTATTTATGGTACTAATGGAAAAAGCACAGTTAGATGGCCCTCCTGACAATTTCTAGCACATTATCCAAACCAACAAACAATATTTATCTACCTAAGACTTTGGGCATCACTACTTTCTTGATTCTGTAAAAGCAGTTCCTATAAACAATGCTGTAGACCTGCCTTTTCCAGGAAAAAAAGGGTCAGTGACAGTTACTGCTCTCATGTCACTTCCACCTGGCACTTTGGGTAAAAAGTAGGCTTTGTGGATCCACTTTTTTTTTTTAAGTTTTTATTTTTAAGTTTTATTTATTTTTGTATGTGTATGAATGTACTGTCTGCATGTAGGTTTGTGCACCCATGTCGTGCAATGCAGCGGAGGTCAGAAGAGGGTCTCGGATTCCCCTGGAACTGGAATTCTCCTGGAATTGGAGTTACAGACGGTTCTCAGCCGCCATGTGGGTGCTGGGGATCGAACCTGGGTCCTCTGAAAGAGCAATTGGTGCTCTTAACCGCTAGGCCATCTCTCCAGCCCTGTGGATCCACTTTTATTATGCCCACCCATCCAGGTCTTTCCGGAAAGGGGCTTGGTGCCTCCGACAATGGACCAGTACAGTATGATGTAGCAGAGAGATGGAAAAACTGAAAATCTGAGCACTTTGTGTCTCCAACTCTGACTTGACATTGTCTTCTACAGAACCAGAAAAACTAAGAGTAGGACTAGAGCTAAACATGGTTTCATGGGTAGCTGCTTCTCTTGTCCTTGGCACAGAGTTCCTGCACAGAGTTCTGTTTTTGAGTTTGAGTTTGTTCTGAAGAGTAGCAGTCTACTGCAAAGTAGCTCTAAAAATCTAAAAGTTAAGCATGCACTTCTCTCTGGGTGTGGTGATGCACATCTTTTAATTTCAGTGCTTGGGAGGCAGAGGCAGGTGGATCCCAGTGAGATTGAGGCTAGCCTGGTCTCCACAGTGAGCTCCAGGATAGCTAGGGCTACAGGGAGACCCTGTCTCAAAATAAATAAATAAATAAATAAATAAATAAATAAATAAATAAATAAATAAATAAATAAATAAAATAAATAACAACAAAAAACCCCAACCAGACAAAAACAGAACATACTTCTCACTTCTCTCTGAAAAGGTTCTCAAGAAATGACCCAGCTCTTGCAGCCATGGATCTATGTTTTCAGTATCTATGTACACTCACAGCACAGCATTCCCAACCATAGCAACAGCTCCCTCAGTCTAGTGCTACAACACATTTGTATAATAAAACCAGATCCCAAGAGCTGTCATGTCATTAGGCAATGTGCCATCAGACTCAACTTCTGGGTCAACATTTTCAGCAAGTATTTTGTTTATACACATTACTGCTTAAGAGGTAAAACATTCTGTTTTTGGTTTCTAGAACTAGAAACTAAATATTTTTCTATGTAAGTGTACAAGTGGCCAGTGTGTCCAAATTGGAGTCTTTGAAAGTAAAAATCTCATAATTCTTCAGAAGTTCAGAGCTAGATACAGGAGATCTAGTCCTGGCCACTTCCTTTCTCCAGCTGCTCCAGTCATTTATTTTCTTTTGTAAAATATGACAATTACTATTATAGAACTATGGGGATTAAGTTGCATAATCTTATACAATGTCTACTATATGCTTCAATGTTGGTTATCAGTGTCACCACTAAATATATACTGAGATAGGATTGTAAGCATCAGAATTTGTATATATGGGCTTACTTTATTTTATACCATGTTTTTAAGTGTAGCACATAACATTTTAAATGAAATCATTTGAGAATTTCACAATTAAGCATATGATGCCATAATTCCCTCCACCTTCATCTACTTAATGCCTGTGAAGTTTCAGGTCTGTCTCTTAAGAATACAGTCCTAAGAAAATAAACTCTTTGCCCTCAAAGTGGGGAGTTAGAATACAGGAATAACTAACTTGCAGGAGCAGAGGTTAAGAGTAAGATAGTAGTACACTGTTTCCAGAGATGAGCACAGTAACATTTGAGTGAAATGGAGCAGGTGACCTCTGCAGACCTCTGGTGGAAGCCATGCTGAACTTCAGATGTAGAAAGGAGCAAACAGTAGATATAAGCACAAGGCTCTTCGGTGTGAGATGTGCTTAATTCCTTAAGGAAAGGTAGGCCAGAGTGGCCAGCATAAAGCGACAAAAATTGATGGAGGAAACAGCAAAGAGGCAGGACACTAGGGCTTTTCGGGATATTGTGAAGGGTCCAGCTTTTAATTCTAGTGAAATGGAGAGCCACTGGGAAGCTCTGACCACATGGGTGATTTGACCTCACATTTTAAGAAGGCTATAAGGAGAATCTTATAATAATACATGGGAAAACAGAAGGAGTTGAATGAGAAAGGCAGTACAACAATCCATTCAGGATCAAGTAGTAGGAGCATGGATCAAGATGGTAACTGTCAAGTGTTAAGAAGTGAGATTATGGGTAGAATTTGAGGGCACTGCAAGCAGTAGTTACCGAGACAGAGGAGCCGTTTGTTTTTGTTAGTTACATTTATTTGGAAAGAGCCTTTACACACTGAGCTATATCATGAGTTGGTTAACTCAGAGGTTTTCACTTGAACCACTGCATATAAGGAATACAACTAGAGGTATAGTTGTAGGTGTTAGAAGTGGGGAACTTACTTTGGACATTATGACATCCAAAAGGAGAAATCAAGGAGATTGTTAGACATGAGAGTGTGCAGCTTCAAGTGGAAGCCCAAGCTGTAGGGCAGAAGTCCAAGCTAGAGAGGAGAAGTCCAAACTGAGAAATACCCATGCTAGAAAGCAATTTGATTGTTCTTAGGGAACAGACATTTCAGAAACAGGATCCACCTAGCATGGGAAAAAGGAGTATGAGAAGTGAGAAGCAACCTGACACTGAAACAAGAGGGAAAGCAGAAGGTAATCTTGGAATCCTAAGAGAGTACTCATGCCATACACTGCTGGAGGAAAGTCACAGGGGAAGGAGGATCATATGGAGAAATTTTAAGAAAGAACAGAAGGAAAGATACAGCAGACAAGGAGGAACACAGACATGAGGGTGCATTTGTAGGAGCCATGGGGTCCAACCTGTGAGTATGCTGATAAGAATGAACTGGCAAAGAGATGGATGATTACCAATCAGAATATATATATATATATATATATATATATATATATATATGTATGTCTAAGCCAGCCAGCCTCAAAGCAGTTGTAGATACAGCAAAACAGATCAAGTACAGAAAGTATCTGCCCAAGTTTCTGAACCTTCCTTTTGCCTATACACAGGTACCCCCAAACAACATCTACCAGGATACATTGTTTAGAACCTGTAAAGGTAAGTGACACATTGGCATCACCAAGTCTGATTTGCATTATGGTTCACTCTATGTACACTCTGTGGGGTTAAACACATGGTACCCACTACAGTAATGTATGAAATACCTCCATGCCATAAACTCCTCTGGTCTTCAAATATTCATCCCTCTCTCCTTTGTACCCTGGAAACTGCTGAAATTTTACTGTCTCCAGAGTTTTGCCTTTTGTAGAATGTTGTATTATATTGGTTGGAATCACATAGAATTTATCCCTTTGTTTTTTTTTTTTTGGTCTTTTTAAGACAGGGTCTCCCTGTAGCTCCAGCTGTCCTGGAACTAAGTAGACCAGGCTGGCCTTGAATTCATAGAGATCTGCCTGCCTCTGTCTCCCAAGCGCTGGGATTAAAGGCATGCACCGCCAGGCCCAGCTTTTCATTTTTTTAATGTGCACTATGTACTTAAGTTTTCTATACATAACCTTTTTAAATTTTTAGACAAGGTCTTGAACTTGCTATGAGTTGGGGATGATTTTGAATTTCCCTGCCTCTACCTCCAGTAGCAATGAGTACAGACATGTGCTTCCATGCCTATTTTTATGCAGTGCCAAGAACTGAACAAAGGGCTTCCTGCATGCTAGGCAGTCACTATTCCACAAAGCTACATCCCCAGATCCTTCCACGCCTTTTCCTAGCTTGATAGATCATTCACTTTTCAGCATTAAATTATATTTTGTTGGCTGAAGATATTGCAGTTTATTCATTCATACTTACTGAAAAATATCTTGGTAACTTCCAAGTTTCAGCAATTATAATTAAAGCTACAATGAATATCCATGTTCAGTAAGTTATCAATTCCTTTTTGAGAAGCATGGTTACCATATCATATGTAAACCATGTTTAGCTTTGTATTATATATATATATATAAAGCTACCAGTTTATACTCTAGACCTTCTCACTCTTTCATTCCTGAAAAATGAGAATTTTTGTTGCAGCTGCTTGCCAGCATGTGATGGCACATTTGGGATCTTTGCTATTCTAAAGGTGTATAGTAATATTTCACTGTTGATTTATATAATTTGTAGTTAATAACTGTGATATACAAGACACCACTTAACTATTTTAAAGTATGCAGATTGGCAATACTGTCACACTGCTGTACACCCAGTCCCCCAAATACTTTATCTGACAGAAATGAAAGGCTGTAATCAAGGTATCAGCTTGACAGGACTGCTATAATAGTGCTACACAGCGTGGTTTAGACAACAGAAATTTACTTTCTCAAAATTCTAGAAACCAAAAGCTCAAGACTGAGGTCCTGGTGGTCACTTTCATTTTCCCTGAGACCTCCATCCTAGTGTATAATCATTTCACTGTCTTTACATGGTCTTTTCTATTTGCAAGCAACTCTGGCAAATAGTGTATCAAAATTTGCTCATAAGGACACTAGTCAGATTTGAGGGCACATCCTGACTGAGTCATTTAACCTATAATCCTACTCATTTTATCTCAACACCAGGCAAAAGTTCTCCTATTTTGTCTCTAAGAATTAAATGCTCTTAAGTACTACAAATAAGAATCATGTAATATTTGTCTATTTACTCAGTATAAAGTCCTCGAGGTTCATCTATGTTGCACCATGTGCCAGCATTTCCTTCTTTCTAAGGCCAAGTAATCCTCTGCTTCTTTGTGTACCCCATCTTGATTACCTCCTATCAGACACGTGGGTCGCTCTCACCTTTTGACTATTTGAGTATTGTTGCCATGAACATAGATCTATAAGTATCTGCTTCAGATGCTACTTTCAATTCTTTGAGCATATACCCTGGAGTATGACTGTCCTGAAAATCATAAAGCAATCACTATAGTCTTGTCATCCTACCATTCCAAGCTCCTTAGGCCAACTGTATTGCAAAACTTAATTTTTTAAAAAGTCATTATGTATAATTTGTATGTATCAATAGCTTGTAGAGAAATATGCTCCTTCCTCAGAGTAAAAGAAAAGGATAAAATGTTTCTCATTTTAAATCACAGAAAATATAAGTATCAGTGTTGGTCCATCTTCATGTATTATCGAAAATGTCTTAGGCTGAGCATGGTGGCACATGCTTTTAATCTCATCATTCAGGTGACAGAGGCAGGCGGATCTCTGTGCCACAGATGATCTGTGTCTACATGTAGAGTTACAGTCCAGCCAGGGCTACATTAGTGAAACCCTGTCTCAACAAAAGAAAAGTCTTAATGATATTTCAGTGATTTGCAATAAGACACACCATTATGAACACCTCAGTGTAAAAATTTTTACACACATATATATGTGTATATATAGGAAAAATACATTTTTTTTCTATGTAAGAAAGATCCACTATTCACTAATACATATGACTACAGAAATCTTTTAACTTTTCGGACATAACCCAAGAAAACTGAATGAATACTACTATGAAGTATCATGCTTCCCTATTCCATGCCTGAGATGTCTTGTCATATGTGAAATGAAGCCAGAGAAAGTCTATCAAAGGTGTAGTTCCATCACATTCTGAGATCTGAGGCAAAATTTTCACGAAGCTCAAATTTCAGTTTTACCTGGAAACTCCCCCTAAATTTCTTATACTGTCACAAGCTACAGCTGAATTTAACTTGGAAGAGCAGAGTGGATATATAACACCAGGGGGTTTCTCTAATGACCTCATTACTGCCAGAGAAACTGGAAACCAAACTATCTGAATTCATTACAATTTAAATCCAGTAGATGTCCATTAAAGCACTTTTAGGGAGGGAAGAAAGGAGAAGGTGTACAAGAAAGAGTACAAGGTATTTCCAAGGGTGAATAAAGAGTCCCAGGAGTAACATTTCAAAAACGACAAGGGGCACCAAGTTACACAGAGGAACCCAAAGGCCCATGCCTCCCTCTAGACGCCCATCGGGAGACAGGGAGTTGGCCTGTAATTTTCCTTCACTACTTGCTGGTGTCCAGGAAGGCTTGATGGCGCGGTCAAGAAGCTATTTTCCTTGCCCTGGGCACAGACTCAAGTACTGTAAATGCATGTTCCTCAAGCCAGGAAGGTGGTGTGTAACTCCCCAGGCGCTGCAAGGCATTCTCCCAGAACAGGCGGCTGAAGGAGTCACGGGGGCTGTGACTAGAGACTCCTTAGTAGTTTTGTTTGTTTTTAAAGCGTTGTTTTTTTTTTTTTTTTTTTCCTTAACCTCCGTGCCCTGGGTGAATTTTATTTTATCTTTTTGGTCTTTTTGAGACAGGGTCTCCTTTAGTCACAGCTGCCCTAGAGCTCTCTGTGTAGACGAGGCTGGCCTTGAACTCACAGAGATCTGCCTGCCTCTGCCTCTGGAGTGCTGGGGTTAAAGGCGTGTACCACCACGCCGGGTGCAAGACGGTTCTTAGCCGCCAAGTGGGTGCTGGGAATCGAACCTGGGTCCTCTGCAAGAGCACCCAGCGCTTCTTAACCACTGAGCCATCTCTCCAGCCCATCCCTGGGTGAATTTTAATTCACGTGCTCACTTCTCTTTTCCCCTCTGCTCTGTGGAATCCTTTCAAATCTTGCCAGGAACGGTTAAATACCATACGACAGCACAGCTTTAGATGAGCACTGTTTTAAAATCCTGAACCGTAGCAAAAAGCCGAACCGCAAAAATGGGCAAAACTTACTAAGCAATTCCACCTCTTTGACTGGAAATCAAACATCCTCTCTCCGTGTACGGGGAAACTCAGGTTAACAAATCTCTAAGATGCCTAATTAAGCCAACTAATTCAATCCAGAAAGGAAGTGTGCGGAGGACACTTTAAAAACTATTACTTTAGCGGAGAGGTGTGGAAAGTTTTTAGTTCTTTCATCCAGAAGAAGTGGCGCTCGGGTTCTTAAGGTGGACTCAGGTCCAAGCAGAGCCGTTCATTAACGCCATCAGCACCCCGCCAGCAGGGCCAGGTCAGGGAAAAGCACGAAGCCCGGGGGCCCAGGCCCTCTGCTCTCCTTGGAGTGCTCGGGATGGTTCTTTGTGGACAGCGCCGTGCGGCGTGGCCGTCGAAGGGGGCCTGCAGGCCCAGCATCCCTCCCTCCGGGCGCCGCCGGGTCCGTCCTGCAGCGCCCCCGGTCTTTCCCGGACCTTCACCCTTCCCGGCACCTCCCCGTCCGTCCCAGCGCCTCATCCCTCCAGGCCCCTCTCCCGGGGGCCCAGGCCTCTCATCCCTCCAGCAGCCCCCCACCCCCGGCCTTCCCAGCTCCTCCTAACCTAGGTCCCGCAACCCTCCAGTTGCTTCCCGGTCTGTCCCGGACCCCGAGTCCCGCGTCAGGGCAGGCGCGCAGCCAGCGGACCCAGTCCCCGCAGCCGGTTCTCCGGTCACTTCCCCGCCCGCCGAGGGCCTGGAGCGGGGCCCCCGGTCTCCCCCAGGCCTCGGCCCCGCCCGGCTCTCCCCCGCCACTCACCGCTTTGAGATCCAGGACGCCGTCCTGCGCCTCCTGCAGCAGCGACACGAACTTGGTGGTGAGCAGCCCCAGGCTCTTGTGCTGGCTGCTGCCGCCCGTGAAGCCCGAAGTCAGCTGCGAAGATGGCGCCCCAGGCGGTGGAGGCGGCGGCTGGGCCTGGGCCTGCGGCGCCGACTGTGCAGAGCTCGCGGGCTCCGCCGCCGCCATCGCCGCCCGCGGCCCCGCCGCCCGCCCCCCGGGAGCCGCTCTGCCTGCCTCGCGGACGCAGGTGCGCGGACTCCTCGCCCTGGGCCCTCAGCGCCTCTCACGCCCACCAGCGCCTCCCTGAGCCGTGAAGCACAAGCCCTGAAGACCCTGAGCGCGCGGGGTCCCAGACAGCAACCCGGCAAGCGAGGGTGGGCCTGAGTTTAAATGCCAGGAAATGATGCTGCCTGCTGTTGCCTGGAAAGGCGCTCTCCGTGGGAGGGGTTCTGGCCCGCTGTCCGGATCTGAGCCTAGGACCAGAAGCTGGGAAGCCAGGGCCAACCAACCGCCAGGGGCCGAGGCCCAGCCTAGGACCAGAAGCGAGCTAACTCCGGCCAACCGCCAGCGCAGAGGCTCTGCCACACCTGTAGGCGCCTTCTCTGCGGCGCTTCCTTTAGGAGCGAACCAGCCAGCTGGTTCAGGTGAAGCTTTTACTCTAAGATTCATCTTTGCCAGAGTAGGAGAAAGCGAAGTCACGGAAACTTGGATTTTAATTCTTTCCAAAGCGCTTATCCTGAATAGATCTCCAGCCTTTAAATCGTGTTCTTTACTAAATTGTATGATTTGTTTTTTGATAATAGCATTATTTGGGCATTCGCAGCACCTTGTGTTTCAATGATAAACTAAACTACTGATGGTGAAATTGCAGAGATAAAAGGAGAAGCGATGACCCAACCCTCGCGTTCAAACTTGAGAATCAGGATATAAATCCTGGAAAACTTGGTGTGTCGCACCACACTTTGTATATTGTTCACACTTAAATATCAGGTGAACAAAAACTCCCATGTGGCAGGAATTAATGAAGTAAATTCCCCACATAAAGAATGTTTAACAACAAACTGGCATAAAATATTTATTAGCCTTTGTTTTAATCAAAGGACACTATACATAAAATTTGTAATTAAGAATCTGGAATAAAATGAAAAATGTAGTTCTTACAGCTGCTTCTGAGCAACTTACCTGAAAATACATCATTCAACATTAACCAAATCAACCAATTTCACAAATTTTATCTCTAGATCTCAAAAGGTTATTTCTTAAGGGTCAGAACTTGATAAATTACTATTTCTCCTTCTTATTCAGCTCTACCTTAAAACGACACCATCTGGTAGCTTAAACAATGGAAATTTATTTTCTCATAGCTCTGGCAGCTGTGAGCCTAAGATCAAGGGATAAACATTAGAGAGTCTGATTAGAGCTTCTTGATGGTTTGCAGCCTTGCAGATAGCCAGTTTTGTGGTGGTTGTGGTGGGGGGTGGGGGTTGTTATTGTTATTTGTTTTCTGCTGTTTTGAGACAGAATCTCCCTGCAGTTCAGCTGGCCTGGAACTTACTATGTAAGACCAGGCTGGCCTTGAACTCACATAGATCCACCTGCCTGCTGGGATTAAGGTAGGGTGCCACCATCCTGGGCCAAATGTTTGTTTTTTAATATTTTATTAGCATGCTTTCTTTTTTAAAATAACATGGTTACATTGAAAAACTTTGTATAGGTTGGAGAATTTGGAAAGGGAGTAAAATGGAGGGTTTTTTTTTGCATGCCAGTAATCATCAAATTCAGGTTAGCAACATTGGATTTGTAGGACAGATACTATGCTGGTATAATGTAATTGATAAGTTTTCATACATTTAGAGCACAACTTATTAACTAATTTAAGACTATTGGGGGCCAGAAACATGTATTTTGTAATCAACAGAATAATTTAACAGTCCATACTTTGTTGGATTTACAGTAACACTTGTGTACTTTCACATATGCCATTTTTGTTGATGTGCAGGACTGGTGTAAAATATGTAAAAGTTTATTATAATAAAGATTTAACAAAATAAAAAAACCCTTTATTTTCTGATGACAGTAAACTGGTTTTCCTTTGGGAGTGGGCGGACAGTGAGAAGGGCTGAACCCAGGGATTAACAAATGATCTAGCATTTAGTTTTATCCTTAGATCTGCAGGCTGGATATAGGGCAGTTTCAACTGTCAGAGCTTCCTTGACTAACAGTCCCCCCTCATCAAAAGGCCACTACATCTGTTGAATCTTTTCTAAAACCAAATTTGGCTTTCTATTTTCCTTTAAAGCCTCACAACATACAACTATCTTCTACACTTCCTAGGATAAGAAAGCTTAATGTTTCAAGGATTATTTGTAATTGGGTAAGTCCTCAAGCTTAGGGATGGTAAGCCCCTGTAACAATTCCTATTTTCTAAAAGCAAGCTACACAAAAAAATACAGAAGTCATGCAGAATGAAAGTTTTTTAGGCAACCAGGTACATGCTGACCTGTTCTCAAATTCTCCTGCTCCAGTTTAGTTGAATTAAATTTTTCTTTTATTCCCATACTTTAACTTCTGGGCTCATAATATGCATAGCTATAAGCAGTCTTAAGGCACCTCACCACATTCCCCACTCCATTCTATGGCCATGAATCAAATCTTAGACTCATATTGGGACATTAAAACATGTACTTGGAGACTATCAGAGACTGAGTTGTACAGGTCTAGTCCCAGGTCAGTCAGCTAGACTAGGTCTTGCCATGCCAGTATCTTGTTAGCTGCTCTCCAGGTAGGCAGCCTGGACCTGGAAGTCCTGAATACCCAGTTTCCAAGTAGTAGTAGTAGTCGTAGTAGTAGTAGTAAAAGTCCTGAATACCCAGTTTCCAAGTAGTAGTAGTAGTAGTAGTAGTAGTAGCAGCAGCAGCAGCATAGGGGGCGTACCTTATCTCCCAGGTGTAAAACTACTGAGCCCAAGTAATCAGATGGACCTGATAAGGCCCCCTGTTGACCAAAATCCCATACCATGACAAAAGGGAGTTGTTTTATAATAAAGTAGGGCACTGAGGCATTGATACAATTGTGGCAACAGACCAGGAATTTGGTATAAGTTGACTATATAACCAGCTCTTTAGAGTAATAGGTGCTTTATCCCAAGTAACAGGGTGAGTCAAAGGAGGATTTGCAGGGAAAGTCCAATCAGTTTCTCCTTGACTAGTTAAGAGTCACAAGGGGGGGGGGTGTTGTTGGAGTAACTGTCCTCTCCTATGAGGTTTTGGGGTCCTCTGGTGGCAGAGTTTTGATCTGTCCTTAGGTCAAATCCTGGCTCCCTTGGTGCCCTGGACTGGAACTAGGCACCTCTGCTGGTGATTTTTGTGGGTCCTCATATTGTTGGATGAAGCATTCAGCCAGCCATTGGGGATCACTGGCACTCTGGAAAAAATAAGCATAGCCCCATCCCCAAACTAACACTGGTGGGAGGATGTCATTTACCCCATGATCAAAGGGGTACAGGGGGCCAAGTGATGACTCACACTGGACCCTGGGAAACTGGGTCAATGGTCCCGCCCTAGCTCCTTCAAGTACCCTGACTGAGGGTTCCTGAACCAGACCTACCTCTGTTCCAGAGCCAGGTGACTTTTTATGTTTAAAAATCTTTTGGGGTGGGGTGTCAGAGCCCTTGGGGCACCAGGGCACTGGAATGTCTCAGAAAGCATCTCCCTCTGGGAGCCTGTTCACATCTGCTCCCCTCTGCCCTAGTCAGGAGCTGAGACATCTTGAGGTCTGGGGTCTAATTCTCTGGGGTTTCCAGGTCAGGGAACCAAATGTAGTGGGATAATTTCACCAGAGACCACTCACACACAAAATGAAGCCAATAGAAAGTCTCTAGTCAGCTGACAACTATATTCTGGACATTGTTGAGGGTGTGTAGCCCCAAGTCACAGTTGTGAGGTGTTTTATATAAGAAAAACCATATCCAGGGATGAAAATTTTAAGTTCCCAAGCTTAGGGTTTGGTAGCTTTTGGGAGCTGAGTATTCAGGGCTGCCAGGTGCAGTCGTCCCCCCTGACTCCCAGCAGCCAATGGGTTATGAGCAAAGCTTATCTTGACTGTCCCGGGGTTGAGGCACAGGCTGTCTACCCCTTCCCCCCCCCCCCCCCGCCGGCCAGCGGCGTCTTAGAAGCGGCTTTAAGGGTGGGGGTAACTGGCAAGGCTCTATCCTGGCTGACCCAGGACTGAACCTTGTACAGTCAGTTTGGACAATCAGTCTCCAGGGGCAAGTCTTTCTCCTAGGAGTTCTACTTGGATGCTGCACATACAATTACATAAGATAAACGAAACTGTTCCTGGGCTACATGCCTTTGTCTTAGAAATTCTGCTTGGGTATGCTGATACAAGTACATGTGATTAATGAAACAGTGATTATTGAAACTACATGGTTCCTTGGAACTTGTGATTTTGTGCTATGTATTTCTGTATTTCCTACTTTCAAGCAAGGTATAAAAATTCTATTTTCTTCTTCTTAGAAACTGTGCAGTGTGAGGAGGGCTACATTTACCAGGGTAAGAAGTAAAGATTGTGAAACAGCAATGAAAGACAAGATAGGAAGTGAAAGGAGTGTCTCCAATTGCAAAGTTGGAACTCCTTTTGGGTATAGTGAAAGGTGTGAATGAGGGTGGAATAGCAGTGCTCTTCTTCTGGAACAGACATTATTTATAAAAACCCTTAAATGTCTTTAATATTAGAGAGAAATGCACTATAAAAGAGGAAACTGTGAACCATGTGGATAGCTGCACACACTTTCTTAGCAATGCCACACTTTTTAATCAGACTTCAAATATTTTTTGGCCACTTTAAGAGTGGTGTACAGGCTGGGCGTGGTGGCGCCCACACCTTTAATCCTAGCACTTGGGAGAGGCAGGGAGGTGGATCTTTGTGAGTTCGCCAGCCTGGTTCAGATGAGTTCCAGAACGCTGGGGCTACAAGGGGAGACCCTGTTCTCGAAAGAGACAAAAAAAAAAGAGTAGTGCTACATATAAATAATCAGTTCTCCATCAACACAGTAAGGTCACAGCAGCGATGAAAATACCTTTGCTCATACAGTAGCATTCTAACTTCATTTGTAAACCTGCAGGTAATTGTATAATTACCAACAAGGTACAGCAAGAGACAACAAAAAGTGCTTTAAGTCTAAGGACTATGATAGGTTTGTCTAATATACATAATATCAATAGTTTATTATAAAAACGTACATATACAATTAATATTTGATCAAAAGTCTCTTAAAATATATTTATAATGAAATGTGTAGAAAGAGACATTTCAAAGTCACAACAGTTGACTACTGTTACAATATTTAATCATTTTACAAAAGGTTTGTTGGTTCGCATTTCAAATTAAAGTTCTCAGAAACATCACATTTCTTGCTGATATATCATTTAGAGCAAAAGCGAGTTGCTTGATTTTTTCTTCCATTATCTTGTCTTGGATTTTTTCCAGAAAAAAAAGGCACGCATTTCATCTTCAACTGTTGGGAACCTAACCAAAATCATTTTACAATTTAATTTCCATAAATATTTTTGAAGTCAATAATGTATTTTTATATACTGTTAACTTATGATTTAATGAATGTTAGCAAAATGGCAAATTTTCCACATGATTAAAAAAATGGAGACAAATACTACTTAATAGGATTCAACACGTACTTGCATGAATTACCTCAAGTATTCTTGTGAAAAAGATTATAGAATGGAACCAGGTGTGGTGGCCTGTGTTTTTAATCTCAGCACTGGGCAGAGGAGCAGATCTCTGTGGTTCCAGGCAGCTGTGTACAGCGGAGACCCATCTCAAAACTAAAACCACAGCAATATATTTAGTGAATTTTGTGCTCGGCAAGTGCTAGTTAAGGTTTTGAAATTTTTACAGTTTCAGAGAGGAAATGAAGATCAGTTTTGGCATGGATTTAATCTTTCTTACTGCTCTGATGTCTGTATGTGAGTAGTAAGCTCGACTTAACATTATGTTCCGTCACAAGTTTTCAAAAACTCTTTTCACCAAAGAAAATCTAAAATCTTTTTTTTTTTATTTTTGGTTTTTCGACAGGGTCTCCTCTTGCTCCCGAGTGCAGGATTAAAGGCACTGCGCCCACACGCCCGACAGGAAATCTAATCTTTTAACGATATTTACTTAGTTTAACTATAGTTTACACTTTATATGTATGAGTGTTCGCTGCAGGATCTGTAAGTGCCATGCAAGTTCCTGCTAGAGGTCAGAAGAGAGTGTCTTGATCCCTGAATTTGTAGTTGACAGATGGTTCTTAGCCAGTGCATATGTGGTTGCTCGGAGGATCGTACCCCCGGGTATCCTCTGTAAGATATACTACTGAAGCCCAGTCTCTCCACGCCACCCCCCCCAAAGAATTCTCTTTAATGTAATCCCTACAGCACTTCTAAGTGTTCTATAAGTAGTTGTACCTTTTATGCTTGAGATCCCATTCACTCCTAACCTACATTTCCTAAGACCTCTGTATTTGACACTATAGACTTGTGCGTGAATCTTTTTTTCCACAATACTACAACATATGATACACTTCTAATATTACCGTCCTTTTCTGTTAACTTTCTTCTCGTTGATAAGAGTTTCTAATTTCTTTTCCTTAGAAAAAGACTTCTTTTTTTTTCGTTTTTTTGTGGCTGTTGTTGGAAGAAAATGACTTCTAATTTAAACTGTCATCTCTATGTGATGCCTCAGGATCTGTGGCCTCTATATGTCTGATTATTATAAGCTCTGGTTCTGTTTCTCCAAAGTCTCTAATAAACTTCCCCTGAATATTATTTTATGTTGGTAGTAAGTCCAACATTAGACTTAGTATGTTCAGCCAAAAGCCTGTTTATGCTTTATTTAATATCCTACAAGGGTCCCTACGGACCTTTCACCTTGTAGAGATTAAATAGAACACCTGAAATTCCTATTGACTTGAAGTGAAATCACTTTTTGTCATACCTCCTAACTTCTTATGACGACTTAAGGCCTTTCTCCCTCTCTCTTTGCAGATGCCTAAGGGCAATGTCAATTTAATTACATTTTAATGGAGGATCACTTTGCCCCTGTCTCTCGGATTTACTTATTTTTATATGTTGGTGCATGTCTGCATGGGATAAGCACATGTCCACATACCCTCTGTACAAGGAGTCAGAAGAGCAATTGGATCCCTTTGAGCCTGAGTTATTAACATTTGTGTGGATGGAACACCTGGTTTGTCTGGGGGGCTGTGGGCTTGAACTATGGACTTCATGATTGTCAGCAAATGCTTTTATTGCTTTATCTTCTGGAGTCTTGGAATTTTAAGATATGAGATGTGCTACCATGTTTTCTGTTGCTGAATGCTTTTTGGTTGCTCAATTCTGCCTTCCAGTCTCACATACCCTCATTTTTTTACAATTACCATTTGAAAACCAGGGGAATGGACAGTATACCATCCCTGATACATGGATCTCAACAGAGCAGTTACATCAAGATCATTTGTGTAATTAAAAATGTTTTTTAAATTAACTATTAATTAATGTCTACGAGTCTATTCTGTGAATGTATGTAAGTGCACGCGAGTCATACAAAGCCTAGAGGTCAGAAGAGGGTGTCAGTCCCCTGGAACTGAGTTAGAATGGTTGTCAGCTGCCGCTGTGGTGCTGGGAATTGAACCCCCAGGGCCCTCTGCACAGAACAGACATGTGTTCGATTTGTTTTAAGTTTTTTAAAAACTTCAGCCTATTCTCCTAAATGCAAAAATTCTGTAATTCTAGCTGAAATTTCTGCAATATTTTACCAAAATTTTATTTCATGAAGCTGATGATTCTCAAATTCCTAATATTATCTTCTATTATTTTTTAATTTCTAGTGTATGAGTGTATTGCCTGCATGTGTATTATGTTTTGAAATGCCCACAGACTTCAGAACAGCGGGGTGTCAGATTTCCTTGGACTAGGTGATTGTTAGCTACTATGTGGGTGCTGAGAAAAACTAACCTGGCCTCTACAAGAGCAGTCAGTGCTCTTCAATCACTGAGCCCCTCTTCCAGCCCCCCATTTGTGCAATTTTTAAAATACTTCAGTCTGATCCTAGTTATCCTTCTGAAGTGAAGAACATAGAAGTGTTCTGTCTGGCATTGTGGAGAAGGTAAACACTGGGATCTAACTTACTACTTTACTAAATTTAGTAATTTGCTATCTTCCATAAAACGAGCTAAGCATTACCTGGCTTCATGATAGACTTGGCAACATGCTCCATAACAATTATACATAAAATCGGGCTAGCCCTTTTTTTTTTCTTACTATTTCCAAAAATTAATTTCATTTAACCATAACTATTTAATACTGTTTATATTACAGTACCTTTAAATTTGCACAATCAATATATTTCTGCTTCTCACTTGCTAGATGTATTATTTCAGCTTGATGAGCTTCAATAATTGCATCAACTTGTCTTTTAAAGGCATCATCCATAGTGTGAAGCTTTTCTATTGCATCCCTTTAAAAAGAGAAACACACCCATGTACTTTTAGCTTTAAGGAGGAGAATAGTTATCTATATCCTGTTATTCATATACTCTGCACCTTGACATGAGAACTGATTTTTAAACTGGTTCCTCTTTTTTATGGAAATTCAGTTTATAAATTTTTTAACAAACATATTAGCAATAAAACCTTATTTTCTTTAGTATTTTTAGATCACACCAAACAGCAGCCAAGTATACCTTTTCTTTGCTGTCTTTAAATATCACTCACTTCTCTTCCCCGGCTTATGCAGGTAGACTAGTATATCTCAATCTGTGTCTGATCTTGGCAGTCGAATGACTGTCCTAAGTTCCACGTACAGCAACCAAAGGATCCCTAGCTACTTTCATTCAAACAGAGTTCTAAAACAATGAAAGTAATAAAATCTAAATGCTTGGGCAGAAATTCCTACATGTTATGCACTATTCTACAACTATACATACGTGTATCAGCCTCATACATAATGTTTAAGGGGGAAATTTTACTTTCTTCATTTTGTACATGGAATGGAAATAAAAGTTTTGGGAAATAAATCTGTTCCTACATATTTTCTGTCATTTTTTTTTTTTTTGCATCCATTTCACTCATTCCAGTTCAATGTTTAAGGAGATCCCACACCCTTCATGACTTAATGCTTACTTTTGTAGCTCAATACTTTTGTCTCTTTCTGCTTTAAGTTTCCTTTCCTTGCTTTCAAATCTTTCTTTCACTTCTTTTACTTGTGTTTCAAGATGACAGAGTAGTTCTCCTTTGTCATGCCATTTCTGATTTAGTGTGCTAATAAGAGAAGAATCCCTTTAAAAGTAAACAGGGTACATGAAATTGTTAAGCCATATTATTTCTCGTTGGTAAACATTGTGAAATACCTGTAAGCTTTTCTGATTTCTTCTAGTTCGCATTCCTTTGTTTTCAACTGTTGTTTCAGTTTTTCCTTTCTTTCATTGTGTCTTTCTAATTTTTCAATTATATTATCCAGTTGTGAAGATTTTTCATTAAGTTGTTCTTGAGTACATTTTTCTATGACAGTGATCTTTTCTTCTAACAATTTTATTTTGTTAATCTTTTTCTTGTAAAACCACTTTAAGAAAAAAATCATTTATTTGAGTGTTGCACATGCTGATAATTAGAGCTGGTGGTCTAAGGTTGGACATAAAAAGATATTAAACATATACAATATTACCTTTCCTTGTGATTCCTAAGTCTTTACTGATGCCAAATATGTTGTTATTTTAGAGGCAATAATAAATTTCCATAGCCACAGATGGTGGTTGCACACCTTAGTCCCAGCATTAGGAGGCAGAGACGGCAGATTTGTGTGAGTAAGCAGCCTTGTCTACATAGTGATTCTTGGTCAGCTGGAGCTACAGGGAAACCATGTCCCAAAACAACACAGCAAAAACACCAAAAATAACATACACCCCAAAAAACAAAATTTTTTTTTGTCCCATAAAATTCTCAAGTAAAATTCAAGTTTACAAGTATTCAGAGGGTAGGCGAGATCTATCTGTGAGTTCAAGGCCAGCCTGGTCTACGAGTTCCAGGCAGCCCGAGCTACAGGGAGACCCTGTCTCAAAAAAAACAAAAAAAACAGGCGTGGAGAGATGGCTAGCGTTAAGAGCGCCGACGCTCTGCAGAGGACCGGGTTCGATCCCCCAGCACCAATGGGCCTAGAGCCGTTGAGACTCCAATTTCCAGGAGAACTTCCAGTTCCAGGGGATCCGCGACCCTCTTCTGACCTCCGTGGATTGCACGACACGGTGCCAAGACCGCACAGCAGACAGTTACACTCATACACTTACCGAACTGAAATCAAATCTAAAAAAAAAAAACAAAAAAAACAAAAAAAAAAAAACAAACCCCCCTCCCCCCCCCCAAGTATCAAGAAGCACCTTTAAGGGAGACAAGGAGCAGGCTGGAGAGATGGCCTAGTGGTTAAGAGCGCCGACTGCTCTTGCAGAGGACCCGGGTTTCGATCCCCCGCACCCACATGGCAGATGAGAACCGTCTTGTAAACTCCATAATTCAGGAGAACTCCAGTTCCAGGGGGAATCCGACCACCCTCTTCTGACCTCTGCGGCACTGCACGAATGGGTGCACAAACCTGCATGCAGACAGTACATTCATCTACAATAGAAAAATAAATAAAATTTAACAAAAGGAAATGCTATGTTTATACAAAAAAAAAAGAGCAAAGGAGCAAATACAAAAAGGAAATAGTACTCTGCCTTTAAATTCTATAGCAGCTGGGTCTGAGAAATGACTCAGCTTAAGGCACTGGTTACTATTGCAGAGAACCCCTGGGTTCAGTTCCCAGAAACCCTACTGGCAGCTAACATTATCTTATGTAACTTCAGTTCCAGGGAATTGATGTCCTTTTCTGGCCTTCATGGGCATCAGGAACACATGCAACACAATAGACAAAAATATCAAAAATAATTAAAAATTAAAAAAAAAAACACTTACAACGTGGAGAATCACAGAGATAACCTATTATTTTCAAATTTGCTACGTGCTTTCTC
Organism: Rhizomys pruinosus; assembly: GCA_009823505.1. Taxonomy (NCBI): domain Eukaryota; kingdom Metazoa; phylum Chordata; class Mammalia; order Rodentia; family Spalacidae; genus Rhizomys; species Rhizomys pruinosus. Next base: position 53,938 of record VZQC01005145.1, on the reverse strand, counting down.
TTTCCCCAAAGGAAAATGTTAAACTTACATCCTTTAATTTTTGATGGTTTCAGTTTGGTCTTCTATAATTTCCCCTTATTTTTATGCATCGCAAATCAGTTTCATGTGCTTTTTCTCAGAGATTCATTTTCTCTACATAAATTTTCAATTTGGCCCTCTATTTCCCACAATTTTGGGCTAAGTTGATCCTAAGAAATAGACATGGCCAGTTAGAAACTTAATATATCTTGGATGTTTTATACTTTATGAAAATCTAATCTAATAATGTAAACAATAGTGAAAACTGAGTAAAAATACCAAAGCACATACTAATGGAGTATTGACAGGAGAGCGAAAACTCATGGAAGGCTTTTAGCACTGGGGCTACTAAAGTTATGATAGACTGCATGATCTGCATGATCATGTTTGTGGTGTGGTGGGGGGGAAGGGATAAGGGGATATCCTGAACAGAAATTGAAAAAAATGATGTATGAAACTACATAAAACATTCATAAAAAAAGAAATCTAAAAATACAGGTTAAATGAAACAATCATCTTAAAAATTACAATAGGGTAAGTGAGCAATGCTCCATTTAGACCAACATCTAGCTACTCATAGATTTTAATCTATTTATAAATGTCAAGGCACAGTGCTTTATCTCTTGTTATATAATAAGTAGAAAGGAAATAAGACTGAGAATTTATCTAAATGTACAGAGGTTTTCATTCATGCACAATTTTACTGTGGACAAAAGCATATGTAAATGGTACAGATGTGAATGCACATTTTAAGAGCTATTACTATTAATGTAAAGAGCTATTACTATTAGTGTAAAGACACAATAAAATTTTTGCCAGATTTGGTGGTGGCACGCCTTTAATCCCACGCACTTGGGAGGCAGAGGCAGAGCATCTCTGTGAGTTCAAGGCCAGCCTGGTCTATATAGAGTTTCCGGATCAGCTGGGGCTACAGGACCCTGTCTCAAAAAGACAAAAACAACAGTAAACTTTTGAGGAGATATTTTTATTCCGATTTAAGCATTACAAAATACATCACTATGGTATCCCTTGTAAAATGTCAATTTTAATTGTTTTTAACACATTAGTAAACAATAAATTTAAATAGAAAATTAAAGGTATCAAAACTATAATCTTTTGGTTTTTAATACTACACTGCTCAGCCTAGTCTTGAATGTCACTCTCTTTCAGCCTCCTGAGCAGCAGTGACTGCAGGAGTATACCACCCATCTTTGCCTTCTCAGCATTATTAACTGGAGTGATGATTTCCTATTACTAGAGAGCTTTACACTCTTGTCTTTTTTTCTTGTCAACCTTAGGTAGTTAAATTTCTTTCTCTCCAATACTCAGATGAATATTTTTAACAATAACTAGTTTTTCTTAGAAATGGTTGAGACTTTTACCCTGGTGTGCCAGTTCCTGTCCCCATACTTTTCTTTCTGTTCTTAAACCATAAATCAGCGACTCCTTAGTTGCTAGCTCAGAAATAAGCTGGTTTTTTTCATGCTTGAGAAGTTCTATTTGAATGCTCTTCTGCTTGTCATCTTCAATCAAAACTTCAAGAGTGTTCACTTGATTCTGTATGGCCCCCAAACCCCACAATATTGCATTTAATTATAAAACATTATGGTTATATACATTATAATTACTTTTTATTAAGTGCCTTTATCTTATGAAAAGTCTTCTTCAAGAAAATAGAAAGTAAATTTTACCAAATTTTATTCAGAAGTTTTAGTTTTTAAGATGCATACTTAAAATAGCCAACTTTTAAGAGGTCAGTCCTTTAAAGACTCAATTTTTTCTATTGTAAAAAATTCTGAATCATGTAATTGTCAAAATGTCTCATGAAAAATTATGTATATCACAACAGTCTAAAACTTACTTACAGAAACTGAATTCTTAGGTAAAATAATACAAATGCTTAGGGAACAGTAGCAATAATTTAACAATAGGCATTAATTTAAAGGTTATAGTTAAGTGTATCTAAAATCACAACTGCTGCCACCATCTCAAATTAATACCAAAAATCCAATTTTGAGTCGCCATTTTTGCAATTTTTGTTCTATCATTGTAAAATNCCCCCCCCCCCCCCGCCAGTAGAGCGGCTAAGGTGGTACTGGCAAGGTCTATCCTAGCTGACCCAGGACTGAACTTGTACAAGTCAGTTTTGGACAATCAGTCTCCAGGGGCAAGTCTTTCTCCTAGGAGTTCTACTTGGATGCTGCACATACAATTACATAAGATAAACGAAACTGTTCCTGGGTACATGCCTTTGTCTTAGAATTTCTGCTTGGATATTGCTGATACAAGTACATGTGATTAATGAAACAGTGATTATTGAAACTACATGGTTCCTTGGAACTTGTGATTTTGTGCTATGTATTTCTGTATTTCCTACTTTCAAGCAAGGTATAAAAATTCTATTTTCTTCTTCTTAGAAACTGTGCAGTGTGAGGAGGGCTACATTTACCAGGGTAAGAAGTAAAGATTGTGAAACAGCAATGAAAGACAAGATAGGAAGTGAAAGGAGTGTCTCCAATTGCAAAGTTGGAACTCCTTTTGGGTATAGTGAAAGGTGTGAATGAGGGTGGAATAGCAGTGCTCTTCTTCTGGAACAGACATTATTTATAAAAACCCTTAAATGTCTTTAATATTAGAGAGAAATGCACTATAAAAGAGGAAACTGTGAACCATGTGGATAGCTGCACACACTTTCTTAGCAATGCCACACTTTTTAATCAGACTTCAAATATTTTTTGGCACTTTAAGAGTGGTGCTACAGGCTGGGCGTGGTGGCGCACACCTTTAATCCTAGCACTTGGGAGGCAGAGGCAGGTGGATCTTTGTGAGTTCAAGGCCAGCCTGGTCTACAGAGTGAGTTCCAGGACAGCTGGGGCTACAGGGAGACCCTGTCTCGAAAAGACCAAAAAAAAAAGAGTAGTGCTACATACTAAATAATCAGTTCTCCATCAACACAGTAAGGTCAACAGCAGCGATGAAAATACCTTTGCTCATACAGTAGCATTCTAACTTCATTTGTAAACCTGCAGGTAATTGTATAATTACCAACAAGGTACAGCACAGAGACAACAAAAAGTGCTTTAAGTCTAAGGACTATGATAGGTTTGTCTAATATACATAATTATCAATAGTTTATTATAAAAACGTACATATACAATTAATATTTGATCAAAAGTCTCTTAAAATATATTTATAATGAAATGTGTAGAAAGAGACATTTCAAAGTCACAACAGTTACTACTGTTACAATATTTAATCATTTTTACAATAGGTCTGTTGGTCCATTTCAATTAAAGTTCTCAGAAACATCACATTTCTTGCTGAATATCATTTAGAGCAAAAGCGAGTTGCTTGATTTTTTCTTCCATTACTCTTTTGTTCTTGGATGTTTCTTCCAGAAGGCCACGCATTTCATCTTCAACTTGTTGAATCTAAACCAATATATACATTTTACAATTTAATTTCATAAAATATATTTTGAAGTCAATAATGTATTTTTATATACTGTAACTTATGATTTAATGAATGTTAGCAAAATGCAAATTTTCCAAATGATAAAATGGAAAATACTACTTAAATAGATTCAAAGTACTTGCATGAATATTACCTCATAATATTCTTGTGAAAAAGACATAGCAATGGACCACGTGTGGTGGCCTGTGTTTTTAATCTCAGCACTGGGGCAGAGGCAGGCAGATCTCTGTGAGTTCCAGGGCAGCTGTGGCTACAGAGAGACCCTATCTCAAAAAACTAAAACACAGCAATATATTTTAAGTGAATTTTGTGCTCGGAAAGTGTCTTTAGGTTTTGAAATTTTTACATTTCAGAGAGGAAAGAAGATCAGTTTTCTGATTTCATCTTTCTACTGCTCTGTACTGTCTGTCAATGTTGAGTAGTAAGTTCGACTTAACATTAATTCCTCACAAGTTTTCAAAACTTCTTTCCCCAAAGAAATCTAAATCTTTTTTTTTTTTTTTTTGGTCTTTTCCAGACAGGGTCTCCCTCTGCCTCCCGAGTGCTAGGATTAAAGGCATGCGCCACCACGCCCGACAGAAATCTAAATCTTTTAAATATTTATTTATTATCTATTTACTTTATATGTATGAGTGTTGCCTGCAGGCATGTAAGTGTCCTGCAACGTCTGCAGAGGTCAGAAGAGAGCATTGGATCCCTAGAACTAAAATTGTGGACAGTTTTTAGCCACCAAATGGGTGCTGGGAACTGAACCCAGGTCCTCTGTAAGAATACTACTGAGCCATCTCTCCACGCCACCCCCCCCAAAGAATTCTCTTTAATGTAATCCCTACAGCACTTCTAAGTGTTCTATAAGTAGTTGTACCTTTTATGCTTGAGATCCCATTCACTCCTAACCTACATTTCCTAAGACCTCTGTATTTGACACTATAGACTTGTGCGTGAATCTTTTTTTCCACAATACTACAACATATGATACACTTCTAATATTACCGTCCTTTTCTGTTAACTTTCTTCTCGTTGATAAGAGTTTCTAATTTCTTTTCCTTAGAAAAAGACTTCTTTTTTTTCTCGTGTGGCTGTTGTTGGAAGAAAATGACTTCTAATTTAAACTGTCATCTCTATGTGATGCCTCAGGATCTGTGGCCTCTATATGTCTGATTATTATAAGCTCTGGTTCTGTTTCTCCAAAGTCTCTAATAAACTTCCCCTGAATATTATTTTATGTTGGTAGTAAGTCCAACATTAGACTTAGTATGTTCAGCCAAAAGCCTAGTTTATGCTTTATTTAATCTCTACAAGGGTCCCTACGGACCTTCTACCCTTGTAGAGATTAAATAGAACACCTGAAATTCCTATTGACTTGAAGTGAAATCACTTTTTGTCATACCTCCTAACTTCTTATGACTACTTAAGGCCTTTCTCCCTCTCTCTTTGCAGATGCCTAAGGGCAATGTCAATTTAATTACATTTTAATGGAGGATCACTTTGCCCCTGTCTCTCGGATTTACTTATTTTTATATGTTGGTGCATGTCTGCATGGGCATAAGCACATGTCCACATACCTCTGTACAAGGAGATCAGAAGAGCAATTGGATCCCTTTGAGCCTGAGTTATTAACATTTGTGTGGATGGAACACCTGGTTTGTTATGGGGGTGCTGGGATCTGAACTATGGACTTCATGATTGTACAGCAAATGCTCTTAATTGCTTTATCTTCTGGAGTCTTGGAATTTTAAGATATGAGATGTGCTACCATGTTTTCTGTTGCTGAATGCTTTTTGGTTGCTCATTTCTGCATCTCCAGTCTCACATACCCCTCATTTTTTTAAATTACCATTTGAAAACCAGGGGAAATGGAAGTTAATAACCATCCCTGAATACATGGATCTCAACAGAGCAGTTACATCAAGAATCATTTGTGTAATTAAAAATGTTTTTTAATTAACTAATTAATTAATGTCTACGAGTATATTGCCTGAATGTATGTAAGTGCATGCGAGTCATACAAAGCCTAGAGGTCAGAAGAGGGTGTCAGATCCCCTGGAACTAGAGTTAGAATGGTTGTCAGCTGCCATGTAGGTGCTGGGAATTGAACCCAGGGCCTCTGCAAGAACAGACAGTGCTCGATTTGTTAAGTTTTTAAAACTTCAGCCTATTCTCCTAAATGCAAAAATTCTGTAATTCTAGCTGAAATTTCTGCAATATTTTACCAAAATTTTATTTCATGAAGCTGATGATTCTCAAATTCCTAATATTATCTTCTATTATTTTTTAATTTCTATGTGTATGAGTGTATTGCCTGCATGTGTATTATGTTTTGAAATGCCCACAGACATCAGAACAGGGTGTCAGATTCCTCTGGACTAGGATGATTGTTAGCTACTATGTGGGTGCTGAGAACCAAACCCTGGCCCTCTACAAGAGCAGTCAGTGCTCTTAATCACTGAGCCCTCTCTCCAGCCCCCATTTGTGCAATTTTTAAAATACTTCAGTCTGATCCTAGTTATCCTTCTGAAGTGAAGAACATAGAAGTGTTCTGTCTGGCATTGTGGAGAAGGTAAACACTGGGATCTAACTTACTACTTTACTAAATTTAGTAATTTGCTATCTTCCATAAACGAGCTAAGCATTACCTGGCTTCATGATAGACTTGGCAACATGCTCCATAACAATTATATCATAAAATCGGGCTAGCCTTTTTTTTTTCTTCTAATTTCCAAAAATCTAATTCATTTAACCATAACTATTTAATACTGTTTATATTACAGTACCTTTAAATTTGCACAATCAATATATTTCTGCTTCTCACTTGCTAGATGTATTATTTCAGCTTGATGAGCTTCAATAATTGCATCAACTTGTCTTTTAAAGGCATCATCCATAGTGTGAAGCTTTTCTATTGCATCCCTTTAAAAAGAGAAACACACCCATGTACTTTTAGCTTTAAGGAGGAGAATAGTTATCTATATCCTGTTATTCATATACTCTGCACCTTGACATGAGAACTGATTTTTAAACTGGTTCCTCTTTTTTATGGAAAATTCAGTTTTATAAATTATTTTAACAAACATTTATATCTAGCAAGATAAAACCTTATTTTCTGTTAGTATTTTTAGAATCCAACCAACAGCAGCCAAGTATACCTTTTCTTTGCTGTCTTTAAATATCACTCACTTCTCTTCCCCGGCTTATGCAGGTAGACTAGTATATCTCAATCTGTGTCTGATCTTGGCAGTCGAATGACTGTCCTAAGTTCCACGTACAGCAACCAAAGGATCCCTAGCTACTTTCATTCAAACAGAGTTCTAAAACAATGAAAGTAATAAAATCTAAATGCTTGGGCAGAAATTCCTACATGTTATGCACTATTCTACAACTATACATACGTGTATCAGCCTCATACATAATGTTTAAGGGGGAAATTTTACTTTCTTCATTTTGTACATGGAATGGAAATAAAGTTCTTGGGAAATAACTATGTCCTACATATTTCTGTCATTTTTTTTTTTTTTGCATCCATTTCACTCATTCCAGTTCAATGTTTAAGGAGATCCCACACCCTTCATGACTTAATGCTTACTTTTGTAGCTCAATACTTTTGTCTCTTTCTGCTTTAAGTTTCCTTTCCTTGCTTTCAAATCTTTCTTTCACTTCTTTTACTTGTGTTTCAAGATGACAGAGTAGTTCTCCTTTGTCATGCCATTTCTGATTTAGTGTGCTAATAAGAGAAGAAATCCCTTTAAAAGTAAACAGGGTACATGAAATTGTTAAGCCATATTATTTCTCGTTGGTAAACATTGTGAAATACCTGTAAGCTTTTCTGATTTCTTCTAGTTCGCATTCCTTTGTTTTCAACTGTTGTTTCAGTTTTTCCTTTCTTTCATTGTGTCTTTCTAATTTTTCAATTATATTATCCAGTTGTGAAGATTTTTCATTAAGTTGTTCTTGAGTACATTTTTCTATGACAGTGATCTTTTCTTCTAACAATTTTATTTGTTCATCTTTTTCTTGTAAACACTTTAAGAAAAAAATCATTTATTTAGATGTTGCACATGCTGATAATTAGAGCTGGTGGTCTAAGGTTGGACATAAAAAGATATTAAACATATACAATATTACCTTTCCTTGTGATTCCTAAGTCTTTACTGATGCCAAATATGTTGTTATTTTAGAGGCAATAATAAATTTCCATAGCCACAGATGGTGGTGCACACCTTAGTCCCAGCACTTAGGAGGCAGAGACAGGCAGATTTCTGTGTGAGTTAAAGGCACGCCTGGTCTACATAGTGAGTTCTTGGTCAGCTGGAGCTACAGGGAAACCATGTCCCCAAAACAACAACAGCAAAAAGCACCACAGAAATAACAACAAACCCCAAAAAACAAAATTTTTTTTGTCCCATAAAATTCTCAAGTAAAATTCAAGTTTACAAGTATCAGAGGGAGGCGGATCTCTGTGAGTTCAAGGCCAGCCTGGTCTACAGAGTTCCAGGACAGCCAGAGCTACAGGGAGACCCTGTCTCAAAAAAGACAAAAAACAAAAGAAAACAAACACCCCCTCCCCCCCCAAGTATCAAGAAGCACCTTTAAGAGCAAAGGAGCAGGGCTGGAGAGATGGCCTAGTGGTTAAGAGCGCCGACTGCTCTTGCAGAGGACCCGGGTTCGATCCCCAGCACCCACATGGCAGCTGAGAACCGTCTGTAACTCCAATTCCAGGAGAACTCCAGTTCCAGGGGAATCCGACACCCTCTTCTGACCTCTGCGGCACTGCACGACATGGGTGCACAAACCTGCATGCAGACAGTACATTCATATACATAGAAAATAAATAAAATTTAACAAAAAGGAAATGCTATGTTTATAAAAAAAAAAAAAAAAGAGCAAAGGAGCAAATACAAAAAGGAAATAGTACTCTGCCTTTAAATTCTATAGCAGCTGGGTCTGAGAAATGACTCAGCATTAAGAGCACTGGTTACTATTGCAGAGGACCCTGGTTCAGTTCCCAGAACCCATATGGCAGCTAACAAATTATCTGTAACTTCAGTTCCAGGGAATCTGATTCCCTTTTCTGGCCTCATGGGCACTGCATGACACAGGTGCATTTACATTCATATAGGCAAAACACTCATAAAAATTAAAAAAAAAAAACTACAACTGTTGAGAATCACAGAGATAACCTATTATTTTCAAATTTGCTACGTGCTTTCTCTTTCCCCAAAGGAAAATGTTAAACTTACATCCTTTAATTTTCTGATGGTTTCAGTTTGGTCTTCTATAATTTTACCCTTTATTTTTAATGCATCGCAATCAGTTTCATGTGCTTTTCTCAGAGATTCATTTTCTCTACATAAATTTTCAATTTGGCCCTCTAATTTCCCACAATTTTGGGCTAAAGTTGATCCTAAGAAATAGACATGGCCAGTTAGAAACTTAATATATCTTGGATGTTTTATACTTTATGAAAATCTAATCTAATAATGTAAACAATAGTGAAAACTGAGTAAAAATACCAAAGCACATACTAATGGAGTATTGACAGGAGAGCGAAAACTCATGGAAGGCTTTTAGCACTGGGGCTACTAAAGTTATGATAGACTGCATGATCTGCATGATCATGTTTGGGGTGGGGTGGGGGGAAGGGATAAGGGGATATGCCTGAACAGAAATGAAAAATGATGTATGAAATACATAAAACATCAATAAAAAAAGAAATCTAAAAAATACAGGTAAAATGAAACAATCACTTAAAAATTACAATAGGGTAAGTGAGCAATGCTCCATTTAGACCAACATCTAGCTACTCATAATTTTAATCTATTTATAAATGTCAAGGCACAGTGCTTTATCTCTTGTTATATAATAAGTAGAAAGGAAATAAGACTGAGAATTTATCTAAATGTACAGAGGTTTTCATTCATGCACAATTTTACTGTGGACAAAAGCATATGTAAATGGTACAGATGTGAATGCACATTTTAAGAGCTATTACTATTAATGTAAAGAGCTATTACTATTAGTGTAAAGAACAATAAACTTTTGCCAGATGTGGTGGTGCACGCCTTTAATCCCAGCACTTGGGAGGCAGAGGCAAGAGCATCTCTGTGAGTTCAAGGCCAGCCTGGTCTATATAGAGTGTTCCGGATCAGCTGGGGCTACAGAGACCCTGTCTCAAAAAGACAAAAACAACAGTAAACTTTTGAGGAGATATTTTTATTCCGATTTAAGCATTACAAAATACATCACTATGGTATCCCTTGAAAATGTCAATTTTAATGTTTTTAACACATTAGTCAAAAATAAATTTAAATAGAAAATTAAAGGTATCAAAACTATAATCTTTTGGTTTTTAATACTACACTGCTCAGCCTAGTCTTGAGTGTCACTCTCTTTCAGCCTCCTGAGCAGCAGTGACTGCAGGAGTATACCACCCATCTTTGCCTTCTCAGCATTATTAACTGGAGTGATGATTTCCTATTACTAGAGAGCTTTACACTCTTGTCTTTTTTTCTTGTCAACCTTAGGTAGTTAAATTTCTTTCTCTCCAATACTCAGATGAATTAATTTTTTAACAATAACTAGTTTTTCTTAGAAATGGTTGAGACTTTTACCCTGGTGTGCCAGTTCCTGTCCCCATACTTTTCTTTCTGTTCTTAAACCATAAATCAGCGACTCCTTAGTTGCTAGCTCAGAAATAAGCTGGTTTTTTTCATGCTTGAGAAGTTCTATTTGAATGCTCTTCTGCTTGTCATCTTCAATCAAAACTTCAAGAGTGTTCACTTGATTCTGTATGGCCCCCCAAACCCCACAATATTGCATTTAATTATAAACATTATGGTTATATACATTATAATTACTTTTTATTAAAGTGCTCTTTATCTTATGAAAAGTATTCTTCAAGAAAATAGAAAGTAAATGTTACCAAATTTTATATCAGAAGTTTTAGTTTTATTAAGATGCATACTATAAAATAGCCAACTTTTAAGAGGTCATTCCTTTAAAGACTCAATTTTATTCTATAATTGTAAAAAATCTGAATATGTAATTGTCAAAATGTCTCATGAAATATTTATATCAACAGTCTAAAACTTACTATACAGAAACTGAATTCTTAGGTAAAATAATACAAATGCTTAGGGAACAGTAGCAATAATTTAACAATAGGCATTAATTTAAAGGTTATAGTTAAGTGTATCTAAAATCACAACTGCTGCCACCATCTCAAATTAATACCAAAAATCCAATTTTGAGTGCCATTTTTGCAATTTTTGTTATATCATTGTAAAATGGGTATCTAACACATATATAAAAATAAATTTGCTTATGTATTTTATTGAAAGAAATGTTATCTTTGAATTCATTCATTTTATAGTTATATTTTTCTCATAAATATTGCAATATATACTATCAACACAAATTAACTTTGAGTACTTCCTAAAAATCACCATTAAGACACTTGAGAGAAAATAATATAAAAATGTAAAATGCAGTGGAGACTTACCTGTAAATTTGCTGTTGCTTCCTGTTTTAATTTGGAAACTTCTGAGAGTTTTGTTTTTTGTTCCTTCACCATACAGGTCAGATCTTTAATTAAAGATGAGGATTCATTTTCTTTTCTCTGAGCCCAAATAAGTGCATGTTTGCTTTTCGCTAACTCAGTTGTAACATTTTCAAAACCATCTTGAACCTATATTTCAAAATTGTATTATAAACAGCAGTTTCCAAATACTCAGAAAGTATCTGCTTCTAGAAACAGTTTACATTTTCATTTTAAAACTTTCATTTGTGTTTTGGAATAGGATTCAGAGGTAATTTGTTTCAATCTACTAATTTACAGATGATGAATCACAGACCCATGGAATTTGTTCATCATTTCTCTTGTTGTCCAGGTAATAATTAATCAGTGAATATAAAAATAAGGATCCATTTGTCTGACACATGTTCCCTGAGAAGCTCTTGTATGTCACTCTTTGGCACTGCTACTATAACAATGGACAAAACAGACTAATCTCTGCCTTCTAGTAGGTACGGATAAACAAAATAACAACAATAATAAACTATATATCATGAAACTATGTAGAGGACAACATGCATTTAGTGAAGAAAGCTTAGAAGCATGTGAAGTTTTGGGAGAGGAAGGTTCAATTTTAAATGGCGTAATTCTTGCAAGGCTAACACTGAATGACTAGCAGGAGAAAAGAAAAGATGCAAGTTATGTGGGGAAGGAGCTCTAGGCAGGAAGGTGTCTGGGATGCTGGAGAATCCCATGAAGGCACAGGTAGAAGGGGAGGGTGACAGGATATGAAGTAAGCTACAATGTAGACGATTCTGATAATTAGTATGAATAAAAGGCGGGGGACATAAGAGGTTTTTGTGGAGTGGTATCATAAGATCTAACTTACATTTTAATAGAAAGGTGGTAAGAAATGATCCTCTACCCATTTAAAAAGTACTATTAAAAGAAACTCTTAAGACACTAGATATGGACTACCAGAGAAAGAGGAGACACTGTTGGTTCTCATTTTTAGCACAAGCATTTAGAAGGCTGGAGGTTCCCAATAACAGGAATCTGAGGACTGCTGAAGTAGGCCCAGGGGAATACCTTACAGAGATACCAAATAGATGGTCACATACATAAGTTTAGATTTTAGGCAAACAGTTCAGGATGGAGATATATAACAGTGCTAGAAGAGTTTACCGAGAGACTGAGTATATCTAGAAAAGAGAAAGGATATAAGAAGTGAAACTTGGGCATTTGGGTAATGAAATTTTGGAGAAAGAGAAAATAACAACAGAGGCTGAATAGATGAGAAACAATAGAAAGTCAACAGACATGCTATGCTGATAACCAAATAAAGACAGAGCGTGGAGAGGAGGAAGAATCTATCAAATGCGATTTCCAGGTCAAATCAGTCCGTACTAAATTGATGATTTCCAGTAGTGAGCTCGTGGCTGTGATTATAGTAATGCTAGTATAGGAAAGCAGTAGAAATTAAAAACAAACAACTCTGAATCAGAGTGAGAGGGAAGGAAAATACTGAGATCAAGATAGCAAATCTATGCAAAGGAAAACAGAGACACAAGGTAGTAGCCAAATGGGATCAAGAGTTCTTTTTGAGATGTGAGAAATTACAGCAACCATGTATGCAGAAGAAAATGCACCAATAAAGTAGGCAGAGTCACTGAATTAAAAATAACAGGGAAGCCTAAGCCCTGTCCTTTAACAAGCAAGAGGAATGCACATGTTACTGGCCTTATGAGCAAGACTATTCTATAGCAGGGTCTGTCAAAGGTTTTCTGTAAAAAGTCAGATAGCAAACTGTTAGGTTTTGCCAAGTTTAATTTTAAATGGCATAATTATTGCAAGATTAACACTGAAAGATGTTCATGAAGCTGTTGCACTTGTTCAGCATATGTTATCTACTGCAAATACCCAACTGGCCTGGACCTCCCTATGTAGAACAGGCTGGCCTTGAACTCATAGAGATCCACCTGCCTCTGCCTCCCCAGTGCTGGGATTAAAGGTGTGCACCATGCCAGGCTCCAATTCTGTTTTTTTGGAAATGCAAAAGCAGCCACGGATAATATATAAATAAACAAGCATGGCTCCTTTCCAATGAAAATTTGCCAATAAATAAATAAATAAATAAATAAATAAATAAGTAAATAAATAAATAAAATAAAAGGAAGTGGGCCACAATTGTCCTGGTGAAGGGTAGAGCAGGGTAAAGGGGGTGTGAGTTTTGCTGGCCCCTGTTTACAGCATTAGGAAAGTTCAGGTTTCCCAATTCATATTCTGATTCTCACTTTATATTACCTTAATTAGTTACTGTGAAAAATAGCTATTGTTTATACAAGGAAATGAAAGTTCCAAGAATTCATTCAATTTGGACCATATAAATACATGGACTTTAAAATGCAGTCCTCTTATGTATAAAGAGCTAGATACCAATTCTTACATCTCTAAATCGTTTGGCTTCAATAGTCAAAGCAATTCGGAATTCATTTTCTAAATCCAAATACTGTTGCTTTAAGGCATCAACTTTTTCCTGGTGTTCCTTCACTACTTGCTCATGTTTTCTCTCTTCTTTGGCTACTTCCTTGGCTACCGCATCCTGGAACTCAGCATCAGTAAAAAACTCCCGAGTTTCAATTTCTTTCCTGGAATGAAAAACAAAGCATGCTGCTCACTTAAACACACACACACACACACACACACACACATTATATATTTATTTATTTTTGTCTTTTTGAGTCAGGATCTCCCTGTAGCCCTAGCTGTAGGGATGGCAGGCAGGTCTCCCAGGAAGTTGTCAAGGCCTCTAAACTCATGGGTTCCCTGCAACTGGCTTGACTCTGGGAAGATTCCAGGGATTAAAACAAGTTGAAATTAAAGAAAAAAAACAAAAACCAAAAAAGAAACCCACCTTACTCTCAAGGATAGGCACCAACTTAAAGTGAAAGGATGGAAAAAATATTCCAAGCAAATGGTACCAAAAAGTAAGCTATGCAGCAGTGAAGAAAGATGACATCATGAACTTTGCAAGTAAATGGATGGAACTAGAAGACATGCTAATTGAAGTAACACAGTCCCAGAAAAACAAACGACAAATGGTATCCCTCATCTGTGGATGCTAGCACCAAATACCTAGTAGTAAGGCAAACTGAGCAGTGTGTATATGCATGTGTATGCATATACATTACCTGAAAGCAACTGTACCATTATAATGTGAATACCTTAATCGGATCTAGAATTAACCTTCCCACTTACTTTCAGACTTTGTAATTGTGGTATATGGGGGGAGGGTATATATGCATACTTTAGAGTAATATAAAATTAAAAAGGAAAAATGTGAATTCGAAAAAAAAAAGACATGTATAGCAGAATGCATAAGCTCTGATGGTGAGGGAGCAAGGAAGGGGAATTAAGTCTAAATTTGATTAAGAAATGTTGTATGAAATACACAAAAGTTCAATAAAAATGGGAAAAATGTGTTAACACAGCTTCCTCTCTATCCAAAGATTAATTTTTCTGTTGTGTCTAAAAAAATGTAAAAATAAGCTGTATTGTTACAGGCCTTTTACTCACATGCTGACAATAAAGGTACCTACTTTTTAATCTGCTAGTTCTTTCAAATGTAGACATGAGGGGGCTGCAGAGATGGCGTAGCAGTTAAGAGTGCCGACTGCTCTTGCAGAGGACCCGGGTTCGATCCCCAGCACCCACATGGCGGCTGAGAACCGTCTGTAACCCCAATTCCAGGAGAACTCCAGTTCCAGGGGAATCCGAGACCCCTCTTCTGACCTCCGTGGCATTGCACGACACGGGTGCACAAACTTGCATGCAGACAGTACATTCATACACATACATTTAAAAATGGAGTGTATTTCTAAAGCTACTTGATGTAAGTGCTGTACAAGCAGCCAGTCAACTGTGACTTCCCTATTACTTTCCTAAAGCATTGACCCCATCTCTGTATGGGTTAGAATCTTTTGATCGTTTTTTTTAGCTGAAATGAAAAGGGAGAATCTCATTGACCTATACCATAACTAAAATATAACTCTTAAACTTTAGAAAAAAAGAAACTGGTTTAGGGTAGCACGTCTGAGGCACCAAACACGAGATGATGATAACCAACGCATTTGCCACAGGGACTCTAAGCTGTTGAGTCCCTATGCGCTTGGCTTTCAGTTTTTTTTATCACTAAGTGTTCATTATACTGGAGTAGTTTAGTAAGGTAGTAGTAGTGTGACCACGTGGTTAGGTACTTTAGGCTTAGAAGACCCCAAACACTGGGGTTCTACTTCTTTTTAAGTTTGTTTTTATCATCTGTGTTTTATGTGCATTGAGGTATATATGCGATGGTCAGAGGAAAAAACTTTTGGAGTTCTTGTTTTCTCTTTCCCACTATGGGTTCTGTTGGACGTTCTGTGGACTGAATTCAGTTGGTCAGGCTTGCAAGCAAATGGCTTTGTAGGTTTGGGGGCTGGTTCCCCATTATTTATAGCAACAACAGGAAGGGGTTATAGTCTTTTTCTAACGCCCACAACAGGACGACAACTTTTTATTCCGTTTTTTTTTTTTAACTCAACTTTGAAGAGTCATAGGAAAGGCTCTGATTGATTCATTTTAATTCACATGTGCACTCCAAAAACCAGTAACTGTGACCATGGGCTAGAGCATTATGTTTCATTAGCTATGGTCAGCAGCTCACACCTTAACCAAATGTTATAGGCAGCAAAGTGGTTGACATACCTACAAGTCTAGTATTTGGAAAAGACAGTCTTGTGAAGAAATGATCGGAACTAAGCAGATAGCCCACATGTTACTACTGTAATAATTTCTATGGCTTATAGGAAAACAAACTTATAACGTCTCGTTATAACAGTAATTTCTTCATTCTTTATTCTTACCTCATCTCCCTTTTCCCTTTAATAATACAGCATTCTGCTTCACAGCTAGTTTAGTCTTCCTTATTCACTTTCTCAATTTCCAGTTGAGTTTGACACCATATTATAAAAGAGAACTGTCCCTGAGGAGAATAAAAGCTATATGGAAGGTATAGGAAGTGGAATGTACGATAAATCTCTAAGTGGAAAGGCCACAAGTAAGGTACAGTCTTTGGATATATAAAAGGGCTCTTGTTTTCCACATATTTTAAAGAACTAGAATAAAAAGATTCCATATTCAACCGGCTGTTGGTTAGATGTAAGAAAGAAAGAGGTGGCAGAAAACCCATTATGTTTCTACTTTGGTAGCATGGTAGCAGGGACTTGGAAAAAAATTTTGGATTGCTACTTTAGTAAGGCGAAGAATACAGAATAAGAAAACAAGATGATTCTTCTCAAGGATAGGCTAACCTTAAGATACAAGAAATGTAGGAAAGGCACTTTGGTAGGTGATTACTTAACAATTCTAATGAACAAAAAGGTTGGAACAATAAAGATGCTATACTAGATGCATCTCACTTTTTGATATAACATTCTTCAGAGCGACAGCAAACTTGTTGTCGAACCGGTTATTAAGGGCCGAGTGGTAAATTGGCTGTGTAGTGTAGTGAAAGTGTTGCATGTAATTCCAGTTTCCATCCGGGGGAAGTGGAAGATATCAGACAATGGGAGAGGCTCGATCTCAAGGAAGCAAGCAAATATGGGTGTCGATAGCACTAAGATAAATTTGTGTTTTGTAGTAGATAGTGTGTAATAAAAGAGTAGTAGTAACAGGAACTACATAAGATCGGACATTTAATTTACACGAAAAAACACCATGATCCGACAAAGCCCACCAACAGACATTATTACATACGGCTATAGAGGGCGAACGGTGCCCCTAAATCTTTTTAAATTCAGTGGAATGTGTGAGCCGCTTTCAAGCAGTAGCAGTTTCTAACATGCCCACGTTAATGAGGTATACTAAGGAAGCAGACAATTAGGATTTTTATAAGAACGATGATTTTTCACCTACATACTAAAAATAACGATTATTAATTCTCCGTGAGCACTTGCGGATGGCAGAGCAGGCAGATCTTGGTTGGAGGCAGCTCTTTGCTGAGTTCAACGGCCATGCCCTGGGTTACATGCGTGAGTCCAGTGACAGCTGGGGATCAAAGTGGGCAGACGCCTCTTGGTCTTGCACAAAGACAAAAACACAAAAAAACGGAACAGTCAAATTTTAGTCAGGATGGTGTGTTTCGCTGTACTCATTTAATTCACACAAACAATTGGAGTGGCAACAGGCCAGGTGGTGGAGCCTCTGTGGAAAAGAATGGGGTCAGTTAGTTTGTCACGTTTGGTGCGTGTCTACGTATCGGTTTTCCAGGACCGCATGGGCTATCAAGGGACACCAGGTCTCAAAACACAAACAAAACAAAACAAAATAAAAAAAACAACAAAAATCCAAACCAAAACCAAATAATGTCACAATTTTAACGAATTTTAATTACTAAGGTTAACAAAAAATAACCCGGAAATTAAAAACAACCCTTTAAAAAAAGCTTTGCTTCATTTGAAGGACAAGGGGAACCACACATCTTCCAGACTTTCGGCGTGTACTATGTCTATGATGGCCCGCCTAAGGGTTTCTGAGGCAGCTGTAGCACTTACTTTGCTCAGCTTTCATCCTAAACTAAGGATTTTTTATTTTCTTATATCAATTCAGAGACAGTAAGGCCCCAAACACAGATAATGTAGGGTAGTGGTGGGAAGACTCCTAACAGCAGTATGCACTACAGCGTGCGGTTGTAGAGTTCTCAGATTTGCCTCTAGTTGAGGGCACCATGGGCTTATTTCCTCATATGGCACAGGTACAACAGACTATAAAAGAAGCAGAAACAGGAGGAGATAAACATACTGGTGTTCATAAAACACCGCTTACCAGCCAAATGCCTAAAATGAACTGAAGATCTGGCTGGAAACTGTGGGGTAAATTTACTATTCAGATGAGATCTTTTAAGAATTATCCACTGTGAAGACATCAAACAGAACTAGTAAACAGAACTATAATCTCTGTTGCAAATACCAGATCTAGAAAACTATTGTTTGTTATTTATTTTAAGGGACAAGACGATCGCACCAAGCGGTAAATCCGTGGAAGATCTGTGTGACTCGTTGAAAAGATAGCTATTCCTGCTAAGTTGTACAAGTTTAAATTAAAAATCAAAGGGAATTCATTACTATAATGAATGTTCACACAAGACAGGCATGTATTAACATACTACAGAGCTGGGTGTCCGGGGGCATACGCTTTCATTCCCAAGCATTATGGACGGAAGAGGCGGGGCGTGTGGGATTCCTGTGATTTCAAGGCCAGCCGCGGTGTCTACATAGGGAGTTCCAGGACCAGCTGGGGCTTTAGGGAGGATCCTGCTCAAAACAAAAAACAAAAACCAAATGAAACAAAAAAAAACAAAACAAAAAAAATTCCGCGCCGTACTATTAAACCAAAATTCAGATAATAAAAAGGGAGCTGGGACAATACAAGAGAGAAAATCAAAGAGCGTCATTCTGATACTTGGCTACATGGCCCACCTATTTTTTTCCACCCCCTTTCTTTCTCTTAAAACTTATTACAGGAAAAGAATGCGTGGCAGGGAGATAACCGGATTACAGCCCTTCAAGAGTTGTCCCGTGTCCACCCTTTTACACATATGGCACTCTACCAAAAATCAAAAACCTAAAACTAATATTTTGTTGTTCTTTCCTTAGAATATTCATCTATCTGACACTTCCCGGCTCAAGGGCTCAAATCAGTTTGCCCAGAATTCCCCATTTTGAAAGAAGAAATAGTATTATTATCATCTTCAACTAAAATGAAAACCACATTTCTCTTTTTTCATTTTTTTTTTTTTTCATTTTGTCAATACACAGCTATTCAAACCACTTCTTCAGTTTGAAGGCCAGCACTCTTTATGTCAGAGATACCTTAGGTTGGTATTTTTTGTCCTTTAACTTGTCCTTGCGGTAATTCGCGCCCGGTTTATGGACATCTTCTTCTCACTTGTGCTGCTTATGCAGCTCATTAATGTAATCCATGAGTTTCTTTTCAGCTAGCTCAGCTTTCCATCTCATCTCTCGCTCTTGGTCTAACTGTTCCACAAGGGACTAAAAGAAAATAACAGTGCTACGTGAACTTGGGAAGGTCACTACCTCAGTGTTTTTCATTTATCTATGAGAATAACAGTACTTATTTCAAAGAGCTACAGTGAGAATTAATGTAAGTAAAACTCACAATATTGCAGTGCTTGACAAATAACCATATCAAACAAATGATAGTTGCTATTGTCATAACTGTAGAAGGCAATACTATCATTGGAGTATACTTCTTTATAGTGTAAAATAGAATAACCAGTACTCCAACATGTAAAATGAAGGCAAGTTAACAAATCAATATGTTCTACAGATTCTCAAATAAGAAATATTCTAGTGAATATTGAAATAATGAATATTTAAAGTTTAGAGAATTGCTCTGATCTATACCCAACACTATGTTTGGTTAAGTCAAAAAAAAATTTTTGTTCGACTATTTTGTACGGTTTATGAAAGTATATTTTCCTTAGGTATTTTTTTTTTTTTTTTTTTTTTTTTTTTCTTTTTTGGTCTTTTCCGAGACAGGGTTCTTCTGTGACATTCCCCCAAGCCTAAGAATATTAGAAACTAGGAAATTTCAAATAGTTTCTCTCTTCACAAGCATGAACATGATTTCTTAATCTGATAAAATATGTAATTTCTATTCCTTTAGCAATTATAAAAGTATGCTGGATGTGGTGGCGCATGGCTTAATCCCAGCCAGCACTGGGAGGTTTAGGTCGGTAGGAGGATCTCTGTGTTCAAAAGGCAGTGCGTCTACATAGTGAGTGAGTTCCAGGACAGGCTGGTGCTACAGGGAAAGGTCTCAAAAAGACACACACAAAAAAAGTAAATGTTACACAAAATCTGGACATCAGGAGGGTAATATAGCCAGTTCTCATTCCTCTGATAAAGCTACAACCAATATTTTTTACTCAGAAAAATGGCTAATTTTCTAGAACTTAAAACTAACAATAGTTACATTTTTCTTAATTTTCTGAACCATACCCGGTAAGTGTTGTCTTTGGAGCCACTTCTTTCTATCTGCTCTTCTAAATCTTGTAACATATTGCAGTGTGCTAAAGATGATCTTATGTGTAAATCTTTAAGGTAAGGTTGTCTCATTTTACGATTACAACTGCAAAAAGTAAAATGCAGAAAATAATCCAAAGAAAAGTACACTATATCGTTCTCTAATACAAACACTTGTAGCCACACATGCAAACAGCTTTTTTTTTTTTTTGGTCTTGTTGAGAGTGGGTCTCCTTGTAGCCCCCGGTGTCCTGGACCTCACTCTATAGACCAGGTGCATTGTGACTCAAAAACACTCTCCCTATTCCTCCCAGTGCTAGGATTAAAGGTGTCATATGCCACCACGCCCGGTTACAAACAGTTTTAAAGAAGTATATTAGATAAAGTGGGGCTGGAGAGGTGGAGAGATTTCTTCAGTTACGAGAAATTGCCCTTGGTCTTGCAGAGCCCCAGTTCAAATCTAGCCAATCATATGCACCACGTACATGTCTTATAACTCCGTTCCCTCTTCTGGATACCTTGCGGCCAAACACAGTGCACTTACAGGCACTTACTCAACGATAAACAGATTAAAAAAATAATATATGTTAGACTAAAGCTTTCGTGACCTGGACAAATGCTTTATAATTTTGTTCTGTTCTGGTTTTTTTTTTTTTTTTTTGTTTTGTTTTTTTGAGCTAGAGGCTTGCTATGTAGACTAGGCCAATCCCCATCTCATAGAGATCAGCTACTTACTTTGTGTCAGTGACCGGGCCTGGGATTAACGGCTTGTGCCATCCCATCTGACTCTGCCTTCTGAATCAATATTGGGTGTGCTTTGATTAAATAAGGGCTTCAAGATTTTAAAAAAAGATCATGATTTTTTCTCTTTAGTTTGAGACTTTTATTAATGCGTTTATATATATTCAGATTGAAGAAAACTGATAATATAATACAAAAGTTTGAAAAACTAGAAATATAATTTCCCAATGGAGCTTAAAAGTTTAATAATTGACAAAACCTAGCAGACTAAAAAATATCAGCAGTAAGCACAGAAAAAATTCTAGGGAATATCTGGCCAGAACGGATGGAATGATTCTATCCCGTAAAAAGTATAATGGAGCACATGAATAAAGCAAAGAAAAAATAAGAAAAATATTATTTAAGGGCAGGCAAAATGTGGATTATATCTGACCCAGACTAGTCTTTTTTGAACTACTATCATGGCTGACACCCCCAACTGTGAAAATACAGACACCAGATTTTCATACCCTGATGTCATAAACAAGGTGATTTTTTTGTGCCTTTGAGCCTAGCTTAGTTGGTACCATTTAGGTATTGGCTTCCCATCCAGATCTGCCTATGACAGGAAAGAAATTAGTCATGTAAATTCAAGCGAATCAACCTCAACTCCTAATGTAAATAATGCAGTAGCATTTTGTTGCCATACATTAATTTTTCAACAGAAAGAAATCTTCTATATGAATATACAATTTTCTTTAAGTTTCTGCAGGGATTGGTTCTATGGCTACCTCCAGATACCAATATCTGTAGATGTTCAAGTCCATCACATAAAATGGCATAACATTTCTATATAACACATGCATATCTGAGCATACTTTAAACTGTGTAGAAATAGAATACAAATGCTATAAATGCTAATATAACTGATGTATTATTTAGGAAATAATGGCTGGGAAGAAGAGGCTATGAATGTTCAGTCAGTAGCAACCATTTTAAACCTCGCTAATGGTTCGTGTCAGTAGTGATGTAGGATTTTATTTTGATTTTAGTATTTTTGATCAGTTGTTGGTTGAATCCATGGACACAGAACTTATAGAATATGAAGGGCTGATGGTTCAGCAAATCTGCGCCACCTGCGCTGAAAAGGAAAAAAAAATCTGATATCAGTAAAGTGACAGATTCACCATGAGACAATACTAAGGAAGAAGCTATTCATGGTAACTCCTGTCTGTACCTTATTTAGAATACTAAAACTAAAGTGAATACCTTACAAAAGCGCTGTTGTTCTTATGGTGCTTGATGGCTTGAATAGTTCTGGCATAATATGGGATTTTTGATCTTCTAGGAATTTTTCTACTGTACTGTTTTTTGTTGCTATAGTCACTTTCAGAAGTTATACTGGGTTCTTTTTATTCTGAGGTTTTCCATTCTCAGGAAATTTATTATTTAAAGAATTAAGAAGCCTAGAATAAATTAAAACAAAACAAAAAAAACACTTGTTAAAAGTTCTAGATAATATAATTAAATAAAAATTTTAAATACTAAGCGTTCATAAGATTAAAGTTTTTTTATTCTTTTTATTTATTTGGCACAAGTCTCTTGTCTTACATGGTATGTAAGTGAATACAAACTGCATACACTGCCCCACAGAAAACACGAACAAGGGGAAGAGGAAAATGAGGACTCTGCGATTTCTCCCTTGGACTTTGCCGTTACAGGATGGTTCTGTTTTTGTTAGCAACCAGTGGGTGCTGGGACGTGATCTCTGGTCCATGCAAGAAGACAGACAGTAGGCGCTCTTAACTGACGAGCTATCTCTCTAGCCCCCCCAAGGAATAAAGATTTTCTCAAATATTCTGGTATGTTTGATAACTAAAGACAATGGACTCCAATATTTCCGGGGGAAAAAAAAAAAAAAAAAAAAAAGAGAAAGAGAGAAAAAAGGGGAGAAGGGGAGAAGGCTTGTTCTTCTAGCTCAATACTGTCTGACATGCTGCATTGTAAAACTTGGAACAAAAAGGAAAACGGCACAAAACCATAAAAACTGAAAACTATTTAAAGACCTTGAAAGTTTAAAAAAAAAAAAAATCGAAAAGGTTATGGGTTACATCTAGATGGGAGGCTGACATTGGGAAACTGACCAGAACGGGGGCCCCGGTTTGCAGCGTGGACCTCTATAAAAATCAGGTTCATAGAGAAGTCTTAAACAAAAAAATAACGACCTTTGAGAGACTGGAGAATGGTCTCAGCAGTTTAGCAGTAAGGGACTGGCTCTCTGCAGAGAGGACCAGTTCAATTCCCAGCCACCCCGAGGCCATCAACATACTCCATAAGTACCTCCAGTTCCAGGGCTCCTCTTCTGGGCCTCTGTGGCATTCAGGGACACAGGTGTACCTTACCCTTACCTGCAAGCTAACTTCTTTTTAAAAATCCACTCATTACAAGGGATTAGTGAACCAATTACCATAAGTAAAAATGACCATCCTTCCAACGTAATTTTATCGATAAGTGCAGTTTAGTCCAACTCCCTGTCACATTCGTCACAACAATAGAACCACCCATCCTAAAACTCAGTATGGAAAAACACAAAAGCTACTGGATGGCCAAAGCAGCACAAAGAGTAATGCCAACTCAATCTGTAATATAAAGTCGCAGTCATAAAAACAGGATTGCATTGACACAAAGAATTACAGATTAATGAAACAAAACAGAACACACAAAATTACACGTGACACACCATACAGCCACCAAACCCCCCTCCCCACTAACTATTTGACAAATGCGGTTGCAAGAATACACATCTGAAGGAAAAGAACCAACCTTTCAACAAAATGTTGCTGGCAAAACTGAATCTTCACAATGTTAATTCAATAAAAAAAGAAACAAGAAAAAAAAGCTAGTTAGCCTCATAATATCACCCCTGCACCACGGTAAACTCCAACTGGTATATATAAAATGACCCCACTGTGACGCACCTGGAAACTCTGCAACTGTTAGACGCCCACATAGGCATTACCCAAAGATATAGGCATAGCGAAAATACTTTCAAATTCAGGAATCTAGCATGCAGGAATGAGGTCATCAACAGTCACAAATGGGACTCATTACGTTCTACGTCTGTTACAGCTACGACAACACAACCCAATTATAGGAAGAGGAAGCTACAGGAGGGGAAATCGGAAAGTTCTTCACCAACTATCATCTGACAGGATTAATACTCACAACATACAAAGAACTAAAAAAAAACAAACAAAACAAAAACAAAGGAAGGAAAAGACACAGAAGGAGGAGAAACACATAGACTGAATTATTAAAAAAAAAATGGGTATCCTCTGAAAAAGAGAGCTTTAAATACACATGACCTAAGACAAACCTAAAAAGTATTCAACCTCTTTCAAGTTAACTAGGAAAAGAAAAAGCAAATCTCAAATCACTTTAAGATTTCATCTACCCCCAGTCAAAATGGCTAAAACCAAGAGAAATATAACTGACACTCAATGCTGGAGTGGTTGCAGGGAAAGGGGAACGCTTCCCTTATTCATTTTTGGTAGCTTAGGATGGGAAACTGGTTGCAATTTCATGTAGAAATCACTTAGTGAACTCTTAAAAAAATACTTAACAATAAATTTACTATAGATTTATACCAGTGTTATCACTCTTGGTTGGTATTATATCCAACAGTAGCATTCACCTACTATAGATACTACAGCAACCATAGCCATGTTTATTGCTTGCATTTTCTCAAAAAAAGCAAGACCGGAACAAGCAACTGCATAGGCAAGTACAGCCAAGAGAAATCAAAGCATCTACCAACCAAAAAACCCACATACTATGTTCTTAATAGAGGGAAACTAGTCAAATAATGAACACGTAAGTCAAAGAATATATTATTGACAATAAAAGTATTGATACAGGTGAAGGAGGGCAACAAAGAAAATAAGTGAAAAATGTTTTATCATTTTCACTTGATAGTACATATAGTTGACTCTAAGAAAAATAAAGCATATACGTTGCTCACATTTCTCCATTATTACCTGTTCTGGTTCGGTTAACTTTATAATATCGTTAGTTTATAATTTGTTCAAACTACTTTTTTTCTTACAGTAAACATATTGGCCTTCCGAAACCTAGCAATAAGTACTTCATTGCAAAGCTGCCAGATTATCATCTAATTTCTGACGTTCATGTCATTTCTGAAATTGTTTTTCTCATGATTAATTTTTCTCTGGTTCGAAGATGGACATTTACAGATAAATATTGGTCAAAACAATTATCTTTGGTTATACTTGTAATGCTCAAAGAGGCACCTTCTAGTGTTGTGTCTGCCATGGCCATGTTACCCAATAACCCAGGACACCGAGAAAACAAGGTCTTTAAAATTCCACATTCATTCTTATTTAAATTTGCCTTTTTTTCATTAGACAAAAATACACCAATACTTTTACCTCAGCTTCACATATATTCACAGGGGAATCAGAAGAAACTAAGTTATCCAAAAGACCTTCTAAACATTGTAGGCTTGATGAATTTATTTCTCCCAAATTTACTAGTTCGCCAAAGATGTTCTTGCAATCTAAGATTCTCAACTGTGGTAAAGTTTGGAGAATATTTGGAGCAAGAATTTCTCGTACCTTGCGAAAATAAATCATTCAAACTGAAAGCTTACATATCCTTTTTTAAAAAGAGGAAAAAAGGCTTTTGCTAAAACAAACATAGCGCTCTAGAGTAATCACTGAATGAATATAAAATCCATTCCCCCCAATGCTATCGTAATATTGTAACAAACATGACTTACTCAGCTTCTTCAGCATGGAATCACTGAATACAGGGAAACAAAGCATTCCCCCATCCCTACTTGAAAACAATCACTTCTAATACAAGTCAAAACATTGACACTACTAGGTCTGAAAATTATCTCAAGGCTATTGAATGCATATGAAACCCAGCACAATCTTTATCCTGGGGAAAAGGTGACCAACATTTAATGTATTTTAAATGATGATCATTACAAAATGAATTGGAATGATAATTACATGATGATCAGAGTGCTAGAATTCCCCATAGTGAGGACATAATGGCACATTCCATTTTTCTTCTTAAATGACCCCAAACAAAATATCAGGCTATATAATCTCTCAAAGTACACTTAATTTTCCTAAGAATCATTAATGAGGAACCTGGAAATTAACCTCCCTTGTCTGATACAGTAATAGGAACATTATAAATCTTCAATAATTTTCTTCTTAAAAAAATTACTATCGAACAGGGTTGTTTCAGAAACATTGCCTTTGATAGTCTCAGCACCTCAGGCAGATCTTTGCGATTCAAGGCCAGCCTGGTCTACATAGTGAGTTCCCAGCGGCACAGCTGACGCGGTATAGTGAGACCCTGGTCTCAAAAAGACCAATATGCAATACAACCACACAAAATTACTATCTTTATTATGGGGGGAGTGAGAAGGTGATGTTGGAAGCACTTGCACAAAGCTGCACATGCGTATGTCAGATGACAACCTTTGAGGAGGCCAGTTCGTTTTCTCCATTCTTACTATGTGGGTCCAGGAATTGACTCACATCATTCAAGCAATGCAAGCATTCTTAACCCTATTGCAGCCCTCTCACTGGGACTCCAGGGATATCAATACAAATATTTCCGAGGAAATCAATTAAATTTCTGGAAAAATCCTGAGAAAAAGAAAGACAATTGATATCAATTCTAGTATCAGTTTGGTGCTAGAGAGATGCGTCAGCCATTAGAAGAAGTAGAGACCAAATGGCTGCTCTTGAGCCGGATCTGGTTCCAGTTTCACCTAGCACCCACATTGGCAGCCAACAACCGTATCCAGTTCCAGTGGATCTGATGTGCTCTTCTGGGCTTCTTGGCCACTGCATGCACATGTTAGTGCATTTACACCCATGCAGGCCAAAACAGTACACACATAAACATAAAACAATTTTAAAAAAGGGTGGGTGTGGTAGCCACATGCCCTTTTAATCCCAGCATTTAGGAGGCAGAGGCAGGTGGATCTCTGTGAGTTCAAGGCCAGCCTGGTCTTTACAAAGTGAGCTCCAGGACAACTAGCCAGTCTACAGGAAGAGGAAGACCTTGTCTCAAAAAAGACGAAAAGAAAAAAAAAAAAAAAAACAGACACAAACAATATTTTTCCGCAGAAGGATAAGTTTTCCTTACTGTTGATAGGCAGGGAAGCTTACTAAGGTAAGAGAAGTCCGTTTACTTATTTACCCCCCCCCCCAAAACACTAAAAAAAAAGATTCAAATTATGGTGGGGAGGTGGGGGGGGCAGACAAACCTTCGGGTTCGCAGAGAAGAAATAGAAAAATAATTTTTTATGAATAGCGTTTTTTCTTCCCAGGTTTCTTTAAAAAATCTTATCAACCCTGTTCCTGTTTTTTTTAGGCTGCCTTCCTTATGAGGGGCCTTAGGACAATGGTCTTTAAATTTTTCTATGTGTGTGAAATCCCAAACCCAGGCGCCTTATTGCCATGCCACAGAAGGCCTTCTTACAGCTACATTTGAACCAGTAGCCAACTTACACCCAAGCAGAACTGTGGGTACGGGATGCTGAATTCTACAGCTCTCTCCCCTCTCTTCTCTGCTCTAACCAATTAAGAGGTAATGTAACTAAATTCTAGAAATGGAACTGGGTTTATCTTACGTTGACCACTTGACATTTTATCATATATGTACATATAGCAAACGGGGGGGGGGGGTGGGGGGGGGGGCAGGGAGGTGTTCAGTACCTTTTTTTTTTTACATCCTTTTCTCTTTTTTCAATATTAATTGTATAATAAATTCAACATGGGATAATATTCAAAATGACACATGAGTAGATTTCCCCAACCTTTCTGTTCTCAGCTACTAGCTCTGTTATCTGGAGTTATGCATACATACACACAGCCCAACACACAGTCACACCACTACATGTTTGTACAAATATGTATCTATATAATATAAAGGGCTGTTTTACACAAATCACAGCCTACTATAAACAATATTTGTCTTTCTCTTAATATATCTTGTAGATAACTGAGTAATAGTAGATAAAGTCTATATTTCTTTATGGCTACACAGTACCACAATGTTAGAATATATCATCATAATAAAAATGTAAACGTGAGACATTCACCTACCAAATAAAGTGTCCAAATAAAATTAATGATCTGTTCACCCTGCTGGCACTGTACCTCATTAGCTACAGTGCTTCCCTAGTATGCATGAGGCGCCTGGGTTCAATTCTCAGTACCACACAAACTACTGGGCTGTGGGTGGGACATCACTGTCATACCAGTACTGACGGAACGGCCCCCAAGAGGGAGAATTCAAGCCGTTCTCTACTATACACTGAGGTTGAGGTCAGTGTGGGCTACCCGAGAGGCACTATCTCAGAAAAAGCAAAGACGAAATGTAGCTAGCTGATCTGTTTTATCTTGTATCATTTCTTATAAAGAGAAGCCCAATTTAGTTTTTTCTCTTCATAGTTTATGGTTCATTTTCTAACTACTGAATTTTACACAGCTTATGGACCAAAATGAAGGTCATACACATCAAATTTCAGGAAATGAAGGCGTTTCAACATATGTGCTCACACAGCCTCTAAATTGACTGTTTCATTACCGGTGCCTGACAGATAGGATTACCTTCTCCATCCTTCTCTAAAATAAGATTGGTCAAGAAGTGCAATCCCACTGTACACTGAAGAAAGTGATGGATACTATCTATACAATTACTGTGTAGGTCGATAAATCTAAGCTTGTACTTCAGCCCATGAAGAGGTATCAACCCTGCAAAAGGAAAAAAAAAAGATTCATTCTAAGCCAAGAAATAGCATTATTAATAATAACTTTGCTGTGAACAGATATATCTCATGATCAGGGTATCAGTGAAGTGATTTGTTTTAAAGAAACAAAAGTTTAGCATCTCAATCCCTGAGGTTCCTAGACTCTGTTTAGATTCAAGATAAACAAAAGCAAACCAAAAAGGTGTCCAATGTCACTAATGTAGTGGATAAGCTTAAAGCCAGGCTTTAGCTCTCTAAGTATAATATTTACTAGATTTAAGTAGACACTGTATAAAGCTTTAAGTTAATTGGTCTGGGTATAGAATACAATTAATACTCATTTTAGTTTCCTGATGTTTCTTGCATGAGCTGAGTATACCTACAGTATTTGGTAGGAGATGCTAGCAGTACCTGGTACAGCATGGACTCCAACAGTGGCTTACCAGGCCTGAAAATAGATTTTCCTGCTTCAGAACTTTCCTCAAAATAA
The DNA here is from genome assembly GCA_009823505.1 of Rhizomys pruinosus. NCBI lineage: Eukaryota > Metazoa > Chordata > Mammalia > Rodentia > Spalacidae > Rhizomys > Rhizomys pruinosus. The sequence continues at coordinate 24,842 of VZQC01005145.1, read as the reverse complement.
GGGGGGGGAGGGGGAAGCCTGTTGAAAAAAACTAAAGCTTGGAAGTGTGAGGAAGCCCTTAACACCTCTAGAACTCCTCTCCATAACAGGGGACTTGTTAATAGATAGAAGGCCTTGTCTCCTTTCTCTTGGAAGGCCCCTTCTGAGATGTACTCTCTCCATATTGTTCCTTGGAGGGTGCTACTTTACAACTTGCTTCTTTAGCCCTTTCAATATTTAACTTACCCCTTTCACCAGTTCCTTTGGCCTGACTAGGATATAGTTTTCTCCTCAGTGCTTACCATTTGGTAACTTCTATTCTCCTTTCTGTTGTACCTTCAGAAGTTTTTGATCATATCTTGAGATCTGATTTTCCTATCACACATTTGCGGTGATCAGCAGTTCTTTAGAACTATCAATCACATGTTACTAGGTCTGCCTCTCAGTTCAACTTTGTGGCCCTATAATGCTTCAATTTTAGAATACGCCAAGCCTTGTTCCTAGGTCCCCTTCTCTACTCTCTCCAGAATGCCCTAGCTATGAACGATTCAGTGCTTTGACTGCAAAATCCACAACCTGAACCAGGATCCTTCCCAAACCCCACCCCACCCCCCCCCCCCTAACTGTAGATCTAGATTTCACACATTACGGCTGCCCAACATTATGTTTCTCACATTTAAGGTAGGATCCTCATTTCTCAACTCTACTCCATCGTCTCTTCCATTCTATCCTATGTCAATCAACGAATGCTATCATTTACTGATTAATTCAGAGAAAACTTGTCCAACTCTTTTACTCTGCTTTCCTTTCTCTTCTGTCCACATAAAGTCCATTCTCTACTCAGCAGCCCACCTTTTTTTAGAACCTAAATTATTAGCCCTCACATGTCCTCCCTGAATGACTTTTATTTGCACATAGGCAATCAAATTGCAAATTCCTTATCTTGCTTACAAAGCCACAATGACCTACTTTGGCCCCTACTCTTTCTCATTAATGCTTTATTTCTGACTGCTATGTTCTAACATACTAACTTTCTTAACATGGTAGACTTTAACGTTAGTGTCTTTGTATACTATTTAGCATATTTACTACCATGTTTCTGAACTTAAAAATTTTAACATTCTCAGAATTATCTGGATAAACTTACAGACTGCCCCTTTTATTTTCTTCATGCCTTTTTACTGTGCTTAGTCACTAAAGTTTACCCTTTTTTATAGTTAAAGTTTAGTATGTGTTAGCAAATGCATACAGCTGTATAAAAACAAGTGAACTACAGGACGCTTCTATCACTCCAAAAAGTTCCTGTTCCTTTATGTTCTTGTGTAATACGTCTTTTTTTTTTTTTTTTTTTTTTTTTTTTTTTTTTTATTTTTATGTGTATGAGTTCGTTACTGTTGCAGGTAGGTTGGGCACCAGTCGTGCACTGCCTTGTGAGGTCAGAACCCATTGCCTGGAGGTCCGAAGAGGCAGCATCGGATCCGGAACTGGAGTTAGTTTAACGATGGTTCTTAGCCACCTTGTAGGTTGCTGGGAATCAAAACCCAGGTCCTCTGCAAGAGCCGTCGGCAATCTTAACCACTAAGCCATCTCCCAGTCTGCACATCAACCCCCCCCCCAGCTCCTGGCAACCAATCATCTGATTTCTGCCACAGCATTTCCTTCATCAGAATGGACATTCAGTTAAGCCTTTTGAAACTGGCCTTTGCTCACTATTTGTAGTGGATTATTTGGTCTTGCAGCACCATTCATTGTTTATTTCATCTGATTGTATTCTAATAGTCTTTTACACATTAAGCCTATTTCACAATTTGTTTATTCATTCATTACCAGTTCTGTTAGTCCGCTTTATGGACTGAAAACATAACAACTTCTAAAGAGGAAAGGCTTATTCTGATTCAATTCAGAGGTTATGTCCATAGTTACATAGCCTTATTGCTCTGAGCAGGTAGGAATCACCTTTTCCTCACTGTAGAAAGTATGATCAATGACCTGACTTTATCTAAGTGGGCCCCACCTACCTAAGGCTCTACTACTTCCTAATAACACCACCAGCTGGACCGGCTAAGCCTTCAGCACAAGCACTTTGGCAACATTTAGGAACTGAGTCATAAGACCAGATACTGGATATGCAGGTTAATACTAACTTTTGGAGATGAAGAATAATCATAAAAGCATCATCACAGAATAACGCTATCAAGAGTCTATAATATATATTATCTCTATATATATATATATATGCGTGTGTGTGCTGTTTGTGTGTGTATCGTTTTTATGTAGACAATTTAATTTCTTTGGGACAAGCTATGTTTGGTCGTGAGAGGCATAAATCACATGTAAATGCATATCACATGAAATGCGTATTTCTTGTGAAAGAAATGGTTTAAATTCTATTACAAAGGGCTTGCATATTAGTTTTCGCTTAGCAAATATAATCTTAGTTATCTTTCTAATTCAAGAAGCATTCTGTCAGTTTTAAACTTTTCTCTATTTTAGAGTGAAAGTGTTATGTCACTATTCATTATCTTTGCATTCCTTAATCACAAAGATGCGCTAAGCTATCCTTTGTTTTGTTTTGTCATGTTTTCTTTGTTTCTTCTATATCTTTTTGGTAACGATTTTCTTCAAATCTTTTGCTTATTGCCGAATGAGGGTGATTGACATGATTTTTGTTGTCTCCTCTACAATCATGAAGTTTCATATAGGCAAAGCGACATATACTTTAGTGCCTTTTTTATCTACTATAGGGCAATGTTGACTATAGTAGTTGTATACATAATTTTTTGGCAAACAAACTTATTCAACATTTACATTTCCGATATAGGGAAATGCATCCAAAAAGTAAATACGGGGCTGGCGAGTGGCCTAGTTGGTAAGAGCCATCGAAGCTTTAAAGAGGACGTCATGTTTGGCGGCTGTGCCCTTACCCACTGAGCCATCTTGTCATGTTTGGCGGCTGTGCCCTTACCCACTGAGCCATCTTGTCATGTTTGGCGGCTGTGCCCTTACCCACTGAGCCATCTTGTCATGTCTGGTGGCTGTGACCTTACCCACGAGCCATCTTGTCATGTTTGGCGACTGTGCCCTTACCCACTGAGCCATCTTGCTGGCCCCCATACTTTATTGTCAGATTTCAATGATTAATCAGTGAGGAGGAAAATCAGAATCTTTTTTTTATACTTTTAAATGTCAGTATTGTCATGGAATTAGAATTCAACTAAAGGTCCAAGAGAGATAAAATCAATTTGAGAATAGTTTTCATTTACCTGTGTTCCTGTTCTTTCAATGCCAGAAGTTCATGAAGATGTTGTACTTGTTCCTTTTCTTGGTGAAGAGAAGTTCGAAGTGAGTTTATTTCTCTATCAGCAGCTGAAGCTTTGAGTTCTACCTCTTGAAGAAGTCTCAACTGAGTAAAGTACAATGATTACAGTATTACATAATAAATAACCTTTCCTGCTTCTATTTTATTTAGTTCCTTATTTATTGATTTTAAAGTTCGAGGATAATTTTAGTAGAGTTCAAAAGAAAAACTGTAGATCAGACAAGCTGTAGATCTTGGCAGCTGCCTGGAGGAGGGAGACAAAGAGGAAGAGAAAAGTCATGCCTTTTTGAGTTAGGCATGGAGGTTCAGCAAGCATAGTGTGTGTGTGTGTGTGTGTGTGTGTGTGTGTGTGTGTGTGTTGGTGGGGGAGATGAAGAGTGAGGAAGCCCAAAGAATTAGGGAAAGCATACCCAGGATTAGGCTAGTACCTGAAATAAGAGACAGGAAAGAAAAAAAGAAGTTATGCTTTTTTGAGACCTTATTCAGAAAGATGAGCAGACCTAATAGAGGAGGCTCATGGCAACCTTACAGCAACTGCCCTTGCTTCTCTGTCAGTGCCAGTTCCTTTACAGTGCTATCTAAATGAGAAGACCTAACAACTAAGATAACTTCAAAATTTATTAAATTAATAATGCTAATACCATACAGGGTGGTCTTGGAAGTATCAAATATACTGGTATCAATTACTATTTACTTGTATCACATGTTTTGACAGGGATTCCACTCCAAAAGCATTAAAGTAAAAGTCCTTCAAGTACCATAAAGACTTAAAAGCTAAGCTACCTCTCACAAAATATGAACCAAACTACCTGCACTATTTTACCAACTCTTGCAGTTGCTTTGTGTAAGTGCTAGTGGGCTTAATTTACACATAATTTCATGGGCTACATGACTGTTATATTTAAAATGATAATTTAGGTGGGCATGTTGGTGCACACCTTTAATATCAACACTCAGGAGGCATAGACAGGTGGATCTCTGTGAGAATGAGGCCAGCCTGATCTACATAGTGAGTTCTAGGCCAGTTGAAGCTACAAGGAGACCCTATATCAAAAACACCTAAAACAATAAACTCCCCTCCCTCCCTTTCCCCCCCTCCCACACACAATAATTTAATTTCTGTATATATCCTAATATCTTTTAAGGTTATTATCATATGTTTAAGGTTATAGGGTATAAATGTGTTAATTCTTAATCCTCATCATGCATACAATTAAATAAGGACATACCTGTGCCTGCTGCTGCTGTGCTTTTTGCTTCTTCATTCTTTCTAATGCTTTTTCCAGGGTTCTTAAGTGTCTGATGTGATCTTCCTGTTGATCTTTTGCTTTTATTAATTCAATAGTCAATTTTTTAACTTCATTTTGAAGTCTGTGAACCATAACTTCAAGTTGCGTCTTAAAACTTCTCTCTTTAAAAATGACATCTTTTAGTCTAAAGCACAAATTATACATGTGGTGTTAGACATTACACATATAAAAACAAGAAAAATGTAATCAACATAAAGGTCATAATATCAATCAAGATTTGAAGTATGTATCAAACTCTAATTATACTAAAAAACACATTTCTTCCACCTCTGAAGCTCAACATTGTCTCCAAAGGGAAAAACATCATAAATAGATGAAACTTTATCTTATATAAACTTTACTATTCCACAAGAACTTGACTGAACACCTGTTGTTTCAAGCTTTGGGCTAGAGGTAAACTTGAAAAGAAAATTTTATTATTTTTATTTTATGTGTATGAGTGTGTTGCCTGCATGTGTGTAAGTGCACTCATGTTGTTAATCCCCATAGAGGCCAGAAGAGGGCATTGGATTCCCTTGGAACAGTCAGTTGTTTACCACCATGTGGGATTTGGGAATGGAACCTGGGTCCTCTAGAAGAACTGCAAGTGTTCTTAACCTCTGAACCATCTCTCCAGCCCCTAGATGTGGACTTTTTTTCAAAGGAATGCAAGATGAGTAAGATATAGTCTATGCTATCATGAACTCAGTAACTAGCAGAGAGAACCAACCTGGATGCATTTCTTTTTTTTTTTTTTAAACTTGGATGTATTTCTAAAGCTACTTGATGTAAGTGTTGTACAAGCAGCCAGTCAACTGTGACTTCCCTATTACTTTCCTAAAGCATTGACCCCATCTCTGTATGGGTTAGAATCTTTTGATCGTAGCTGAAAAGGGAGAATTCATTGACATAAATAACTAAACTTAGAAAAAGACTGGGTAGGTAGCACTGTTCTGAGGCAACACTGAGATTGAAACCAAGAATGCCATCAGGACTCTAAGCTTGAGTCCCTAGGAGCTGGCTTCAGTTTTTCCTACTCTAAGTGTCATTCTATTTGGAGTAGTGTGACAAGAGGTTAAGGCTAGAAGACCACAAACACATCTGGGTTCTTATTCTTTTTAAGTTTGTTTTATTTATCATCTGTGTTTATGTATGTGCATGTATATATGGAGGTCAGAGAAAAACTTTTGGAAGTTAGTTTTCTCTTTCCACTATGGGTTCTGTGGACTGAATTCAGGCTGTCAGGCTTGCACAGAAAATGCTTTTAGGTTTGGGGGGGTTCATATTCTAAGCCACAACAGGAAAGATTTTCTTTTTTTTTTTTTAACTCAACTTTGAAGAGTCATAGGAAAGGCTCTGATTGATTCATTTTAATTCACATGTGCACTCCAAAAACCAGTAACTGTGACCATGGGCTAGAGCATTATGTTTCATTAGCTATGGTCAGCAGCTCACACCTTAACCAAATGTTATAGGCAGCAAAGTGGTTGACATACCTACAAGTCTAGTATTTGGAAAAGACAGTCTTGTGAATGAAATACTGAACTAAGCAGATAGCCCAATGTTTACCTACTTAATAATTTCTAGGTTATATTAAAAAAATCAACTTCTCTATAACAGTAATTTCTTCAATTCTTATTCTTACATCTCCCCTTTTGCCTTTAATAAGAATTATCTTCAAGCTAGTCTTCCTTTATTCACTTTCTCAATTCCAGTTTGACACATATTATAAGAGAATGTACCTGAGGAGAAAAAGCTATAGGAAGTGGAATGAGATAATCATCTAAGTGGAAAGGCCAAAAGTAAGGTTACAGTTTTGGGATATAAAAGGCATAGTTCCACATATTTTAAAGAAATAGAATAAAAAAGATTCCAATATCAACTGGCTGTGAGATGTAAGAAAGAGGTGGCAGAAAAACCATTATTTCTACTTTTGGTAGCAGACTGGATTGCTACTTTAGTAAGGCAAAGAATACAGAATAAGAAAACAAGATGATTCTTCTCAAGGATAGGCTAACCTTAAGATACAAGAAATGTAGGAAAGGCACTTTGGTAGGTGATTACTTAACAATTCTAATGAACAAAAAGGTTGGAACAATAAAGATGCTATACTAGATGCATCTCACTTTTTGATATAACATTTATTCAGAGGACAGCAACTAGTTGTCAGACCTGGTATTAAGGGCAGTGAATACAGTTTCCACCGGGACAGACGGAAGAATATCAAGAATGGAGAGGCTCTGATCTCAAGATAGCAAGCAAATATGGGTGTAGATAAAAGCAGAGTAAAGACGGAAATTTAATTTACACGAAAACAATGATTATGTACCATCAGAAAGAAGCCCAACAGACATATTACATAAGGCTATAGAGAAAGTGTGCCCCAAACTTTCTAAATTCAGTGGAATTTGGTGAGCCGCTTCAAGCAGTTTCTAACATGCCACAGTTAAGATGTACATAATGAAGCAGAAATGATTCACAAATAGCTAAAAATAAAAGATTATTAATTCTAGCACTTGGGAGGCAGAGGCAGGCAGATCTTTGTGAGTTCAAGGCCAGCCTGGTCTACAGAGTGAGTTCCAGGACAGCTGGGGCTACAGGGAGACCCTGTCTTGAAAAGACAAAAAAAAAAAAAAAAGTCAAATTTTAGTCAAGGGATGGTGGTGTATCCCTTTAATCCAAACACTTGGAAGGCAAAGGCAGGTGGAGCTCTATGAGAATGGGGTCAGTTTGGTTTATGTAGCGAGTTCCAGGACAGATGGGCTACAGGGACACCAGGTCTCAAAAACAAAACAAAACAAAACAAAATAAAAACAACAAAAATCCAACCAAACAAATAATGTCAAAATTTAACGAATTTTAATTATAAGGTAAACAAAACTAAACTGAAATAAAAACAACCCTTAAAACAAGCTTTGCTTCATTCTGAAGGGACAAGGAACACCCATCTTCCAGACTTGGTTGTCTATGTATCTGATGGAGGCAAGGTTTTCTGAGCGAGCCTGAGCACCATTACTTTTCCTTCCATTCTTTCATTCCTAACAAGGATTTTCTTATATCAATTCAGAGACAGTAAGGCCCCAAACACAGATAATGTAGGGTAGTGGTGGGAAGACTCCTAACAGCAGTATGCACTACAGCGTGCGGTTGTAGAGTTCTCAGAGTGCATGTGGAGGGACCAGGGCTTCTTTCCTCATATGACACAGGTACAACAGATAAAAGAAGCAGAACAGGAGGAGAATAAAATACTGTTATCAATACACACAACCTTACCAGCCAAATGCCTAAAATGAACTGAAGATCTGGCTGGAAACTGTGGGGTAAATTTACTATTCAGATGAGATCTTTTAAGAATTATCCACTGTGAAGACATCAAACAGAACTAGTAAACAGAACTATAATCTCTGTTGCAAATACCAGATCTAGAAAACTATTGTTTGTTTAAGGACAAGAAGATAGAACCCAAGAGGAAATCTGTGGAGATTTGGTGACTAGTTGAAAAGACTGCTAAGTTTAATTACAAAAATCAAAGGGAATTCATTACTATAATGAATGTTCACACAAGACAGGCATGTATTAACATACTACAGAGCTGGGTGTGGTGGCATACGCCTTTCATTCCAGCATTATGGAGGCAGAGGCGGGTGGATCTCTGTGAGTTCAAGGCCAGCCGGGTCTACATAGTGAGTTCCAGGACAGCTGGGGCTATAGGGAGATCCTGCTCAAAAAAAAAAAACCAAAGAAACAAAAACAAAACAAAAAAATTCCGTACTATAAAAAATTCAGATAAAAAGGGAGATGGAATAAAGAAGAGAAAATAAGAGCAGAATTAAGATACTTGGGCTACATGGCACCAAAACTATTACAGGAAATGAATGCGTGGCAGGAGATAACAGGATTCACAGCCCTTCAAGATTTGCCAGTGTCAACCTTTTACTAAATATGGCACTCTACCAAAAAACTCATAAACCTAAAACTAATATTTTGTTGTTCTTTCCTTAGAATATTCATCTATCTGACACTTCCCGGCTCAAGGGCTCAAATCAGTTTGCCCAGAATTCCCCATTTATGAAAGAAGAAAGTATTAAATCTTCAACTCAAATGAAAACCACATTCTTTTTTCATTTTTTTTTTTCCATTTTGTCAAACTACAGCTATTCTAAACCAAGGTATTTCAGTTTGAAGGCCAGCAATCTTTATGCTCAGAGATACCTTTAGGTTGGTATTTTTGCCTTACCTGTCTGCGGTAATTAGAGCCAGGCTATGGACATCTTTCTTCTCATGTGCTTGCTTATGCAGCTCATTAATGTAATCCATGAGTTTCTTTTCAGCTAGCTCAGCTTTCCATCTCATCTCTCGCTCTTGGTCTAACTGTTCCACAAGGGACTAAAAGAAAATAACAGTGCTACGTGAACTTGGGAAGGTCACTACCTCAGTGTTTTTCATTTATCTATGAGAATAATAGTACTTATTTCAAAGAGCTACAGTGAAAATTAATGTAAGTAAAACTCACAATATTGCAGTGCTTGACAAATAACCATATCAAACAAATGATAGTTGCTATTGTCATAACTGTAGAAGGCAATACTATCATTGGAGTATACTTCTTTATAGTGTAAAATAGAATAACCAGTACTCCAACATGTAAAATGAAGGCAAGTTAACAAATCAATATGTTCTACAGATTCTCAAATAAGAAATATTCTAGTGAATATTGAAATAATGAATATTTGAAAGAATTTAGAGAATCTCTGAATCTATACCCAAAACTATGTTTTGGGTAAGTCAATGAAAAATTTTGTAGAATATTTTTTACAGTTTATGAAAGTATATTTTCCTTAGGTATTTTCTTTTTTTTTTTGGTCTTTTCGAGACAGGGTCTCTCTGTGACATTCCCCCAAGCTAAGAACTATTAGAACTAGGAAATTTCAAATAGTTTCTCTCTTCACAAGCATGAACATGATTTCTTAATCTGATAAAATATGTAATTTCTATTCCTTTAGCAATTATAAAAGTATGCTGGATGTGGTGGTGCATGCCTATAATCCCAGCACTTGGGAGGTAGAGGCAGGAGGATCTCTGTGAGTTCAAAGGCAGCCTGGTCTACATAGTGAGTTCCAAGACAGGCTGGTGCTACAGGGAAAGGTCTCAAAAAGACACACACACAAAAGTAAATGTTACACAAAATCTGGACATCAGGAGGGTAATATAGCCAGTTCTCATTCCTCTGATAAAGCTACAACCAATATTTTTTACTCAGAAAAATGGCTAATTTTCTAGAACTTAAAACTAACAATAGTTACATTTTTCTTAATTTTCTGAACCATACCCGGTAAGTGTTGTCTTTGGAGCCACTTCTTTCTATCTGCTCTTCTAAATCTTGTAACATATTGCAGTGTGCTAAAGATGATCTTATGTGTAAATCTTTAAGGTAAGGTTGTCTCATTTTACGATTACAACTGCAAAAAGTAAAATGCAGAAAATAATCCAAAGAAAAGTACACTATATCGTTCTCTAATACAAACACTTGTAGCCACACATGCAAACAGCTTTTTTTTGTCTTTTCAAGACAGGGTCTTCCAGAAGCTCCAGGTGTCCTGGAACTCACTCTATAGACCAGGCTGGCCTTGAACTCACAAAGATCCACCTCCCTCTGCCTCCCAAGTGCTAGGATTAAAGGTGTATGCCACCACGCCCGGTTACAAACAGTTTTAAAGAAGTATATTAGATAAAGTGGGGCTGGAGAGATGTCTCATCAGTTAAGAGAACTGCCTGGTCTTGCAGAGTACCCAGTTCAATTCTCAGCACTCATATTGCACGTAACTGTCTATAACTCCAGTTCCCTCTTCTGACCTCTGAGGCCATAACACAGGTGCACTTATATAGGCAATATACTCACACATACACAGATAAAAATAATATATGTTAGATAAAGTTATAGTGACCTGGACAAATTGCTTGATAATTTTGTTCTGTTTTATGTTTTTTGAGATAAGGTCTCTCTGTATCCCCAGTTTGCCCGGAGCTTGCTATGTAGACCAGGCCAATCCCAATCTAATAGAGATCAGCCTACTACTGTGTCAGGACTGCTGGGATTAAAGGCTTGTGCCACCCATCTTGACTCTGCTTTCTGAATTTTATATTGGGTGTGCTTTGATTAAATAAGGGCTTCAAGATTTTAAAAAAAGATAATGATTTTTTATCTTTAGTTTGAAGAATTTTATAAGAGTTTTATATATTCAGATTGAAGAAAACTGATAATATAATACAAAAGTTTGAAAAACTAGAAATATAATTTCCCAATGGAGCTTAAAAGTTTAAAATTGACAAAACATAGCAGAATAAATATATCAGCAGCTAGAGCACAGAAAAATTCTAGGGAATATCTTGGCCATGAAAGGATGGAATGATTTCTATCAGTAAAAGTATAATTGGATCACACTGAAATAAATGCAAAGAAAAATAAAAAATATATTTTAAGGCAGGCAAAATGTGGATTATATCTGACCCAGACTAGTCTTTTTTGAACTACTATCATGGCTGACACCCCCAACTGTGAAAATACAGACACCAGATTTTCATACCCTGATGTCATAAACAAGGTGATTTTTTTGTGCCTTTGAGCCTAGCTTAGTTGGTACCATTTAGGTATTGGCTTCCCATCCAGATCTGCCTATGACAGGAAAGAAATTAGTCATGTAAATTCAAGCGAATCAACCTCAACTCCTAATGTAAATAATGCAGTAGCATTTTGTTGCCATACATTAATTTTTCAACAGAAAGAAATCTTCTATATGAATATACAATTTTCTTTAAGTTTCTGCAGGGATTGGTTCTATGGCTACCTCCAGATACCAATATCTGTAGATGTTCAAGTCCATCACATAAAATGGCATAACATTTCTATATAACACATGCATATCTGAGCATACTTTAAACTGTGTAGAAATAGAATACAAATGCTATAAATGCTAATATAACTGATGTATTATTTAGGAAATAATGGCTGGGAAGAAGAGGCTATGAATGTTCAGTCAGTAGCAACCATTTTAAACCTCGCTAATGGTTCGTGTCAGTAGTGATGTAGGATTTTATTTTGATTTTAGTATTTTTGATCAGTTGTTGGTTGAATCCATGGACACAGAACTTATAGAATATGAAGGGCTGATGGTTCAGCAAATCTGAGCACATGCGATGAAAAGGAAAAAAAATCTGATATCAGTAAAGTGACAGATTCACCATGAGACAATACTAAGGAAGAAGCTATTCATGGTAACTCCTGTCTGTACCTTATTTAGAATACTAAAACTAAAGTGAATACCTTACAAAAGCGCTGTTGTTCTTATGGTGCTTGATGGCTTGAATAGTTCTGGCATAATATGGGATTTTTGATCTTCTAGGAATTTTTCTACTGTACTGTTTTTTGTTGCTATAGTCACTTTCAGAAGTTATATCTGTGTCTCTTTTTATTCTGAGGTCTTTCTCAGGAATATTATCTATTAAAGAATTAGAAGCCTAGAATAAAATAAAAAACACATGTTAAAAGTTCTACATAATATAATTAAAATAAAAATTTAAATACTAAAGCGTTCATAAGATTAAAGTTTTTTTATTATTTTTATTTTATTTGTACAAGTATATTGTCTACATGTATGTAAGTGAACACATGTCATACAATGCCCACAGAAAACAGAAGAGGACACTGGATCCCTTGGAATTGCAGTTACAGATGGTTGTTAGCACCATGTGGGTGCTGGGAAGTGATCTCTGGTCCTATGCAAGAGCAGACAGTGCTCTTAACAACTGAGCTATCTCTCTAGCCCCAAGACTAAAGATTTACAAATTCGGTATGTTTGAAACTAAAGACAAGGACTCCATTTCTGGGGAAAAAAAAAAAAAGAGAGAGAGAGAGAGAGAGGCTTTTCTAGCTCAACTGTCTTACATGCAGCCATGGTAAACTTTGGAAAAAAAGGAAAAGGCAAAACATAAAAATTTAAAACTATTTAAAGACCTTGAAAGTTAAAAAAAAAAAAAAAAGGTAGGGTTCCTCTAGATGGGAGCTGACATTGGGAAAATGGACCAGAACGGGGCCAGGTTTCAGCTGGACTCTATAAAAATCAGTTTCATAGAAAAGTCTTAAAAATAAAGACTTTGAGACTGGAGAAATGGCTCAGCAGTTAAGGGCACTGGCTGCTCTTACAGAGGACCCAGGTTCAATTCCCAGCACCCAAGATGGCCTCTAACAAACTCCAGTAACTCCAGTTCCAGGGAATCCTCTTCTGACCTCTGTGGGCATTGCAGGACACAGGTGCACTTACATACATGCAAGCTAAATACACTCATACACATGGATTAGTAGAACCAATAAAGTAAAAATGACCATCCTTCCAAAAGTAATTTATAGACTAAGTGCAATTCTAGTCAAAATCCTGTCACATTCTTCACAAAAATAGAAAAACCCATCCTAAAACTCAGATGGAAACACAAAAGCTACTGGATGGCCAAAGCAGCACAAAGAGTAATGCCAACTCAATCTGTAATATAAAGTCGCAGTCATAAAAACAGGATTGCATTGACACAAAGAATTACAGATTAATGAAACAAAACAGAACACACAAATACAAGTGCACACAATTACAGCCACATAATCTTTGACAAAGGTGCCAAGAATACACACTGAAGGAAAAGACAACACCTTCAACAAACAGTGCTGGCAAAACTGAATCTCCACATGTAATTAAAAAAAAAAGAAAAAGAAAAAAAAAGAAATTAGACCCATACATATCACCCTGCACAACAGTAAACTCCAACTGGATAAAAGACCCCACTGTGAAGCCTGAAACTCTGAAACTGTTAGAAGACCACATAGGCAGTACCCTACAAGATATAGGCATAGGAAAATACTTTCAAAATCAGACATCAGTCATGCAGGAATGAAGGTCAACAGTCCACAAATGGGACCTCATTAAGTTATAAGCTTCTGTACAGCTAAGAAAACAACCAATTAAGTGAAGAGGAAGCCTACAGGAGGGGAAAGTCTTCACCAACTATTCATCTGACAGAAGATTAATATCCAGAACATACAAAGAACTAAAACAAACAAACAAAACAAAAACAAAGAAGAAAATATATGACTGAATTAAAAAATGGGCTATTGATCTGAAAAAGAGAGCTCTTAAATAACAATGACTAAGAAACACCTTAAAAAGTATTCAACATCTTTAGTAACTAGGAAAATGCAAATAAAATCACTTTAAGATTTCATCTAACCCCAGTCAAAATGACTAAGATTAAGAGAATAAATGACACTAAATGCTGGTATGGATGCAGGGAAAGGGGAACGCTTCCCTTATTCATTTTTGGTAGGATGGGAAACTGGTGCAATCATTGTGGAAATCAATATAGAGAACTCTTAAAAAAATACTAAAAATAAATTTACTATATGATATACCAAGTGTTATCACTCCTTGGTATATATCCAACAGATTCACCCTACTATAGAAATACATGCACACATAGCCATGTTTATTGCTGCACTTTTCTCAAAAAGCAAGACAGGAACAAGCAACTGCATAGGCAAGTACAGCCAAGAGAAATCAAAGCATCTACCAACCAAAAAACCCACATACTATGTTCTTAATAGAGGGAAACTAGTCAAATAATGAACACGTAAGTCAAAGAATATATTATTGACAATAAAAGTATTGATACAGGTGAAGGAGGGCAACAAAGAAAATAAGTGAAAAATGTTTTATCATTTTCTACCACTGAGAGTACATATAGTTCTACTATAAAGAAAAATAAAAGCATATACAGTGATACATTCAATATACTGTTTCTGGTTGGTCAACTTATACATAATCGTTAGTTTATAATTTAACTACTTTTTCTTCAGTAAACATATTGGCCTTCAGAAACATAGAAATAAGTTACTTCATTGAGAAGCTGCAAGATTTGATCATCTAATTTCTGAAGTTTCATGTCATTCTGAAAATTGTTTTCATGATTAATTTTCTCTGGTTCAGAAGATGGACATACAGATAAATATGTGGTCAAAACATTATCTTCTGGTATACTTGTAAACTGCTCCAAAGGAGGCAACCTATCTATGTGTGGTGTTGCCATGGCCATGTTACCAATAACCCAGGACACAGAAACAAAGGTCTTTAAAATTCACATTCATTTATTATTTAAAATTTGATGTTTTATATTAGAAAAAATAACCAATACTATACCTCAGCTTCACATATATTCACAGGGGAATCAGAAGAAACTAAGTTATCCAAAAGACCTTCTAAACATTGTAGGCTTGATGAATTTATTTCTCCCAAATTTACTAGTTCGCCAAAGATGTTCTTGCAATCTAAGATTCTCAACTGTGGTAAAGTTTGGAGAAGAATTTCTCTGTACCCTTGGAAATAAATCATTCAAAATGAAAGCTTACATATCTTTTTAAAAAGAGAAAAAGGTTATTGCTAAAACAAACATAGCTCCTAGATACATCACCTGAATGATAAAATCCATCCCCCCAAGCAATAGTAAACTTGTAACAAACATGACTTACTCAGCTTCTTCAGCATGGAATCACTGAATACAGGGAAACAAAGCATTCCCCCATCCCTACTTGAAAACAATCACTTCTAATACAAGTCAAAACATTGACACTACTAGGTCTGAAAATTATCTCAAGGCTATGAATGCATGAAACCAGCACAATTTATCCTGGGGAAAAGGTAAATACTTTATTTTAATATGATCATTACAAAATGAATTGGAATGATAATTACATGATGATCAGAGTGCTAGAATTCCCCATAGTGAGACATTAATGGCACATTCCATTTTCTCTTCTTAAATGACACAAAACAAATATCAGGATATATAATCTATCAAGTACACTTAATTTCCTAAGAATAATTAACTGAGGAACCTGGAAAATTAACATTACCTTGTTATATACAGTAATAGGAACATTAAATTTCACTTAATTTCTTCTTAAAAAATTTACTATCTAACATGGGTGTGGTAGCACATGCCTTTGATCTCAGCACTCAGGATCAGATCTCTGCGAGTTCAAGGCCAGCCTGGTCTACATAGTGAGTTCCAGGACAGCTGAGGTTATAGGGAGACCCTGTCTCAAAAAGACCAAGAACTCCCCCCCCCCCAAAATTACTATCTTTATTTATGGGGGGAGTGAGAAGCACATGCCACAGTGCACATGCGTATGTCAGAGGACAACCTTTGAGGAGGCAGTTCAGTTTTCTCCTTCTACTATGTGGGTCACAGGAATTGAACTCACATCATCAAGCTAATGGCAAGCATCTTTACCCATGAAGCCCTCTCACTGGACCTCAAGGAATATCAATACTAAATATTTCCGAAGGAAATCAATTAAATTTCTGGAAAAATCCTGAGAAAAAGAAAGATATTGATATCAATCTAGTATCAGTTTGGGGCTAGAGAGATGGCTCAGCAGTAGAGACCAATGGCTGCTCTTGAAGAGGATCTGGTTTCAGTTTCCAGCACCCACATGGCAGCCAACAACCATCTGTAATTCCAGTTCCAGTGGCTCTGATGTGCTCTTCTGGGCTTCTTGGCCACTGCATGCACATAGTGCATTTACACCCATGCAGGCAAAACAGTTACACACATAAAATAAAACAATTTAAAAAAGGGTGGGTGTGGTAGCACATGCCTTTTAATCCCAGCATTTAGGAGGCAGAGGCAGGTGGATCTCTGTGAGTTCAAGGCCAGCCTGGTCTACAAAGTGAGTTCCAGGACAGCCGGAGCTACAGGAAGATCCTGTCTCAAAAAAGACCGAAAAGAAAAAAAAAAAAAAAACAGAAACAAAAAACTATTTCAGCAGAAAGTTTTCCTTACTGTTGAAGGCAGGGAAGTTGACTAAGGTTAAGAGAAGTACTTAATTTACAACCCCCCCCCAAAACAATAAAACAAAGATTCAAATTATGGGGGGGGGGCAAAAAACTTAGGGTTAGCAGAGAAAAGAAAAAATTTTAGAAAGGTTTTCTTCCCAGGTTTTCTTTAAAAATCTTTCAACTCTGTCCTGTTTTTTTAGGCTGACTTTTCCTTATATGGACTTAGGAAAATGGTCTTTAAATTTCTATGTGTGTGAAATAATCAAAACAGGCTGCCATGCCACAAAAGGCCTTCTTACAGCTACATTTGAACCAGTAGCCAACTTACACCCAAGCAGAACTGTGGGATGGCTGCATATTCTACCAGCTCTCTCCCTCTCTCTCTCTGCTTAAACAATTAAGAGGTAATGTAACTAAATTCTAGAAATGGAACTGGGTTTATCTTACCTTTGCCCACTTGACATTTTATCATTATCATGTACATATAAGTCAAAAGATTCATTTACTTATTAATAGTATAATAAATTCACATGGGATAATATTCAAAAGGAACATGGAGTAGGGATTTCCCCCAACATTTCCTGATCTCCAGCTACTAAGATCTGTTATCTGGAGTATGCATACATACACACAGACACACACACAGACACACACATACATGTTTGTACAAATATGTATCTATATAATATAAAGGGCTGTTTTACACAAATCACAGCCTACTATAAACAATATTTGTCTTTCTCTTAATATATCTTGTAGATAACTGAGTAATAGTAGATAAAGTCTATATTTCTTTATGGCTACACAGTACCACAATGTTAGAATATATCATCATAATAAAAATGTAAGCGTGAGACATTCACCTACCAAATAAAGTGTCCAAATAAAATTAATGATCTGTTCACCCTGCTGGCACTGTACCTCATTAGCTACAGTGCTTCCCTAGTATGCATGAGGCCCTGGGTTCAATTCTCAGCACCACACAAACTACTGGGCATGGTGGGACATCACTGTAATCCCAGTACTGAGGAGGCAGAGGGAGAATTCAAGCCGTTCTCTACTATACACTGAGGTTGAGGTCAGTGTGGGCTACCCGAGAGGCACTATCTCAGAAAAAGCAAAGAAGAAAGCTAGCTAGCTGCTCTGTTTATCTTGTATATTTCTTTTAACAGAGAAGCAATTTAGTTTTTCTCTTAATAGTTTATGGTCATTTTTTCTAAATTAATGAAATTTTACAAAGCTTATGACCAAAATGAAAGGTCATAAACATAAATTTCAGGAAATGAAGGTGCTTTCACACCTATGTGCCAAACAAGCATTAAATTGACTGTTTCATACCTGGTGCATGACAGATAGGATTACCTTCTCCATCCTTCTCTAAAATAAGATTGGTCAAGAAGTGCAATCCCACTGTACACTGAAGAAAGTGATGGATACTATCTATACAATTACTGTGTAGGTCGATAAATCTAAGCTTGTACTTCAGCCCATGAAGAGGTATCAACCCTGCAAAAGGAAAAAAAAAGATTCATTTAAGGCAAAGAAATAGCATTAATAATAACTTTGCTGTGAACAGATATATCTCATGATCAGGGTATCAGTGAAGTGATTTGTTTTAAAGAAACAAAAGTTTAGCATCTCAATCCCTGAGGTTCCTAGACTCTGTTTAGATTCAAGATAAACAAAAGCAAAACAAAATGAGGTCAATGTACTAATGTAAGTGGGAATAAGCTTAAAGCCAGGCTTTAGCTCTCTAAGTATAATATTTACTAGATTTAAGTAGACACTGTATAAAGCTTTAAGTTAATTGGTCTGGGTATAGAATACAATTAATACTCATTTTAGTTTCCTGATGTTTCTTGCATGAGCTGAGTATACCTACAGTATTTGGTAGGAGATGCTAGCAGTACCTGGTACAGCATGGACTCCAACAGTGGCTTACCAGGCCTGAAAATAGATTTTCCTGCTTCAGAACTTTCCTCAAAATAAGGGGGGGGAGGGGGAAGCCTGTTGAAAAAAACTAAAGCTTGGAAGTGTGAGGAAGCCCTTAACACCTCTAGAACTCCTCTCCATAACAGGGGACTTGTTAATAGATAGAAGGCCTTGTCTCCTTTCTCTTGGAAGGCCCCTTCTGAGATGTACTCTCTCCATATTGTTCCTTGGAGGGTGCTACTTTACAACTTGCTTCTTTAGCCCTTTCAATATTTAACTTACCCCTTTCACCAGTTCCTTTGGCCTGACTAGGATATAGTTTTCTCCTCAGTGCTTACCATTTGGTAACTTCTATTCTCCTTTCTGTTGTACCTTCAGAAGTTTTTGATCATATCTTGAGATCTGATTTTCCTATCACACATTTGCGGTGATCAGCAGTTCTTTAGAACTATCAATCACATGTTACTAGGTCTGCCTCTCAGTTCAACTTTGTGGCCCTATAATGCTTCAATTTTAGAATACGCCAAGCCTTGTTCCTAGGTCCCCTTCTCTACTCTCTCCAGAATGCCCTAGCTATGAACGATTCAGTGCTTTGACTGCAAAATCCACAACCTGAACCATGACCTTCCCATACCCCACCCCAAACTGTAGATTAGATGTACACATACGCATGCCCAACAATGTTTTCAAATTTAAGGTAGGATCCTCATTTCTCAACTCTACTCCATCCTCTCTTCCATTCTATCCTATGTCAATCAACGAATGCTATCATTTACTGATTAATTCAGAGAAAACTTGTCCAACTCTTTTACTCTGCTTTCCTTTCTCTTCTGTCCACATAAAGTCCATTCTCTACTCAGCAGCCCACAATTTTTTTAGAAACATAAATTATGTCACCCTCACATGTAATACCCTTGAATGACTTCTTATTGCACCTAGGAATCAAATGCAAATTCCTTATCTTGCTTACAAAGCCACAATGACCTACTTTGGCCCCTACTCTTTCTCATTAATGCTTTATTTCTGACTGCTATGTTCTAACATACTAACTTTCTTAACATGGTAGACTTTAACGTTAGTGTCTTTGTATACTATTTAGCATATTTACTACCATGTTTCTGAAAATAAAAATTTTAACATTCTCAGAATTATCTGGATAAACTTACAGACTGCCCCTTTTATTTTCTTCATGCCTTTTTACTGTGCTTAGTCACTAAAGTTTACCCTTTTTTATAGTTAAAGTTTAGTATGTGTTAGCAAATGCATACAGCTGTATAAAAACAAGTGAACTACAGGACGCTTCTATCACTCCAAAAAGTTCCTGTTCCTTTATGTTCTTGTGTAATAAGTCTTTTTTTTTTTTTTTTTTTTTTATGTGTATGAGTGTACTGTTTGCAGGTAGGTTGGGGCACCCATGTCGTGCAATGCCTTGGAGGTCAGAACCCATGCCTTGGAGGTCAGAAGAGGGCATCGGATTCCCCTGGAACTGGAGTTAAAGATGGTTCTTAGCCACCTTGTGGGTGCTGGGAATCAAACCCAGGTCCTCTGCAAGAGCAGTCGGCAATCTTAACCGCTGAGCCATCTCTCCAGTCCTGTAATCAACCCCCCCCCCCAGCTCCTGGCAACCAATCATCTGATTTCTGCCACAGCATTTCCTTCATCAGAATGGACATTCAGTTAAGCCTTTTGAAACTGGCCTTTGCTCACTATTTGTATTGGATTATTTGTATTGCAGCACATGTCATTGTTTATTTCATCTTTGTTCTAAGTAGTATTTTACCATATGAATATTTCACAATTTGTTTATTCATTTACCAGTTCTGTTAGTCAGCTTTATGTGACTGACAAAATAAACTTATAAAGAGGAAAGGCTTATTCTGATTCAATTCAGAGGTTATGTCCATAGTTACATAGCCTTATTGCTCTGAGCAGGTAGGAATCACCTTTTCCTCACTGTAGAAAGTATGATCAATGACCTGACTTTATCTAAGTGGGCCCCACCTACCTAAGGCTCTACCACTTTCCAATAGCACCACAAGCTGGAGATAAAGCCTTCAGCACAAGCACTTTGGCAACATTTAGGAACTGAGTCATAAGACCAGATACTGGATATGCAGGTTAATACTAACTTTTGGAGATGAAGAATAATCATAAAAGCATCATCACAGAAAAAGCTATAAGAGTATATATATATATATATATATATATATATATATATATGTGTGTGTGTGTGTGTGTGTGTATAGTTTTTATGTAGACAAATTTTAATTTCTTTTGGACAAGTATGTTGGAGTGAGAGGCATAATCACATGTAAATGCATAATCACATGTAAATGTGTATTTACTTATATAAGAAATGGTTAAATTCTTTTACAAAGTGGTTGTATTACTTTTCTATAGCAATATAAATTTTAGTTACTCTTCAATCTCAAGAGCATTCTGTCAGTTTTAAAATTTTATCTATTTTAGAGGTGAAGTGTTATGTCACTATCATTTTAATTTGCATTTCCTTAATCACTAAAGATGCTAAGCATCTTTTTTTTTGTTTTTCATGTTTGTTTGTTTCTTCTATATCTTTTTGGTAACGATTTTCTTCAAATCTTTTGCTTATTGGAATGAGGGTGATTTGACATGATTTTTGTTTCTTCCTTACAATAATGTAAGTGTCATTATAGCAAGGACATTATTTATTGCCTTTTTATATCACTATAGGGCAATGTTTGATATAGTAGTTTGTATAAATATTTTTTGAACAAACTTATTCAATATTTACATTTTTCAGATAAGGAAACTGCATTCAAAAAGTAAAATACCTTGCTGAATATTTCTCAGCATTGAAGCAAGCAGCCGAATTCAATTCTAATGCTTTTATATTTTTAGAAGAAAAGAGATTTAAAAAAAATACAGTTGCTACTTCAGCTTAAATGCACAGATTAGGTCTTTTTATTTTTTGTATACTAGCACCTGTGATAGAGCAGTATTTTTCTAGGCATGGGGGAGGTCAAAGAATTAAAAAAATAAGTAATACTGTTTCAAATATTAACAAGGACAAAGGACAACTAGCTAAATTTTGCTAATTCTAACAGACAATTCTAAGAATTGTGAAACTACTAGTGATATGACTTTAATAAAAAAAAATAGGAAACAATTTAAAAATTCTCCTAGATATACTGGTCACATGAAGAAAAATTTTTATTTAATCTTTAATATACAAGTGTCTGGAATCTTACATTATCTACACTTTAACATAATAGTTACTAGATACAGGTGGATTTTTATATTAAAATTACAATTAAATTAGAAATGCAGTTCCAACATTCCATTAGTCAGGCTACAAGTATTTAACGGTCATATCTGGCTGCAATACAAGAGGACACAGATATAGAACATTTTCATCACTGTTTCAAGTTCTATTGGAACTGTCTCTCTCTACATAACAGTATTTTTGCTAAGACTAAACATAAAGTAAGTTTATCTCAAGGTTTTTTTTTTCTTTTTTTGCCTATGATCACCTAGTCTTTTATTTCTAATTTTGATTCTGTTGTGATTTTGGCAAATGAGTTATAGAAGCAGATCATCTGGATTAGACCATTAGTCAAAACTTAATGGGAATTTTCCAATACACAGAACTTACTCAATACATTATGCAAACCTTCAGCAATATAGAAAATATAAGCAAATCTACTTACCAGTAAGATCATTTATGTGGTTATAAGACAAATTCAGGCTAGTCAGATTAACCAGTGCTTCAAGTCCTAAAAATAAGGTGGGACAAAATTTTAAAATATAACCTTTGCAGGATTAAATTCAAGAAATCATTATTTCATGATGATGGCAGAGAAATCAACTTTACTGGTATTTTTGAGTACTTAGCTTTTTAAAAAAATTGTATACTTTTTAGTATGAAAACTTTATATATAATGAGTTTTAGAGTAAATGTTCAAAAATGTAAGTTCCCTAAGTTCCTATTTCTTTGATTCTTTGGGCAAAAACAGACATCGCTTTCTTAATGCAAAGTACCATATGAAAATAATTTACAAACCTTCTATTCTTGTGATCAAGTTGCAGGACAAGTTTAAAGTAGATAGTTTTGTCAATGTGCTTAGTCCTTCAATTTGACTTATTTGATTAGATGACAGATCTAAATGTTTTAAGTTCCAAATATGATCAATGGCTGTGATCCTGGAGATGTTATTACAATGCAGATTGATGGAATGAAGGGTTGATTCTAAAGACAACTCTGATATGCTACAAAAGAAAATATGTTATAGAAACACAAGATTTAAAAAGCATGATCAAATAATTTAACCAACCAACATGAAGATATTATGTACTCTATTAATTTTAAATTAAATCCTTCCTATTTTTTGCCTTGAAAAGTCCCATTGCTCACCACACAAAATAGTATTTTGGCCCATTTATATAAACAGGAACGCTCAGAAGATGAGTTTTTAGAATGTACCTGCAAAGTCTCTGTCTTATAGTGAAGGCAGTATTGGTCACTAATTATAAAGGCTTTGGAATGCTTTTTCACCATTTCAGATCTCCACTTCTCTTGCTGTGCTGAGCAACTGCAACCTGTTCAAAGCTTGGACTCCTTAGCTAATTTAATTCTCACAACTCTTAAGCGGCAGGAATGATAAAGACACTGAAGTTTATGGAAATTAAAAAAAAAAAAACTGCTGAACAGAGACCAGACATAAATTCAGATTTATGCATGAGTTTTTAAATTTTCTTTTCTATTTTCTTTTCTTTCCTGTTGGTGATAGCTACTTAGTCCCAAATGTAGCTGACTTCTAAAGAAAGTACCAATCATTGCTATCCTGGCACCAAGGGGAGGGGGTGGGGAAGCGGCGGGGGGAGGGGAGGCCGGCGCGGGGTGGGGGGAGGGCCCGGCGCGGGGGGGGGAGGGGCGCTGGGAGGGGCCGGAGTGACTGGGCCGCCAGGCTCCGAGGCGGGGACGACGGGAGGGGCCGGGGCTCCCAGCAACCGACCTAAAATGCAGCCTGGTGCCAGCGTTACCTCTGCAGGCCTTTGTCCATGAGGCACATGTCTGCACAGCTGCTGTCGCCATCCTCAGGTTCGACTTCGGCATCCATCGCCGTTAACCAGCAGCGATCAGCGATGGATTCCGGCCTGCACAAGTCTTCTAAAGTGCAGGAGAGCAGACGGGGGCGGGGCGAGCACTCTCCAACCGCCCGGGGCACTTTCCCGCCAAACATTGCGGCAAAGCCTGACGAACGGGCTCCGGAACAGCTTCTTGACTTTTACGTCATCTGCTGCGCGACTCTTGGGTGCCTGCTGTAAAGCAAAACCTTCTAGGATGCTGTTAGCTATGAATAGATGTATCCCAGCTCTGTGTACTGGATTTATGCCCCACTCGCTTATAAAGGTTGCTTCATAGCTGTTTGGTTTTATACAGCGTTATATGATCTTACAGACATAATTCCCCTCCCCCGTACTAGCCTTTCCATCTCTGCTCATTAAATGTTTCTGCAATACCTTTGTGTAATTGGGTCCTTGTGCAAAGAGAAATAGTGTTACAGAGATTTTCCTCAGGAGGAAGAGAATTCAGAGACATAGTTTATGCCTCCATAATGCAAACACTCCAAAAAGACTGGACTGGGCTGTTGAAAAGTAGGGTCAGCAGTACAATGGGGTTGCATCCTGGATTTAAAAGAAGTTTTTATGAGGTTGATTCAGGGGGTAACATGACTCTACCCCCCCCTCCAAATCATGGCCTGATCTCCCTTTTCGGGTACTACAACAGTCCTTCAGGAAAGCCCACAAATGGGGAGGGGCTCTTGAGACCACTGTACAAATGATATAATAAAGCCAGGGCCCTGCACATGTTTGTTAATTCACGTGTGGGAAAATGGTCCAATACAGTGGGAAAAACTGTCTGCAGCCTTAAGGATGCTTATCCTTATATAAAGGGGCATTCGGACAGTCAGGAGTCACAGCTTTGAAGATAGGAGTGCTAGGATTAAAGGCATACCCCACCATGCCCATATCTAGCTTCTTTTTGAGACTTCTCAATGGATAAGGCAGAGTGATAGAGCAGGACACTGAAAGTCCTCTTTCCCCATGCTGGCAAGGATTCATGCATGTGTACACACGTGCATATGTCGCACATGTGCAACACACAAAAATAAGTAAGTAAATAAATAAAATTGAAATTTTACACTGATAGCCAAGGCCAGAGTTTTGCAATAGACTAGACTGTTGTCTGTGGGACTCCCTTCGCTCAGGTCCACTGCTTATTTTTATCATAACTTCTACCTAACAGTAGAATGAAGTATTTCTAATTCTTGGAAGTAGTCACAGTCCAGTGGAATCAGTCTATAGTATAACCAGTGCTAAGAATAGATTGGGAATCTTAGCAAATGTGGAGTGAAATGGGTAGTGGGTAAGTTTTCTGAATAGAAATCACTGAGTAGTAGAGTC